>OZ012738.1:204090928-204533428 GCA_963859935.3 Lathyrus sativus | reverse complement strand
TGGCTTGAGAAATGCAGAAAGTGAACCCAAATTGGTGTGAGAGTTGACTTTCTAATTTCTGAAGTTTCTGATCAATGTGGTGGTTTGGACACCCTTATGAGGAGTTTTATGGTTTGTGTGAATGATTGGATTAGTGGTTTGGTGACTGGGGAAAGTTCTGGGTGAGTTCTTGCAAAGTGAAGATTTTGGATTTCAAGTGGTGATTTTAAAAATACAATTATTGATATAGGAGAGACTTGAGGTGCTTTGAGTTATGTAGAATTTGTAACTTGATGGTTTCATGGTTTGATTGGATTTTAATTTGATGGTTTGATAGTTCTCATGGTCTCAAGGATACAAGGATATCTTGAGTAGTTGGGATCTTTTAGATCTTGCATCTGCAGATAGAACAAGTTATGGTTTCAAGGAAATCCAGTTGTGGTTAAAGTTGCTTTTCAAGAGTGGCATTGTATCTTTATGGCCAAAACTTCCATAAATGGAATGAAATTTGAATTAATGCTCAAAAATTTGTGTAATGCCTTAAAAATTAGTACAATCTTATGATTATAGGTGGATTTACAAGTATCAAGGCTGTCAAT
Organism: Lathyrus sativus; assembly: GCA_963859935.3. Lineage (NCBI taxonomy): Eukaryota > Viridiplantae > Streptophyta > Magnoliopsida > Fabales > Fabaceae > Lathyrus > Lathyrus sativus. The sequence goes on along the minus strand of OZ012738.1, from coordinate 204,532,850 downwards.
TAAAGGATTTGCAGATTTGCTTGATCTTGCAACTTGTTCTTGGCATGAAAATGATCAAAATTTCCAGTATGGAGGACTAACTTTCCCTCTTCGAAAACTCCTAGCTCAAAAATGCTCCTATAATGGTAATGGAATATAAGGGTCACAATTTGGGGTATGACACAGGGTGAGTAATCACAAATCATTATAAATTATATAAAGAAAAGATATATCAGTACAACAACATCAACAATTCATTTACACTGTCATAGTATCGTCAAACCAAATAATCATCATTAAATCATAATCATCACACATCATTTAGAAATCACATCATTAATAAAATCACCGTCTCATATCACTTAGAAATCCATACATCATCATTTACCAAGTATTATACTCACACTTTCCTATCATAGTAACATATATACATCTTTGCCATAAAATTATCAAATCAACATTCATCACCAAAACATCACTTAAGTCACAACATCAAACATCATTTTAAAACTCAATTATGCAATACCAGATAGTATGAAATGAAATAACATAGACTCATACATGTGGTACCAAACTCATCATGTTGATGGACACTGGGCCATCATCCTCTAAAGATCCCCACCAATAGGATCGATTCTACACAAGAACTAGAGCACGTCATAAACACCCCAATCCACACAATAGGATTGAAGCCACCACTCTACTGAAGTCCTAACATCATCATTGGACCGAGGTCCAAACATCAGCACTGGATCGAAGTCCCAACATCATCATTGGACCGAAGTCCTAAAGTATGCTATGAATGTATGATGCAAAAGGTCATAATCATCACCATCACGTAATCGTCAAAGTTGCATCATCATTCATGAAAATTCATCAAAACATCATAGTATTACATCATTATTATGCGTCATAATTCTTCACATTACTCTACAGATCATCATGTTATAATTATCAAAATGCAGCACATCAATTACTCATGGCATACAGATAACAAGACACAAGATAGCACAAAAAAGAATACAAAAGAAACACACAACTCCTGTTGGCTTGGTGTTTGCTCGGTGAAGCAGCTCGCTCGCCTGGGTTTCGCTCGGTGAAGTACGGGCAAAATCCCTCCCCCATACAAATCCCAATAGCACTGTTATTTCTGTAACACCCCCCTTCTATACCCCCAAATAATAAAAATAATCATTTAGGCACATAATATAAATTCCATCAGAGTATAATTGCATCATGGCATAAAAGAGATATGTCACATTATTCATGAAATAAAAATATAACATATAACACCTGCTCGACATATGATATGCAACCGTGGGGTAACTTTAAAAACATAGGAACTTAGTCCTCACACCCACATCTTAATATTTAGAATAAAAGCGGAAAATCTAAACATTGAATTACAACCGGCATGTATTTACATATATACATATTCACATCATCCACTGTAATTCATCAACAACATTCATGTTTACATAAACATGCATCACCAAAAATACATATACAAATGTATTCATCAAAAAGAGCCAAAGGCTTCCTAGCTACCCGGTGTTACATATCAGAGCCATCTGACCAAAACAATGAAGACACACTTCACAAAAAGGGATCACCAGCATACCTAATCTGCAATGCCTCATAGAGCATCATAAAACAGCAGAAGGGTGAGAAATACTATCATAATCATCAATGCATATATATATATATATATATATATATATATATATATATATATATATATATATATATATATATATATATATATATATATATATATATATATATATATATATATATATATATATATATATATATATATATATATATATATATATATATATATATATATATATATATATATATATATATATATATATATATATATATATATATATATATATATATATATATATATATATATATATATATATATATATATATATATATATATATATATATATATATATATATATATATATACACACACACACACACACAAACATAGAATACGCATATTCCTCATTTCTCACCACAATTCATCATCCCTCATCATATACACCACAATGTATAAATAAACAAATAATGGATAGTCACCAAACATATTTATCATGCACATATCCATAATTCCAATCAATCTATATAAACATACACAATATGTTCATTTCATCACCAATTCACATAAACATCTACATTCATGTTTATCTCACCAATGCATCATATAAAGATTATAAATGCAACTCATAGAGACCGACTCCCGACTCTATGCAGATGCAAATGCGGTACCGACTCATTTAGCAGGTTCAATTGAAGAACCAAAATGGAAACATCGCTCGTTACCGAAGTAACTCCCCGTCGGGCCTATGATGTTCACCCATCGCTCACACCCCACATGGGCACACGATGTTTCAGGATTGCTCACACCCCACACGGGCACACAGTCCGATTGCTCACACCCCACATGGGCACACAATCGTTCTGCAGATTCTATGCGGAATCAATTATAAATCATCACTCAGACCCCACATGGGCACATGAGGTTTCTGCAGATCCTACGCGGGATCAATCAACACAAGAATGCATATCATGATGCATCACATGCAAAATGACTCATGACATTCTTGAAATGCATACATATTCACAAATATATTTCTCATGCATTCTTCACATATTAACACATACAATCATCATACATTCACCATGTATATTGTATTCATCATTCATCACATTCATCATGCATTTTTAATCAATTTTAAACAATGCATATAAATTGCCCAACGGCCACAATTCACAATCGTTTCATAACCTAGGATTCACGCCATACGGCTACCCATAGCACAACAATCGACAACACACAACTTACTCATACAAGAAGAGGTCGATCGCAATCGAACGCTCGAGCTAATTAAGCTTCACTCACTTAAAATCATTATTTTCGATTAATCGGTAAAACTGGCTAAAAGTCGGCTAAAACTAATATTTCTTTTCACCAAGTTATAGAACATATTATTAGCTTCAGTTTGATATAAAGAATGACAAAATCTGAAAAACGGTGAAGAAGTTATGAATTTTCGAAGTTTTGAAAAATAATATTTTCTCACACTTACAGTGTTAATCGGTTAACGTATATGGTTAACCGGTTAACACCTCCAAAAACTCAGTTTTTAGGCCCCCAACACTGTGTTAGTCGGTTAACGTATATGGTTAACCGATTAACACCTGAAAAACTCATAAAAACAGCTACGGGTTTGCACCAAAAACCCCCAAAAACCCGACCGATTTAATTATTTTCTCCCGATTAAATGCCTATTCACCATTACCAATCATATAGGAACAAATTAGGATCATAAAACACGAATTTTACGACTTCCGATTTTTATCCAAAATCTTAACTCCAAATTATCCAAAAATGGTAAAACTCACAATATCGCTCGATTTTCACCAAACTATTTCCAATAGTCTTAGTCTAACATCCCCCGACTAAACTACGTAAGTTATTCCCGATTCTAACCGTTCAAACATCGGTTTCTATCGATTTTTCCTAATTCGACCTAAATGGAAAATGATGTGAAAACAACCAAACAAAACCAAACACATACATACATGATTCATACACAATGATAAGATGATAGAATTTCACACCCTTACCCGATTATCCGATTCCTAGCAAGCGTTCTTGATGATTTCCCAAATTTTCCTCCTTTTCTTCTCTTCCTCCTTCTTTCTCTTCTCTTTCCCTCTATTTCTCTTCTCTTTCTTTTTCTTTCCTTTCTTCTATTTTTCTCTCTTATTTCCTCTTATAACTTTTTCCTTCTATTTCTATTTCTATTATACTACTTTCCTTACTATTAAATAGGGATGTAAATGGATATCCATGGGGGCGAATAGTATGATATCCGTGTCTGCCCCGTTGGATAAATATGATATCCGTATCTGCCCCATATCCATGTAGATATCAGTTAAGCGGGTAATCCACGGGTTTTAAGGTATTCGCGGATATTTACAGATATCCATGAATAACTTTTTTTGTCTAAAATTATTTTTTAAAAATATATTTTTTCGCTCTCAATTTAACAACTAAACTTCATCATATTATTTTCATTCTTTTTTCACTAAAACATAATAACATTCAAACATAATATCCATACATTTCATTTTTAACAAAATAAAATTCATCATAGCATATAATAATTGTTTAAATAAAACAAAAAGTAATAATGCAGATATTTTTCATCAATCATTACAAAATTCCATATTATGCATTCCTTGCTTAACCAAAATTAAAATCAAAATAGCAAGAACAAGAACAAAATGTAACAAGGTAGATAGATTACCTTAATCATTTAGGAAATTAGGACTCTGAGTTGCAGTGTTGGATAGAGAAAAGACGGTACTGGTTCTTTGGGTTGGAGTTGGACAGTGGAATTGTGAAAGTGAAAGAGATGTTAGGTCTAAAATATAGAAGAAGCCTAAATAAATATAAAATGACTAAATATGATTTTTCTTGGAATGTGAAAGGTTTTCTTTTTCTTCCAAGAAAACGTTAAAAAAAAAAGAAATATGAAAAGACTAAATTTCTTGGAAGATGTAATGACGTTTATAATAAATTAAAAATATTTAAATACTTTTTATAATTTATTAACGGGTATGGATATCCGCGGGTACGGGTATCATTAAACCCGCATCCACATCCATTAAATTATCCACATTGTATCCGTGACGGATTATATTCGCGGATACCCGCGGGCACGGGCTTTTTTGCCATCCCTACTATTAAATGTTAAATGACCAAAATACCCTCCAATCTAATTTTACCCGAAACTCTCCGAAACGGTAAAATATCAAAATACACTATATTAACACAATAATTCACAATTAAAACAATTATTACTCAAATCAAACAAAACACTCAATAAAATGCAATAATCAAAATCGGGGCGTTACAACTCTCCCCCACTTTAGAAATTTTCGTCCTCGAAAATAGCACCTGATTCAAACAAGTCTGGATACGACTCTCGCATCCCACTTTCCAATTCCCAAGTCATATTGCCTTCAGAAGCGCCTCCCCATGCTACTTTCACAAGCGCAATATCCTTGCCTCTAAGTTTCTTAACTTCACGGTCCAAAATCTTAACCGGTAAAACTTCAACCGTAAGGTTATCTCTCACCTCAACCTCGTCCATAGGAACAACATGTGATGGATCCAGAACATACTTCCGAAGTTGCGAAACATGGAACACATCATGCAAATTCGAAAGATTCGGAGGCAATGCCACACGATAAGCCACAATACGTACTTGTGCAGTAATCTGATAAGGACCAATAAAACGAGAAGTCAACTTCTTCGACTTCAAAGCACGACCCACACCCGTAACCAGTGTAACACTCAAAAACACATGGTCGCCTTCTAGAAACTCAAGATCTTTCCTTCTCTTGTCATGGTAGCTCTTTTGTCTACTCTGAGAAGCTTTCATCTTCTCCCAAATAAACTTCACTTTCTCCGTAGTTTGTTGTACCATCTCCGGCCCAACTACCGAACTCTCTCTGGTTTCACGCCAACACAAAGGTGTTCGACATCTCCGACCATACAAGGCCTCAAATGGTGTCATACCAATACTCGAATGAAAACTGTTATTATAAGTGAACTCAATCAATGCCAAATAACTATCTCAAGCACCACCTTGTTCTAGCACACAAGCACGCAACAAGTCTTCCAATGATTGAATTGTCCTCTCGGTTTGACCATCCATCTGTGGATGATAAGCCGAACTCAATCTCAACTTAGAACCCAAAGAACTTTGCAAACTTTCCCAAAATCTTGATGTAAACCTAGGATCTCTATCTGACACAATACTCTTAGGAACTCCATGTAACTTCACAATCACGTGAACATAAATCTCGGCTAACTTTTCCAAAGGATAACTAATATCAATCGGAACAAAGTGAGCAGATTTAGTAAGCCTATCAACAATTACCCAAATAGAATTATGACCTCTTTGCGTATTCGGCAATCCCGTAACAAAATCCATAGATATACTATCCCATTTCCATTCCAGAATGTCTAACGGTTGCATCAATCCACTAGGCTTCTGATGTTCCACCTTAGACTTCTGACAAGTCAAACACGAATACAGAAAACGAGCAACATCCCACTTTAACCCGGACCACCAAAAGATCTTCTTCAAATCTTGATACATCTTGTTCGCCCCCGGATGAATACTTAAGTTGCTTCGGTGTCCTTCCCCCAATATCATCTTTTTCAACTCCGAATCATCGGGAATACAAATATGACCATGAAATCTCAAAACTCCAAAATCATCAACCTTGAAATCTCCACTCTCATTCATCATCAAATCAACGAACTTCAAATCCAACTTTTTCTTTTCACAAACGGTTGCAAGAAAATCATTCGTGACATGTAGCATACCAAATTTCACACTTCTCGGCGTCATTTCACAAACCAAACCCAATTTTCTGAAATCTTCCAAAAGTTCCCATTCTTTCACCATCAAGGCGGACATATGTAACAACTTCCAACTTAAAGCATCAGCCACCACATTCGCCTTACCCGGATGGTAATTCAATCCAAAGTCATAATCTTTCAAAAGTTCTAACCATCTCATTTGCCTCATGTTCAATTCTTTCTGATCAAATAAATACTTCAAGCTCTTGTGATCACTAAAAACTTCAAATCTTGCACCATAAAGATAATGTCTCCAAATTTTCAAAACAAACACCACAGCCGCTAACTCCAAGTCATGGGTAGGATAATTCTTTTCATGCACTCTCAATTGCCTCGAAGCATAAGCCACAACTTTTCCATCTTGCATTAAAACTCCACCTAAGACTGTCAATGAAGCATCACAATACACCACAAATGGATCGGTAGGTGTTGCACCCCAAATTTTGACCCCTTATATCCTCTTCATATCATATGCATTTATTTATCTAACCTTAACAAGTTTCGAAGTGTGTTTTTGTCAAGATACAGATGAAACGGGGCTCCGCACTAATAAAATCGAAGTTTCGAGGATTGGTCAACCAATGTTTTGGGTTGAATAATTTATGAAATGAGATCAAGAGTACAATATTGGGCCATGTGTGAGTTCAATTTGAGGTAATCACCCACAGATGGGGTGCAGTGCAGTTCAAGGCACCCGATTAGGGTTTTTCGGGTTGAAAAAGTCAACTGTAGTTTGACTTTAGATTTGAGAAATAATTCAAGGATAAAAGTATGTTTTAAAAAGTTCATATGTCTTAGTGAAGTCCCCTCAAAGAGTTTCAAAGTCTTGGAAGCTCTGAAACATGAACGGACGGTCCGGTAATCGCCGATCGATCGTACGGTTGACCGAAAAGTCAACCCCTCAAATTTTAGGAATTGGACTTCAAGTTATGAAGCAAAGTTGTTCCTTATGTCATGAAGGACCTACATATCAATTTTCATGATCATCGGATCAAGTACGTGAGAGTAATCGTAAAATCGGGAAATTAGGGTTTCGAAAGGGGCTAAACCCTAACTCCCTAACCACACACCCAAATGAGGTGGTTCAAAGCTCGTAGGAAAGTTCTTAACAAGTGCTACAAAAGTCCTATACTAGTCCACACTCAAAAAATGCATGGAATTGGACTTATCATCAAAGTCATTTTTTAGTACAAAACACTTAGTGAATTTCTCAAAATCTGGCTGCATCAAAACTTGTTTTTTGCTAACTTTAAGGGACTTTTCAACCAAGATGCACATATATTTGGAACTTTTGACAAACATGAATGTTGTAGGGCTATATGAGGGCTTTCCAAAAAGAACAAGAACTCCCCAAGAGGAGTTGTGAGCTGGAAGTTATGGTGTCTTGAAGTTGGGTCTGTCACACTAAAAGTTCACTTGCTTCAACATCTCAAAGTTGGATTTTTACAACTTGAGGCATTATCCACCCTTGGATCATGTTACAATCTGATAATATGAGGTATGAATGAATAGAAAACCAGAAAAAAGATTGAAATGATGAGCCAAGCAAGTTGATGGCAAGTTGCAATTAAAATAATCATTTTTAAGTCATGAAAGAGAAACTTTTCAAGCAATTTGGGGCAGCTGCAGGCCCCTACCTTCATAGCTCTCTCTAGTCATCTCAAATCCCTCATGTCATCTGATACTTGCATATCTTGAGCCAAGGGTTTGATGTGTAGAAGCTGATATGAAGATATTGGCAAGATTTTGAAAGAATCATCATGAAACTCCCTCCAAAAATGGAAAATACAAAGCCGCCCTCATCCTTCTTTCTCCTATAAATAGAGGCCTCACCCTCATTTGTTTTTCACACCAGAGCTGCTCATAAGATCAAAGCATCACAGCTCTCCCTCTCATTCTCTCTTTACTTATAAGTGAAGAAAAGTTCAAAAACACCAAAAATGGTCATTTTGCAACTTTCACACCATTTTCATTTCTAATATTTCCAACACTCTCACAACCATCCACACATCTCCTAAATGACATATAGAAGGTGTATGACTCATTAAAACATCAAGAACCACAAAAAATCAAAAAGTCAACTCTCATTCCACCATACTTTGACCAAAGCTACAAAAATCACCAAATCTTGTTCTAAATATTTTCTTGAAGTTTTGATCCCTCTAACACCTCATAAGTAACATATCTCAGCTGTCCAAACTCATATCAATCATTAGAAAAGGATATCTCTTCATATAGCATCACAAGTGTATTCTTACTTAAGGTTGAAGAAAAGTCCAAAGGCAAGAAAGTGAAGTGAAAGATCTCTGGGTTTCTCAACTATTTTAAGTTGTTCAAAAAAGACCGTCAAGAGGTATGTGATGTTCAAACTCTTTATTGATCATACATTGTCATGTTTTATCATTTTGAAGTGATTTTGTAGAAATATAGTCTTGCTATCCCATTTTGAGTCTTTGTCAATAACTTCTGTTCATGGTCATAATGTTTTACCTTGTTAATGAATTCTCATTTGTAAATGATGTGAAGAAGAGATGTACATGATTGGTCTAGCTTGAATAAAACAGAATGTGGCTTTGACCTTGTCCATACTAGGTTTTCAAACACCAATAGCAGCCTGGAATTCATTTTGTGTTATAGACCGTTTAGAGGCTCTTTTTCAGTTTAGACATCTTTGTTCATAGGTATTTAGTATGTATGTAAGATCCTTTTGATGACATTGTGCTTCCTCCATGATTTGACTATTTTGAAGCATTGTACAACATCAAAATTGCAGCCTGCATAATTTTTTTTTATATATGAAACAGTTTGGAATTTTTTGAGGTTGATTCTCACTTTATATCATGTATGCATTGTGCTTGTATGTTTAAAATGACTTGGAACCGTTGGAACCTGAAATACACATTCTGCTGCACTTTCACTAACACACTTACACACGAATTACCACTTTCTTCCACAGCCAGTTTTTAACACATGTCTTGATTCAAATTCCTTTTATGTCTTATATGCAATGTGCTGGTATGGTTAAAATAACTTGACACTGTCCTGAATTGAGTTTGCTCATCATCATGCATTTTGGTTCACCATCTTGCTACTCACATACCATATGATACCATAATAAGTTCTAATCTCCTCTCACTGCACAAATCATCCCTACATGACCATTGTATGATTGCTTGCATAATTAAAATGACCAGTATGTATTATTGAATTTGAGTGCCTCATGAATCATTTCTGCACCAGAAGAACCTAGGCCTGCAGTAGGCAGCCTGTTTGGATAGATTAGAGGGAAGTATTCTGACTTTTTGTGATTCTTAGGAGCCAGTTTAGTTTAGGGCAATAATTGAAGTCAGTTGTGATCTTTTTGACCCTAGTTAGCACAACAGTTTTTGTTTTGTTTCATTAAAAGCCTTGCATGACAAGTATCATATCTAGCATATTCGCATCAAAATTCTGTTTTTAGATCATTTGAAAATTCATATTCTGCATAGAACCATACAAATCTGTTTTTACCATTCTAACATGAGCCTTTGTGCATTTATGATATGCCTATATACTTGCTTTGGCTGTTTTGTGCATGGAATCAAGACCTCACATGTTGTCACCAAATACACCCATGCCTCAAAATTCAACAATCACTCAACTACCTCTTCTTCATGCCAATTCATTTTTACATCCAAAAAGCATTTGAACATCTCATATATACCATTTGAAATGTGTTGGTGTGATTGCATTGGCCTCAAAGTAGCTCTTTCAAAATCTCATGTTTCAAAAACCACTCTTCACACACAATACCACTCAATTGCTACTTATACTCCAAAGTTGATTTTCATTAAAACAACACCTCACATACCTCATATAGGTCATATTTGAAATGTTAGAAAGATCACGTTGCACAAAACATCACTGTCATGAGAATTACTTTTCAAAATGCATCTTCCTCCACAATATAGCATGTCACACACCAATTCTTGCCTCAACTTGTTTTAAGGGGAATCATTTGCTCTAACAGCTTGCATTTGTCATTTGAAGTATGATTGTGTGATCAAGATACATCAAAGAAACCTGAACACAAACACACACCTCATAATGCACATAGCATCCAAGTGAGCACTTTGATCATCAAAATCACATACAGCCGGGGCAGGCTCTTGAAATTCATTTGAACTCATTCACTTGTACTTACCTAGGATGTATGCATGTTTGTATTGGATTGAATATAATTGTTTGAAACTGTTTGAAAAAAAAGAACCTCATTGGCCATGTATCTAGATTGAAGGAACTTTAAGTTTTGCTTTGTATTAAATTGCTTTTGGAATCATGATTGGAATTCACTAACAGATATTGATTGGAATACCAAAATAAACTTTGATGTTGCTTCAGTTTTTTCCAATTTATGTTTTGATAATCATTGTGTTAAGGTTGTTATGATTTTATCTCACCTGCCAGTCCTTGTTTGTATGAGTGAGGAGCTGTCATTGTTGAAATTCCACAAACACACTGGCAGGCCTTTGCTTTAGGGTTTGATGACTGTCAATAGTTCTTGCAGTATAATGTAGTATGCATGCCCTTACCATGAATGTTATTGTGGTTATGCCTTTTTTTTTGCCATGAGCTGATGTTCTTCACTTCTTGACTATTAGGCTTTTGTCATAAGAGTCCATAAGTGGTTAACTTAACTTGCATTAAAAAACACTCTTTTCTATTTGTTCATGAACTATTGGAACCATGCATCCTGCTGCTCCATCAGCTTATGTTTTTTTAAGCAATCTTGCATTTCCTGCCATAGTTGCCAATAACATGCAACTGTTATGCTTGAGTAATATTTAATTAATCTTTGAACCCAAAATCCATCAGTTGATATGTCTGAACTTGCCTGAGATATTTGTATGAACAACACCAACTCAATTTGAACCTTGACAACCTATATGCCATTATTATATATTGTCTCATTGGTGATGTGTGAATTGGTCAAATTGCATTTATTTGTTATGTCAAAATCTGTCAACTGTGTGAAATGCCTGAATTCATTTGAAAGCTTGTTGCCTATGTTTTGAAATCCATTCCTTAACTAAATTTTGAATCATTAGAGTTATATAACATGTTGCATCATAGCTTGTTCATCTCTTCCAACAGCCTGCATTCTTTTCAACCATGTTTGCCAACAACATACCATTTTTTGTTTTGAGTAATTTTTAATTAAACTTTGAACCTAAAATCCATCCTTGACATGATTAGAGTATGTGAGTGATGCTTGCATGATTTAAAACTGTCTAGTTTGAACCTTGGCTTCCTTTATGCACTTAAAATTTCCCTTTTGCATATCCCATCGAATTTCTTTGTGTAAACATGATTTTGAAAAATGGTTGATACTATCTTAGTCCTCATTAAATTTCAAGCAGATTAGACTTTGAGTTTGTGAAATTTGGTTTTGTTTTATTAAAGTTTGAATCCAATCCGCTCCCACCATTGTTGTTTGAGGCCTGGCCCAGAATTCTTGGCCTTGTAAGGTTTATCTTTTTTTGGGGTGGGATAATCAACGGATGTATCGCCACCCCAGTGGTTATTGCCTTGCCATTAAAACGCCTATCTTGCCTTGTGTCCTGGGTTCGAGCCCCAGCGAGGCATTTTTTTTGCTTCAATTATTTTCTCATCTCATGTTTTATTATTTTCTCCATTCTTTCCACTACTTTTCAACGCGCGTGTGTGTGCTCTAGTGGTTGATGTACATGTTTGTAAACATAAGGGCCTGGGTTCAACCCCTAGCTTGGCCCTTTCTCCTTTTTATTATTATCCTTGTTTATTTTATTTGTCATAAATCACCTAAACTTCAAATATTCATAACTTGTTCATTTATCATCTTTTTCAACTCATTCTTTTTGCAAACTCTTCATTGTGATGTCTAGTTTTTTTTGGTAGATTGAAATCTCATGATTATTTATTTTAACAATGCTTGTGTTTGCTTGTTAGTAGATCCACTTTTAGGTCGTCACCTTACGCCTCGATTTAAATTCTCCCCATACCATGTTTATTTTTCTTGTAAGATTTATTGGTATTTGTTTATGTTCGTCAACCTGTTGAGTTTTCATCTTTTATTAGTTGTTACCATGAATATGTTTATACCTCCTAAATTACGAGGCTAAACTAATTTAATTGTGTGAGATTTTTATCTATGCATATTGTTGTTACGCTTTGAGTTTATAACATGATTTGTTTTCAAACTGTTATTTGTTTACATGGTTGTCACCTTTATCATGTTTCCTAATATTTGTTAAGACCGTACTTTCAATCTTTGTTAAGATATGCCTATATCTTTGTCAAGACATGCTTATTGTAATATACTTACCATGCTTGGTTGTAACCATTCATCCTACTCAAAATACTTGCTCATTGTAATGTGTTGGTTAATCCTTGATCATAATCATTGTCTTCTATATTCCTCATGCTTGAATATGTTTATACTTTGTTAAGTATTTTCTTCCCCAAGTGATGGAACTCTCTAGTTCTCATCCGATTTGCCTCCCCTCTCTCCTTCCAAAGGAAAAGTCTCTCCATTGGCCCTTGTGTCATGGATAGCTTATTACCCCTTTTGACTTCGTAAAGTCATATTGAATATTAGTTAAGATTAGGACCCATAAAACCATTAGACTTTGCTTAAGTCTAAAAGACCCACCTTTACTAGGGGTGCTCCTCAACTAGAACCCTAGGTTAGAGTTTGTTTAACTCTGTATAAGAATCATAGTGATGATTACTTATTCCCCTTTATGAGTTCAACATAGATCTAGAGAGTTTTCTTAAACTCTACTCAAGCATGGATATGTTTGTTCCCCTTTGAACCTTGATCATAATCAAGTGTTCTTCATCCCTTGTGAGGTGAACTACGATTGCTCTGATTCTATCCTAGTTAGGATACGTAGGCAGAGGACGCAATGTCTTTGCGAGCAAACTTAGAAACAATCTTAGGTCTTCATCTATCATACCCCACCTTTTACCCAATCCCAACCATAGTAAATATCCAACAAACTTAGCATACAAACAAACAAAAGGTTCCTGTAGAGTACTACAGATGTTTAGGATGTGAAATACCTACCCTATGCATAACCAACCCCCGATCCCCGAATCTCTTAGCATTGTCGTAACATCGCGCAAAAGGTTCTTTCTTTCTTTAGACCTTTCCTTTGGATAAATTAAAGTCTGGTTGTAAAAGAATTAAGGTTCAAGTTAATTCAATAGCTTGATATCCGATTTTCACCGCAACAGAAATGGCGACTTCACTGGGGAGACTTAACTTGAGGGTTTAGCCTATTTTGTTTGTTTATATGCTATATTTGTGAATATTTTCTTAACATGTATATTTGTCAATATATTTGTTTGTGGTTGGATATTGGGTGCTTTGAGTGGTGAGACAGTATTATACCCGTACTTGAGTGCACTTATGATAGGATGGTGGTATATTCAAGAAGGCTTATAGGGAGTTGATTCCCGACCAAGCTAACTTGAGAAACCACCGCTCAGTGTAGGCCCTCTCGAGAGTTTAGTATTGTTGATCGAGTATTCGTGAAAACAATGCTACTTTCGACGAAGGAGCCCATGACACTGTGAACTTTTAGATTACATTTTACCCCACTTTGACCTTATTAGGACGTAGTGCGATGACTATAAGGAAGTATTTCCGAAGTAGTTGATACGCGATACTACACTCAGACGAGATTCTCTTGAGAATATTATCAATTACCAAGTAATTTGGAAAGTTGATAATATCCGAAAGATGGGTTGATGACTCTGGGAACTTTGTAGAACCCGTTCGGCAGGTACAGATCAATCCATAGTACAATCCTTGGGGATGGGTAGACCCTTTGACTCATGCTTGTCCTTAACCCTAAACATGTGTTGTGTGCATATGCATCTTGTTTGTGTTTTGTGCATTCATATCATCATGTCATCATATCATCATATGGTTTCATGGAACTCAGACTATGTTGTTTGTAAATATCAGAGGTCGTCATGAACAGTGAAAGAAAGAAAACTTTGAAGTACACTTACAAGGGTTTTAACCTAGACGACTTGAGAAGATTGAGCACCCTAGTGACAGGTCCAGAAGGATTTCAAAGTCGATATGGGAAGTTGTTGCTACTTTTGAAGATAAAGATGGATAGTGTACTTCTTTCTACTCTTCTCCAGTTTTATGATCCGCTCTACCACTGTTTCACATTTCCTGATTATCAGTTAGTGCCCACACTAGAGGAATACTCTCATCTGATTGGATTACCCAGTCTTGAAGATTCTCCTTTTCCGATCATGGAGAAGGACCCTAAAGAGCAGGACATTGCCAAAGCTACACGTTTGGGGGTGGATGATATAAAAAAGAATCTGATTACAAAAGGGGGAGTCTTTGGGTTAAAAGCAGAATTCTTGGCTGAGAAAGCTCAATATTACGCAGATCATTTAAGCATGGATGCATTCGAGGCTATCCTTGCCTTACTCATCTATGGCATATTCTTGTTTCCAAGCTTTGAGAATTTTGTGGACCTCAATGCCATCAAAATTTTCCTGAAGAAGAATCCTGTGCCTACCTTGTTAGCAGACACGTACCATTCTGTTCATCTGAGGAACTTCCATAATGGAGGAATGATCACTTGTTGTGCTCCTTTATTGTACAAGTGGTTAACTTCACACTTACCCAAAGCCAACGCTTTTTGGGATCCAAAGAAAGGATGGTGGTCACAAAAGATCATGGCCCTTACCCATTCCGATATTGATTGGTATAGTCGAGATTATGATGGGACAATGATTATTGACAGTTGTGGGGAATTTGGCAATGTACCTCTCCTCATCATTAATGGAGGGATCAGCTACAATCCAATAATCGCCCGCCGACAATTGGGATACCCTCTAAAGGACAAACCCAAAAGTGTTCAAGTAGAAAGCATCTTCTTCAAAGAAGGGGAAGATAGTCAAGGATTAAAAGAAAAAATTCTAGAAGCTTGGAAGCATCTACATAAAAAAGGAAAGAAAGATCTCGGAAGACTCAACTGTGTTTCTTTGGAACCTTACCTCCAATGGGTTCGGAAAAGAGCCATCACACTAAGGATGTCGTATCCTAAACAAAAGCCTATGGCCCTAAAGGAAGAACGCCCGTTGGTCTTCATGTCTGAAGAAGAAAAGTTGAAAATTGCTTTGGTCAAAGCACAGCAAGCTGAAGAAGCTTGGAAGCACAAGTATCAGATAGTCATTGAAGAAAATGCGGAGCTCCAGAGACAACTCCAGTCGAAAGATGAAGAAATCCTCTCTTGTAAGAAGAGGAAAGCACTAGAAGAACCTTATGAGCCTCAGTCTAATCCATGGAAAATAATTGGGGACAGACTCATCATTGAGAAGACTCAGATGGAAAGAAAGATCGAGAAGCTCAACTTCAGGCTGCTAGGAGAACCTTGATAGGATTCACCAAGTTGTTTAGTTAAAACTCTTGTAAGATGAAACAATGTTTTGTAATCCGTTTTGTTTGTTAATGAAATGACGATTTCTGATGTTCAAAAATATCTGAGTTCCATGACAATCATGTGCATTTGCATTTGCACTTCTTCTAACCATTCAAGGAAATTCATCTTTTTCTTTTCAGGCAACAACATGGTAAGAAGAGACATGCTTCAAGTCCCGGATCTGAGATTGGGCCGTCTAAGAATGTTAACCAGACTTGTCTGAAATCCTGCTGCTTTCATAGCCAAATATGGGGACCTATTGCCATTAATAAGCGCTCCGATCAATGAGCCCATGTTGCAAGCCTTGGTGGAATTCTATCATACAACTTACCACTGCTTTGTGTTTCCAGATTTTCAGCTACTCCCGACCCTCGAAGAGTATAATGCTTACTTGAAGATCCCATGGACTTTTACGCTCCCTTATGGAAAGCCAAAGAAGAAGGACTTAGCTAAAGCCCTGCATATCAAGCTGGAAGACTTACCACCAATGAGGGCGAAAGGAGGGTGGTATGGAATGGATGTCGGGCCTCTAATGGAAATGGCCGAGTATCACTACGAAAGCAGAAACCTGGGCATTTTTAAGGCAATTTTGGCACTACTAATATATGGGCTGTATTTGTTCCGAAGTAGTTACGACTTCATCAGTGAAGAGGCAATCCGCCTTTTCATCCTCAAAAATCCGGTCAACACAATACTGGCTGATACTTATGTAGTCATTCACTGTTTCGCCTTGGATGATTGTGGACGATTCTCATGTTATCTTGCACTACTCGACCGATGGTTTACTTCTCATCTGCCAAGGACCCATATCCTTTGGAGGCTTCCGAACAAAAGCGCATGGGTTTCTAAACTTGTCACTCTCAGACACCATGATATCACATGGTATGACACTAGCATCGGTGACCAAGTCATGATTTCCAGCTACGGAGATTTCCCCAATGTGCCTCTCATTGGGATAGAAGGGGTGATCACTTATAATCCTATTCTCGCTCGGCGTCAACATGGGTATCCTACCGGGCCCGAGCCTGAACCAGAACTGTTAAGGCCTCGCTTCTGTGAGACAGGTCGCAACCAGGAACTAGAAGAAGATGCTCAATATGCTCAAAGAGATCCACACCTCATGGGCCCAACCCCAATGGAGAATGCAAGTTGTTTAACCACCAGGGGGTACCTGCTATGGTCAAAGGAAATTGCCTTAATCATGTTCTACACTCATGACTATGAGATAACCATGGAACCTGAGGTCCCCGCGACTAGGGAAGAGCTGAGATACGCTTTGGTTAAAGCGCAAAGAGAAAACAAAGACCTATGGGAGATCATCCGCCAGGATCAAGTTCATGTCAGAGTCCAAGAAGGAGAAGGGTCGTCTTGTTAGATTGACTTTTGTTTCACCATTTCCCTGCTTTCCCTAAAGAAGGATTGAAATCCTGTTTGTTGCATTTACTTTCATTATAAGAAAAGTATTGCTTTTTAGCAAAGGCCACTCTATTGTAATAGATTTCCAGCTATCAAATGAAAAACGCTTTTTAAGCATGTCGTTACGTGTTGGTCTAACTTTTTGTTTGTAAACGAAAATTTTGAGTTTCCTTGAATGGTTTATGCATCCGCATTTGCATGTCATCCTACATCAATCCTGCATTTGGGGTTCCGCAGCTCATATTTTGTTCTTGTCTAGAAGGAGGAGATAAGGAGTCACGCTGAGTACCCACAGATACAACACACGGTCCCAAGCTCAAAAGAAGATGGCAGATAACGACCAAAGGTTCGATCGAATGGATAATGACATTGAAGGGATCAAAGGGGACGTCAACCAGATCTTGGAAGCCCTCAACGTAATCAAAGCAAAAATGGATACACAACCTACAGTGATCTCCGAAGTTGCCACAGCAGCAGCCAATGTCACAATGGCTCCTGTTACTTCAGCGGAGTTTCCCTATGGCATGTCCCGGGATTTTGTGCCACCTTTCAATAACATGCAGTCTTCAAGTCTCAATCCATTGTTCGACTCAACAATCAGAAACCGCATTTTTACTCCAGCAGGTGGACCCACCACAGTACGACCAGTCTTCGCCAATCAACAGTCAATCTTTGATATACTCGATGGATCCGAAGCTGAGGACGAAAAACACGAAAAGTTAAGAGTAGAGATGGACATCATGGCCAAAAGGATGAGGGCCATTGAAGGAAATCATGTCTTTGGATCTGATGCCAAGGATTTATGTTTGGTATCTGGATTGGTGTTTCCTCAGAAATTTAAAACGCCAATCTTCGACAAATATGAAGGGACCGCTTGTCCTAAAGAGCACTTAATCATGTACTGTAGGCGGATGGCTCCGCATATTGAAAATGATAAACTGTTAGTACACTGTTTCCAAGATAGTCTAAAAGGGGCTTCGGCCAAGTGGTATCTTGGTTTAGATCAAGCTATGATTCACAGTTTCCAAGACCTTTCAGATACTTTTATTCAACAGTAAGTATAACATGGACCTAGCTCCCGACCGCCGTCAGCTTCTCAGCATGACGCAGAAGAATACTGAAACCTTCAAGGAGTATGCGCAAAGATGGTGCGGAACTGCAGCACAAGTAGAGCCTCCCCTTACTGAGAAGGAGTTGGCAGACTGGTTTGTGGATACAGTTCGACCAGAATTCTATGAACGTTTGATCAGCAGCGTTACAACAAATTTCTCTGATATTGTAGCAGTGGGGGTCAAGGTGGAAGCAGGTTTAAAGAGTGGAAAAGTGACTACTCCAAATGTTACCTCAAGCGCCAGCACGGCAAAGAAGCCAGTCAACACGTTCCACAAAAAGAAAGAGGGAGAAGTGAGCGCAATCACATATGGAAAGAAAGTACAAAGCTCACGAAGCCACCACCAACAGTACCAACCATCATATATAGCGGCAGTGACCCCGGTTTTTCAACCTTCTTCACAGCATGGTCCCCAACCTGGGGCCTTCAACAATCAACACCAGTATCAGTCTGGCAGTCAGCAACAGTATCGCACCAATAATCAACAACAATACCAGCAGCTGCAGGGTCAACAACCTCAGAACAGGGCCTCGAAGGCAAATTATCAAGCAAATAGGCCAAAGATACAGCCTATTCCAATGAGTTACACCGACATGTTTCCCATGCTAATAGAAAGAGGTTTGGTTAAAACGAGAAAATTAGGTGCTCCACCTAATCCACTCCCGTTCTATTACGATGCAAATGCCCGCTGCCCATTTCATGAGAATGCTCCAGGCCACAATCTCGAAGGTTGCTTCGCCCTTCAGCACCTAGTTCGTGAACTTATTGAAAAGGGAATTCTATCCTTCGAAGACAATCCTCCCAATGTTAAGAGCAACCCTCTTCCAAATCATGGTGGAGTCAATTCCATTACTGAAGAAGGGGAGGGGTCAGAAGACAAGAAAGTCACTACTGTTGGTGAGATCAAAGTGCCACTAGCAGACCTACACAAACGCCTCGCTCAGGCATGGTCACTCAAGACATCTCACGAGGATTGCAAAGAATGTATGCTGAATCCTGAGGGGTGTGATGCTGTGAAAAAGGACATTCGAGCTATGATTGAACAGGGAATGATAGAAATTGCCCACCGAAAAAAGGAAGAAGATGTGGCAGTCATCGAGCCTGTGTTTAACATACCAGGAGAACCCAACAAAGGAGCCGTACTCATAGATAATAACAGTAACAAAAACTACAAGAATATTCGGCCAGTATTTCGTGATGATGCACCCCCGAAATTCGGGAGGGGACAGACTAGGTTTGAGCCAAGGGGAGGATTCCAGCCTCGCCCAAGAGCCGTGACACCAAAACAAGACTATTCGTGGTGTGAAGGTATTTTCAAAGAAAAGAAACCAGTAAGTGTGGCCAACATTGCCGGAGGAAGCAAAATGACCCGGAGTGGTCGTGTCTATCAACCTCGAACATACAACAAGGCTCCTCCACCAGCAGTTTCTGTTCAAAAGACGCCTGTTCCTCAAAAGCCTGTTCCGGAAACAACCACCGCCAAAGAACCTTTAGTTAAAGGAAAAGAAAGTCTCAAGAACGATGAAGAAGAATTCTTGAGAATCATTCGACGAAGCGATTATAGGGTGGTGGACCAATTGAATCAAACACCCTCCAAGATCTCGGTCATGGCTTTGCTCTTATGTTCTCCAGCACACCGCCAGGCATTGCTCAAAATACTGACACAGGCCCACGTCACTAAAGATATTACAGTGGGGCAGTTTGACTCTGTTGTAGCAAATATCACTGCCTGTAACACTTTGAGCTTTGACGATAATGACCTGACGGCTGAGAAGCGCAAGCACAATCGTGCCTTGCATGTGTCAATCAAGTGTGAAGAGGATACAATGTCCCGAGTTCTTGTTGACACGGGATCGGAACTCAATGTAATGCCTAAAAGGACTTTGGCCAAGTTGGCATATCAAGGTGCTACCATGAGACCAACCTCTCTTATAGTCAAGGCATTTGACGGATCCAGGAGAACCGTGATAGGAGAAGTTGATCTTCCTATCCTAATTGGACCACAAATCTTCGAAGTCACCTTCCAGGTGATGGACATAAATCCGGTTTACAGCTGCCTATTGGGAAGACCCTGGATTCGTACAGCTGGCGCTGTCACTTCCACGCTCCACCAAAAAATGAAGTTTGTTGTGAATGACCAGCTAGTCATTGTCCATGGAGAAGAGGACTTAATGGTGAGCAACTTGTCATCTTTCCGGTATATTGAGGCTGATGAAGACTCTCTCGAGACAGCCTTCCAAGCACTAGAAATAGCTCACGCTGTTCTAGTCGATGAATCAGACATAACCCAAGGGCCATCATTTAGCTCTGCTCAAAGTATTAAGGCAACACTGAAGGCCGGAATCCCACTGGGATGGGGAGAGGTCATCGAAGTCAATGCTCGAACCAAGAACGATCGACAAGGGTTGGGTTACAAACCAACTCCGGAAGGCGAGCCAGAAGAAAGCACCATGAAGAAGAAGTCCTTAAAAGAGATATTCACCAGTGGCGGTGTGCAAGTCAATGCCACTATTGCTGAAGATGAGGACGGTAATCTGGATCATCTAATAACTAGAGGAGGAGGAGCATTGCGCAATTGGGAGGCTGTGGAAGTTCCCATATTTTTACCTTTAGAGTAATTCATTCTGCCTGTTAGCTTTGTGTTTTTCTTTAAAAATTTCCTGGTCTTGCCCAAGACCTGCGAATTATTTTGTATTGGGCCACTTTGCAAAAATTGAAAATCATTAATGAAAAAGTGTTTTTCTTAAAACTCTTGTTATTTGTTTGCGCATCACTTTCACTCTTTTTGAAAAAAAATGGCAATCTCTTTTGAAAAAAATAATGATAAAAACCATCCTTCATCTGCATGTCTGTGTGTGAGTGCCTGATTGTTCCTAAATAAAACATGCAGAATGCCCCCATCAACCACAGAATCCTATGATCATTCGGTTCCTTCTACTAGCGGTTCATTTGTCTTTCAAGCTGAAGAAGAGAACGGAGAAGAGTTAGAAGTTCCAGAAGAGTTAAAGAGAATGGCTGAATACGAAGATGATTATATCCAACCCCATAAAGAGCAGACGGAAGTCATCAACTTGGGGTCAGAGGAGGACAAAAGAGAAGTCAAGATTAGGGCCTCATTAAGGCCAGAAATCAAAGACAAGTTGATAACAATCCTCAGAGATTTTGTTGACGTATTTGCTTGGTCCTACCAAGATATGCCAGGGTTGGATACTGACATTGTCATGCACAAGCTCCCCTTGAAACCAGAATGTCCTCCGGTCAAACAAAAGCTTCGCAGGTCGAGACCAGACATGGCGCTTAAAATCCGAGATGAGGTCAAAAAGCAAATAGATGCCGGCTTTCTAGCAGTATCCAAGTATCCAGAATGGGTGGCAAACATTGTACCGGTCCCGAAGAAGGATGGCAAGGTCAGGATGTGCGTCGACTACAGGGATCTAAATAAAGCAAGTCCGAAGGATGATTTCCCGCTACCACATATTGACACTTTGGTGGATAACACAGCAAGCTTTGCAGTGTTCTCGTTTATGGATGGATTTTCGGGTTATAACCAGATAAAAATGGATCCAGATGACATGGAGAAAACAACCTTCATCACACCATGGGGCACCTATTGTTATAAGGTAATGCCTTTTGGTTTGAAGAATGCAGGGGCAACGTATCAGAGAGCTATGGTCACACTCTTTCATGATATGATGCACAAAGAAATCGAGGTGTACGTGGATGATATGATTGCAAAATCCCAAAGTGAAGAAGACCACTTGGATCATCTACTAAAGCTATTCGAGAGACTCCGAAAGTATCAATTGAGACTAAATCCAGCAAAATGCACCTTCGGAGTTCGCTCAGGCAAGTTACTTGGTTTCATCGTTAGTCAGCAAGGAATTGAAGTAGACCCTGACAAGGTTAAAGCAATCCAGGAGATGCCTGCTCCCAAAACTGAGAAACAAGTTAGAGGCTTCCTTGGACGTTTGAATTATATCTCCAGGTTCATCTCCAATCTGACTTCTACCTGCACACCGATCTTCAAGTTGTTACGAAAAGATCAAACGGTGGTATGGAATGAAAACTGTCAGGCGGCGTTCGAGAAAATCAAGCAGTATTTGCAAGAACCTCCAGTGCTGATTCCTTCAGTACCTGGAAGGCCTTTGTTCATGTATATGACCGTGTTAGAAAATTCGATGGGCTGTGTCTTGGGCCAGACTGATGAGTCAGGGAAGAAAGAACATGCAATCTATTACCTAAGCAAGAAGTTCACTGATTGCGAGAGTCGTTACTCTCCCTTGGAAAAAGCTTGTTGTGCGTTAGCATGGGCTGCCAAACGTCTGAGGCAGTACATGATTTGTCACACTACGATGCTGATTTCTAAGATGGACCCCATCTAATATATCTTTGAGAAGCCAGCTCAAACAGGAATATTAGCCCGATGGCACATGCTCCTATCAGAGTATGATATCCAGTATGTCGCTCAAAAATCCATCAAAGGGAGCATCTTGTCAGAACACCTTGCAGAGCATCCTATGGAGGATTATCAACCGCTCAAGTTCGATTTTCCTGATGAAGATGTGATGTATATTCAGCGCACGAAACCAGAGCCTGGTCCAGAGGAAGGTCCCGAGCCGGGATCCCGTTGGGAGATGATGTTCGACGGAGCGTCAAACAAAAATGGACATGGCATCGGAGCTGTTCCGAAAAATCCAACTGGAGGGTACACTGCGGTCACAGCCCGACTTTGTTTCTCCTGTACAAACAACATAGCAGAGTATGAAGCCTGCATCTTAGGATTAGAGGCTGCCATTGACCTCCGTATCAAAATCTTGGAAGTAATTGGTGATTCTGCTTTGGTGATATACCAACTCAAAGAAGAATGGGAAACCAGGGATGAAAAATTGATTCCTTATAAGACCCACATCTTCAAGCATGTACCAAGAGCAGAAAATCACATTGCCGATGCGTTGGCCATGATGGCATCCATGTGGAAAGTCCAGTTAGTCAACGAGGCACCTCTGATCCACATCGAAAGAAGGACAGTACCCGCATACGTCATGGCAATCGACGAAGAATCTGGGGAGAAGCCATGGTTTCATGATATCAAGAATTTCCTTCAAAACCAAGAGTATCCCGCTAACGCGTCCACAATTGACAGAAGAGCAATACGAAGGTTGTCATCTAAATTCTTCATCAGCAACGACATCTTGTACAAAAGAAACCATGATATGGTCTTACTCCGATGTGTCGATGAAAATGAGGTGAATCTCATAATGACCGAAGTACACGAAGGAGCCTTCGGCACCCATGCAAGTGGCCACACCATGGCTAAGAAAATCTTAAGAGCGGGTTACTTCTGGTTAACTTTGGAGACGGATTGCATACTCTTCGCTCGAAAGTGTCATAAATGTCAAGTTTATGCTGATAAAGTGCATGTCCCTCCACATCCTCTCAATGTGATGACGTCACCTTGGCCTTTTGCAATGTGGGGCATAGTTATGATCGGGGCAATAGAGCCAAAAGCTTCTAATGGCCATCGCTTCATCCTTGTCGCAATCGATTATTTCACCAAATGGGTGGAAGCAATGTCATATGCAAATGTGACGAAACAAGTGGTTGCACGCTTCATTAAAAAGGAGATCGTCTGCCGATATGGTATCCCTAACCAGATCATCACTGACAACGGGTCGAATCTGAACAACAAAACTATGAAGGAACTTTGTGACGATTTTAAGATCAAACATCACAACTCGTCCCCTTACAGACCTAAGATGAATGGTGCAGTCGAAGCTGCAAACAAAAACATCAAAAAGATAATACAAAAAATGGTCGTAACTTACAAAGATTGGCATGAAATGTTACCATTTGCTTTGCACGGATACCGAACATCAGTACGCACTTCGACAGGGGCAAATCCTTTTTCCTTAGTGTACGGGATGGACGCTGTGCTACCCATTGAAGTCAAAATACCTTCCTTGAAGATCTTGACGGAAGCAAAATTGGATGAAGACGAGTGGATAAAAGAAAGATTCGACTCGTTGAATATCATCGACGAGAAAAGAATGACGGCCATGTGTCACAGTCAAATCTATCAACAAAGGATGGCCCGGGCATTCAACAAGAAGGTTCGTCCCAAAGAATATAGGGAAGGAGAGCTTGTCCTTAGAAAAATCCTACCTACACAAAAAGATATGCGTGGCAAGTGGATGCCCAACTATGACGGCCCCTTCGCTGTGAAGACTGTTTTCTCCGGAGGATCTCTGATTCTCGAGACTATGGATGGCGAACCACTAAAGTATCCCATCAACTCATACGTAGTAAGAAAATACTACGCCTGAAATGAAATACATAGAAGGAGGATTTCAGTGCCTCGACCAGATGAAAGCCCAAGGTTTGAAAGCTGACAGACGCTGGGGCAGAATCATGTGCGGAATATTAGAAGAAAGGCCAACGCCCGTTGTTCTCGTCAGAAGCAGTAAAGCAAGTGAACTGGCTGTCGGAAGGACCGAATTATTATGGGATTCTGTAACCTTTTCTGTTGCCATTTTTCAAAACTTATAAAATCCCCAAGGCTTTGCCTTTTGTAAAGTTCTTGTCTATCAATAAAATCAGTTCTGTTTTGGCCAAACCATTGTTATGATCCGCTATTTTTGTTATGCAATTTCACTTATTTGTTAATAAGAATCTTCATGAAAGCAAAGTGTTTTGAAAAACTTAAGTCTTGTTTTAAAAAGAAAGCACAATTTGACAAAATGATTGAAAAGTTCTAAAGGTAATATGATGATATTACACAGTTCTTGAAGTTGTGGAAATCGTTGTTACCTTTGACTGAGATAGATGCGTCCGACAGCAGTTCTAGCTATTAAGCTAAGACTTTTTCCTTGCAAAATTACGGGGATATTACTAAGAAAATATCGTTATCTGCACCAAAGAAGGAAGTGCCGCCTGACTTGAGGCATTTTGAAGCTCAGTGTGACTAGTTCCCTCTTTATTTGGTTTTCCTCTGTTCCTACGGGTCGTTCTGCGTCTTGCATACAACATCATGCCAGCATACGCATTTGTTTGCATTCCCACCGTCGAGATCCTTTGGTCGTTACCTTTATATTTGTTTTGTTGTTACAAGTTCGCTTCAAGGTTGACATCCGGGGGTTTCCTTATCTGCTTTGGGAAGTTAGCGGTGACTAGCAATGTCTAAGTTATACAAACAGGGGGTTATTACCATTTTTCACCTTCGATTTGGTTATCACCAACAAACTTTGAAAGACTAGTGGTCACTAGCACATGTTCGAAACTAACTACGGTTGGTACAGTATTTCGGTCGTCACCAACTGTTTTTCAAACCCAGATGATACTGATTTCGTTATAAAGCAAACCAATTGTTATTGGAGTCCCTCTGATTCGGTTTTCACCAAATTTGGCTAAAAATCTAGTGGTTACTAGTATTGCCCTCTAAAAAAACCAATGATCATTAACATTGGAGTTGGTCGTCACCAAAATTCCCTAAAAGTCCAATGATTATTGGCATCACCTTCAAATCCAATTGTCATTGGTACCCCTTGATTCAGTTATTACCAATCTCTATAAGTCTAGAGATCACTAGCTTTGTTTGGAAAATCTAGTGGTTACTAGCACTATCCAGAACCAATTGATATTGGTATGCCTAATTCGGTCGTCACCAATTGACCTAAGTCCAATAGTCATTGGCATCGCTTGAAGCAGGTCGTTATCCTCTGGTCATTACCAAACTTTGTAGAAGAAGGAACCAATGGTCATTGGTCTCCCCGGACTCGGTCATCACCAAAAGCCCAGTTAAGACTAGTGGTTACTAGCATTGTCCAGAACCAATTGTTGTTGGTATATCTTGATTTGGTCATCACCAGTCCCCTCTAAGACCAGTGGTTACTGGCATTGCTTGAAAATTAATCGTTATTAGTACCGAAAGTTGATTGTTACCAACTTCCCCAGCCGGGGGCCTGTTGTTTTGACAACATTGCTTGGAATTTTCCAATTGTAATTGGAAATTCGATTTGGTCGTCACCATATCCCCAGGGAGTCTAAGGATATTTAACACTTCTTGGAAACCGTTATTGTTTTGGTCGTCATCATATCCCCAGTAAGTCTAGTGGAAACTAACACTGTTCGAAGCTATTTGTCGTTCTGGTCGTCATCAGTCTCCCCAGTTGAAGCTTTTGCTTTTCCAATCGAGTCTCGGAGAACTAGTGGATATTAGTTTCCCCGGCACGTCCGGTCTTATTTCTAACCTCTTCCTGAAGACCCCGCTTGAACTCTTCGTTATAGGAAATCTTTCTCAATCTGGTTATCCCCAGTGAGATTCGTGTCTTCGTTCCGTCTTTTCCCCGATGAAGCTGTGCTTCCCCAGTGGATTTTGTTCCCCAGCAAAGTTTTCCCCAGTGGGTCTCTTCCCCAGTGTGGTTTGCATTTCTTTTCTTTCGTGTCCCCAGTGAAGAGTTATCATCTTCCCCGGTGGTTTTCCTCATCTGGTTACCCCCAATAAGGTTCGGATCTCCTTTCCCCGATGAAGATGTGTCTTCCCTGGTGGAATTTGTGTCCCCTGCATGAAAGATTTCTTTGAACAAGCATCCTTAGTCATATTTGAATTATCTTGTTTACCTCGCTTGGAATCTTTCCCCAGTGTGTTGGGTTCCCGTGAGTGGTTACTCGTCGTTTTGCTGTTCTTTCATATTTGTTCGTGTGTTCGCATCTGTCTGGCATTCAAACATCATATAACATCGTTTAGATTCATGGCATATTTGCATTTGTCCTTTTGCATACCATCGGATCTAAGGGACAAAATTTCTGGTTTGCTATATTTAAATACCTTTCACTACGATTCTATGAGGATTGTCATCTCTCATTACCATCTAGTGAAGATATTTAAATAGGGGCATCTGTTGCACCCTAAATTTTGACCCCTTATATCCTCTTCATATCATATGCATTTATTTATCTAACCTTAACAAGTTTTGAAGTGTGTTTTTGTCAAGATACAGATGAAACGGGGCTCCGCACTAATAAAATCGAAGTTTCGAGGATTGGTAAACCAATGTTTTGGGTTGAATCATTTATGAAATGAGATCAAGAGTACCATATTGGGCCATGTGTGAGTTCAATTTGAGGTAATCACCCACAGATGGGGTGCAGTGCAGTTCAAGGCACCCGATTAGGGTTTTTCGGGTTGAAAAAGTCAACTATAGTTTGACTTTAGATTTGAGAAATAATTCAAGGATAAAAGTATGGTTTAAAAAGTTCATATGGCTTAGTGAAGTCCCTTCAAATAGTTTCAAAGTCTTGGAAGCTCCGAAACATGAATGGACGGTCCGGTAATCGCCGATCGATCGTACGGTTGACCGAAAAGTCAACCCTTCAAATTTTAGGAATTGGACTTCAAGTTGTGAAGAAAAGTTGTTCCTTATGTCATGAGGGACCTACATATCAATTTTCATGATCATCGGATCAAGGACGTGAGAGTAATCGAAAAATCGGGAAATTAGGGTTTCGAAAGGGGCTAAACCCTAACTCCCTAACCACACACCCAAATGAGGTGGTTCAAAGCTCGTCGGAAAGCTCTTAACAAGTCCTAAAAAAGTCCTCTACTAGTCCACACTCAGAAAATGCATGGAATTGGAGTTATCATCAAAGTCATTTTTTAGTACAAAACACTTAGTGAATTTCTCAAAATCTGGCTGCATCAAAACTTGTTTTTTGCTAACTTTAAGGGACTTTTCAACCAAGATGCACATATATTTGGAACTTTTGACAAACATGAATGTTGTAGGGCTATATGAGGGCTTTCCAAAAAGAACAAGAACTCCCCAAGAGGAGTTGTGAGCTGGAAGTTATGGTGTCTTGAAGTTGGGTCTGTCACACTAAAAGTTCACTTGCTTCAACATCTCAAAGTTGGATTTTTACAACTTGAGGCACTCTCCACCCTTGGATCATGTTGCAATCTGATAATATGAGGTATGAATGAATAGAAAACCAGAAAAAAGATTGAAATGATGAGCCAAGCAAGTTGATGGCAAGTTGCAATTAAAATAATCATTTTTAAGTCATGAAAGAGAAACTTTTCAAGCAATTTGGGGCAGCTGCAGGCCCCTACCTTCATAGCTCTCTCTAGTCATCTCAAATCCCTCATGTTAGCTGATACTTGCATATCTTGAGCCAAGGGTTTGATGTGTAGAAGCTGATATGAAGATATTGGCAAGATTTTGAAAGAATCATCATGAAACTCCCTCCAAAAATGGAAAATACAAAGCCGCCCTCATCCTTCTTTCTCCTATAAATAGAGGCCTCACCCTCATTTGTTTTTCACACCAGAGCTGCTCATAAGATCAAAGCATCACAGCTCTCCCTCTCATTCTCTCTTTACTTATAAGTGAAGAAAAGTTCAAAAACACCAAAAATGGTCATTTTGCAACTTTCACACCATTTTCATTTCTAATATTTCCAACACTCTCACAACCATCCACACATCTCCTAAATGACATATAGAAGGTGTATGACTCATTAAAACATCAAGAACCACAAAAAATCAAAAAGTCAACTCTCATTCCACCATACTTTGACCAAAGCTACAAAAATCACCAAATCTTGTTCTAAACATTTTCTTGAAGTTTTGATCCCTCTAACACCTCATAAGTAACATATCTCAGCTGTCCAAACTCATATCAATCATTAGAAAAGGATATCTCTTCATATAGCATCACAAGTGTATTCTTACTTAAGGTTGAAGAAAAGTCCAAAGGCAAGAAAGTGAAGTGAAAGATCTTTGGGTTTCTCAACTATTTTAAGTTGTTCAAAAAAGACCGTCAAGAGGTATGTGATGTTCAAACTCTTTATTGATCATACATTGTCATGTTTTATCATTTTGAAGTGATTTTGTAGAAATATAGTCTTGCTATCCTATTTTGAGTCTTTGTCAATAACTTCTGTTCATGGTCATAATGTTTTACCTTGTTAATGAATTCTCATTTGTAAATGATGTGAAGAAGAGATGTACATGATTGGTCTAGCTTGAATAAAACAGAATGTGGCTTTGACCTTGTCCATACTAGGTTTTCAAACACCAATAGCAGCCTGGAATTTATTTTGTGTTATAGACTGTTTAGAGGCTCTTTTTCTGTTTAGACATCTTTGTTCATAGGTATTTAGTATGTATGTAAGATCCTTTTGATGACATTGTGCTTCCTCCATGATTTGACTATTTTGAAGCATTGTACAACATCAAAATTGCAGCCTGCATAATTTTTTTTATATATGAAACAGTTTGGAATTTTTTGAGGTTGATTCTCACTTTATATCATGTATGCATTGTGCTTGTATGTTTAAAATGACTTGGAACCGTTGGAACCTGAAATACACATTCTGCTGCACTTTCACTAACACACTTACACACGAATTACCACTTTCTTCCACAGCCAGTTTTTAACACATGTCTTGATTCAAATTCCTTTTATGTCTTATATGCGATGTGCTGGTATGGTTAAAATAACTTGACACTGTCCTGAATTGAGTTTGCTCATCATCATGCATTTTGGTTCACCATCTTGCTACTCACATACCATATGATACCATAATAAGTTCTAATCTCCTCTCACTGCACAAATCATCCCTACATGACCATTGTATGATTGCTTGCATAATTAAAATGACCAGTATGTATTATTGAATTTGAGTGCCTCATGAATCATTTCTGCACCAGAAGAACCTAGGCCTGCAGTAGGCAGCCTGTTTAGATAGATTAGAGGGAAGTATTCTGACTTTTTGTGATTCTTAGGAGCCAGTTTAGTTTAGGGCAATAATTGAAGTCAGTTGTGATCTTTTTGACCCTAGTTAGCACAACAGTTTTTGTTTTGTTTCATTAAAAGCCTTGCATGACAAGTATCATATCTAGCATATTGGCATCAAAATTCTGTTTTTAGATCATTTGAAAATTCATATTCTGCATAGAACCATACAAATATGTTTTTACCATTCTAACATGAGCCTTTGTGCATTTATGATATGCCTATATACTTGCTTTGGCTGTTTTGTGCATGGAATCAAGACCTCACATGTTGTCACCAAATACACCCATGCCTCAAAATTCAACAATCACTCAACTATCTCTTCTTCATGCCAATTCATTTTTACATCCAAAAAGCATTTGAACATCTCATATATACCATTTGAAATGTGTTGGTGTGATTGCATTGGCCTCAAAGTAGCTCTTTCAAAATCTCATGTTTCAAAAACCACACTTCACACACAATACCACTCAATTGCTACTTATACTCCAAAGTTGATTTTCATTAAAACAACACCTCACATACCTCATATAGGTCATTTTTGAAATGTTAGAAAGATCACTTTGCACAAAACATCACTGTCATGAGAATTACTTTTCAAAATGCATCTTCCTCCACAATATAGCATGTCACACACCAATTCTTGCCTCAGCTTGTTTTAAGGGGAATCATTTGCTCTAACAGCTTGCATTTGTCATTTGAAGTATGATTGTGTGATCAAGATACATCAAAGAAACCTGAACACAAACACACACCTCATAATGCACATAGCATCCAAGTGAGCACTTTGATCATTAAAATCACATACAGCCAGGGCAGGCTCTTGAAATTCATTTGAACTCATTCACTTGTACTTACCTAGGATGTATGCATGTTTGTATTGGATTGAATATAATTGTTTGAAACTGTTTGAAAAAAAAAGAACCTCATTGGCCATGTATCTAGATTGAAGGAACTTTAAGTTTTGCTTTGTATTAAATTGCTTTTGGGATCATGATTGGAATTCACTAACAGATATTGATTGGAATACCAAAATAAACTTTGATGCTGCTTCAGTTTTTTCCAATTTATGTTTTGATAATCATTGTGTTAAGGTTGTTATGATTTTATCTCACCTGCCAGTCCTTGTTTGTATGAGTGAGGAGCTGTCATTGTTGAAATGCCACAAACACACTGGCAGGCCTTTGCTTTAGGGTTTGATGACTGTCAATAGTTCTTGCAGTATAATGTAGTATGCATGCCCTTACCATGAATGTTATTGTGGTTATGCCTTTTTTTTTTGCCATGAGCTGATGTTCTTCACTTCTTGACTGTTAGGCTTTTGTCATAAGAGTCCATAAGTGGTTATTGGTTAACTTAACTTGCATTAAAAAACACTCTTTTCTATTTGTTCATGAACTATTGGAACCATGCATCCTGCTGCTCCATCAGCTTATGTTTTTTTAAGCAATCTTGCATTTCCTGCCATAGTTGCCAATGACATGCAACTGTTATGCTTGAGTAATATTTAATTAATCTTTGAACCCAAAATCCATCAGTTGATATGTCTGAACTTGCCTGAGATATTTGTATGAACAACACCAACTCAATTTGAACCTTGACAACCTATATGCCATTATTATATATTATCTCATTGGTGATGTGTGAATTGGTCAAATTGCATTTATTTGTTATGTCAAAATCTGTCAACTGTGTGAAATGCCTGAATTCATTTGACAGCTTGTTGCCTATGTTTTTAAATCCATTCCTTAACTGAATTTTGAATCATTAGAGTTATATAACATGTTGCATCATAGCTTGTTCATCTCTTCCAACAGCCTGCATTCTTTTCAACCATGTTTGCCAACAACATACCATTTTTTGTTTTGAGTAATTTTTAATTAAACTTTGAACCTAAAATCCATCCTTGACATGATTAGAGTTTGTGAGTGATGCTTGCATGATTTAAAACTGTCTAGTTTGAACCTTGGCTTCCTTTATGCACTTCAAATTTCCCTTTTGCATATCCCATCGAATTTCTTTATGTAAACATGATTTTGAAAAATGGTTGATACTATCTTAGTCCTCATTAAATTTCAAGCAGATTAGACTTTGAGTTTGTGAAATTTGGTTTTGTTTTATTAAAGTTTGAATCCAATCCGCTCCCACCATTGTTGTTTGAGGCCTGGCCCAGAATTCTTGGCCTTGTAAGGTTTATCTTTTTTTTGGGTGGGATAATCAACGGATATATCGCCACCCCAGTGGTTATTGCCTTGCCATTAAAACGCCTATCTTGCCTTGTGTCCTGGGTTCGAGCCCCAGCGAGGCATTTTTTTTGCTTCAATTATTTTCTCATCTCATGTTTTATTATTTTCTCCATTCTTTCCACTACTTTTCAACGCGCGTGTGTGTGCTCTAGTGGTTGATGTACATGTTTGTAAACATAAGGGCCTGGGTTCAACCCCTAGCTTGGCCCTTTCTCCTTTTTATTATTATCCTTGTTTATTTTATTTGTCATAAATCACCTAAACTTCAAATATTCATAACTTGTTCATTTATCATCTTTTTCAACTCATTCTTTTTGCAAACTCTTCATTGTGATGTCTAGTTTTGTTTGGTAGATTGAAATCTCATGATTATTTATTTTAACAATGCTTGTGTTTGCTTGTTAGTAGATCCACTTTTAGGTCGTCACCTTACGCCTCGATTTAAATTCTCCCCATACCATGTTTATTTTTCTTGTAAGATTTATTGGTATTTGTTTATGTTCGTCAACCTGTTGAGTTTTCATCTTTTATTAGTTGTTACCATGAATATGTTTATACCTCCTAAATTACGAGGCTAAACTAATTTAATTGTGTGAGATTGTTATCTATGCATATTGTTGTTACGCTTTGAGTTTATAACATGATTTGTTTTCAAACTATTATTTGTTTACATGGTTGTCACCTTTATAATGTTTCCTAATCTTTGTTAAGACCGTGCTTTCAATCTTTGTTAAGATATGCCTATATCTTTGTCAAGACATGCTTATTGTAATATGCTTACCATGCTTGGTTGTAACCATTCATCCTACTCAAAATACTTGCTCATTGTAATGTGATGGTTAATCCTTGATCATAATCATTGTCTTCTATATTCCTCATGCTTGAATATGTTTATACTTTGTTAAGTATTTTCTTCCCCAAGTGATGGAACTCTCTAGTTCTCATCCGATTTGCCTCCCCTCTCTCCTTCCAAAGGAAAAGTCTCTCCATTGGCCCTTGTGTCATGGATAGCTTATTACCCCTTTTGACTTCGTAAAGTCATATTGAATCTTAGTTAAGATTAGGACCCATAAAACCATTAGACTTTGCTTAAGTCTAAAAGACCCACCTTTACTAGGGGTGCTCCTCAACTAGAACCCTAGGTTAGAGTTTGTTTAACTCTGTATAAGAATCATAGTGATGATTACTTATTCCCCTTTGATAGTTCAACATAGATCTTGAGAGTTTTCTTAAACTCTACTCAAGCATGGATATGTTTGTTCCCCTTTGAATCTTGATCATAATCAAGTGTTCTTCGTCCCTTGTGAGGTGAACTACGATTGCTCTGATTCTATCCTAGTTAGGATACGTAGGCAGAGGACGCGATGTCTTTGCGAGCAAACTTAGAAAAAATCTTAGGTCTTCATCTATCATACCCCACCTTTTACCCAATCCCAACCATAGTAAATATACAACAAACTTAGCATACAAACAAACAAAAGGTTCCTGTAGAGTACTACAGATGTTTAGGATGTGAAATACCTACCCTATGCATAACCAACCCCCGATCCCCGAATCTCTTAGCATTGTTGTAACATCGCGCAAAAGGTTCTTTCTTTCTTTAGACCTTTCCTTTGGATAAATAAAAGTCCGGTTGTAAAAGAATTAAGGTTCAAGTTAATTCAATAGCTTGATATCCGATTTTCACCGCAACAGTAGGATTCAGCAAAATCAAAATCGGCGTCGTCGTCAACCGTCTCTTAAGCTCCATGAAACTCTCTTCACAATGAATATCCCAAACAAAAGCATTTCCTTTACAAGTCAACTGCGTAAAAGGAAGTGCCAACTTCGAAAATCCTTCAATGAACCTTCGATAATAACCCGCCAATCCTAAAAAGCTTCAGATTTCCGTAACCGACTTAGGAGTCTCCCATTGTCTTACTGCATCAATCTTGGATGGATCAACACTAATACCACTACCGGAAATAACATGCCCAAGAAAAATTACTTTCGACAACCAAAACTCACACTTAGACAACTTAGCATACAATTGCTTTTCTTTCAAAATTTGCAACACAATCCTTAAATGCTCTTCATGCTCCTCTTGAGACTTAGAATAAATCAAAATATCGTCGATGAACACAACCACAAATAGATCCAACTTCTCATGAAAGATATGATTCATGTATTCCATAAACACACCCGGCGCATTAGAAACTCCAAATGGCATCACGAAGTATTCGTAATGACCATACCGTGTCCTAAAGGCTGTCTTCTGAATATCTTCCTTTTTCACACGAATCTGGTGATAACCTGATCTCAAATCAATCTTGCTAAAAACACGTGCACCAACCAATTGGTCCATTAAATCATCGATCCTTGGAAGAGGATACTTGTTCTTAATTGTCACCTTGTTCAATTGTCTATAATCGATGCACAAACACATACTTCCATCTTTCTTCTTTACTAACAATATCGGAGCACCCCAAGGAGAAACACTAGGCCTTACAAATTTCTTGTCTAACAAGTCATTCAATTGTTTCTTCAATTCTACCAACTCCGATGCCGACATACGGTACGGCGCCATCGAAACTGCTCTAGTACTCGGAACTAGATCAATAAAAAACTCAACTTCTCTTTCCGGCAGTGCATCCGTAATATCCTCCGGAAACACTTCTGGAAAGTCACACACCACTGGAAAAACATCAAGTTCCATCTTACTCTCCACTGACAATGATGTAAACAAACCGAACAATTGAGCTTCGTCCGCTAAAAGTTTCTTCAACTCTTTAGTGGATAGAAAACTCACATCTTCATCATCTTCCAAAGAAGGAAACCTCACTAACTTGTGATAGCAATCTATATAAACTACAACCAGTTCATACCCAAGATCATGTCCAAACCCTCCAAAGGAAAACACACTAAATCCATGACGAAGTCTCTACCATACATGGTCAGAGGACAACTTACACACGTTAAGGACGTAGTTACCGACCCTAAAGCAGGAGTCTCAATAACCATCTCACCCCCCCAAGAAGTCACACACAAGTTCAAACGCTTAGCGCACTCATGAGAAATGAATGAATGAGTCGCTCTCATATCAATAATAGCAACTAAAGGTGTACTATTAATAAAGCATTTACCTTTAATCAGATGGTTTGCACTGGTAGTATCCTTTCCAGCTAAAGCAAATACTTTACCACCTGCCTGAGCTTGCTTCGGCTTAGTACACTTAGTACTAATATGTCCCACTTCTCCGCAATTAAAACATTTCACCACATTCCTTCTACAATCAGTTGTAGCATGACCAATACCTCCACAGTTAGAACACTTTGCAACGGTCTTTCCGCAATCAAAAGACTTATGACCCAATTCACCACACTTGTAGTACTTAATGGGACCAGAACTCCCTCCTCCAGATCTCCTATCAAAGTTTCCCCTATGTTTGCCCTTATCAACAGGCGTCACATAAGGTTCACTCCTTACTTGCTGCTTTCCTTTCCTCTCATTCACACTCTTATAATGTGTGGAACGAGCTTTGCTATCTTCCTAAAAAATTCTACAACATTCGATCAAATCCGAAAACCTTTGAATTCTTTGATATCCCACCGCTTGCTTAATCTCAGGGCGTAAGCCATTCTCATACTTAATACACTTAGAGAATTCCGCCGTAACCGCAGCATAATGAGGATGAAATTGAACCAATTCCACAAACTTAGCCGTGTAGTCCACCACAGACATATTGCCTTGCTTCAACTCAAGAAATTCCATTTACTTCTTCCCCTTCACACTCTCAGGGTAATACTTCCTCAAGAATTCCGTACGAAACAAATCCCAAGAGATTGTTTCCTCATTCACCTCAATAACTTGTCGCATACCGACCCACCAGTCGTTGGCTTCTTCCCTCAGCATGTGAGTCCTAAGTCTCACCTTATTTCCTTCAGCACAATTCATAACTCTGAAAATTCTTTCGATCTCACCTTATTCCCCAAATAATACAAATAATCATTTAGGCACATAATATAAATTCCATCAGAGTATAATTGCATCATGGCATAAAGGAGGTATGTCACATTATTCATGAAATAAAAACATAACATACAACACCTGCTCGACATATGATATGCAACCGTGGGGTAACTTTAAAAACATAGGAACTTAGTCCTCACACCCACATCTCAATATTTAGAATAAAAGCGAAAAATCTAAACATTGAATCACAACCGGCATGTATTTACATATATACCTATTCACATCATCCACTGTAATTCATCAACAACATTCATGTTTACATAAACATGCATCACCAAAAATACATATACAAATGTATTCATCAAAAAGAGCCAAAGGCTTCCTAGCTACCCGATGTTACATATCAGAGCCATCTGACCAAAACAATGAAGACACGCTTCACAAAAAGGGATCACCAGCATACCTAATCTGCAATGCCTCATAGAGAATCATAAAACATCAGAAGGGTGAGAAATACTATCATAATCATCAATGCATATATATATACACACACACACACACATAAACATAGAATACACATATTCCTCATTTCTCACCACAATTCATCATCCCTCATCATATACACCGCAATGTATAAATAAACAAATAATGGATAGTCACCAAACATATTTATCATGCACATATCCATAATTCCAATCAATCTATATAAGCATACACAATATGTTCATTTATCACCAATTCACATAAACATATACATTCATGTTTATTTCATCAATACATCATATAAAGATGATAAATGCTACTCATAGAGACCGACTCCTGACTCTATGCAGATGCAAATGTGGTACCGACTCATTCAGCAGGTTCAATTGAAGGACCAAAATAGACCCATCGCTCGTTACCGAAGTAACTCCCCCGTCGGGCCTACGATGTTCACCCATCGCTCACACCCCACATGGGCACACGATGTTTCAGGATTGCTCACACCCCACACGGGCCCACAATCCGATTGCTCACCCCCACATGGGCACACAATCGTTCTGCAGATTCTACATGGAATCAATTATAAACCATCGCTCACACCCCACATGGGCACACGAGGTTTCTACAGATCCTACGCGGGATCAATCAACATACGAATGCATATCATGATGCTTCACATGCAAAATGACTCATGACATTCTTGAAATGCATACATATTCACAAATATATTTCTCATGCATTCTTCACATATTAACATATACAATCATCATACATTCACCATGTATATTGTATTCATCATTCATCACATTCATCATGCATTTTTAATCAATTTTAAACAATGCATATAAATTGCCGAACGACCACAATTCACAATCAATTCATAATCTAGGATTCATACCATACGGCTACCCACAAAACAACAATCGATAACACACAAGTTACTCATGCAAGAAGAGGTAGCTAATTAAGCTTCACTCACTTAAAATCATTATTTTCAATTAATCGGTAAAATTGGCTAAAAGTCGGCTAAAAATAACATTTCTTTTCACCAAGTTATGAACATATTATTAACTTCAGTTTGATATAAAGAACGACAAAATCCGATAAACGGTGAAGAAGTTATGAATTTTCGAAGTTTTGAAAAATAATATTTTCTCACACTTACAGTGTTAATCGGTTAACATATATGGTTAATCGGTTAACACCTCCAAAAACTCAGTTTTTAGGCCCCCAACACTGTGTTAATCGATTAATGTATATGGTTAACTGATTAACACCTGAAAAACTCAGGAAAACAGCTACAGGTTTGCACCAAAACCCCCCCAAAAAACCCGACCATTTTAATTATTTTCTCCCGATTAAATGCCTATTCACCATTACCAATCATATAGGAACAAATTAGGATCATAAAACACGAATTTTACGACTTCCGATTTTCATCCAAAATCTTAACTTCAAATTATCCAAAAATGGTAAAACTCACAATATCGCTCGATTTTCACCAAACTAGTTCCAATAGTCTTAGTCTAACATCCCCTAACTAAACTACGTAAGTTATTCCCGATTCTAACCGTTCAAACATCAGTTTCTATCGATTTTTCCTAATTCGACCTAAATGGAAAAATAAGTGAAAACAACCAAACAAAACCAAACACATACATACATGATTCATACACAATGATAAGATGATAGAATTTCACACCCTTACCCGATTATCCGATTCCTAGCAAGCGTTCTTGATGATTTCCCAAATTTTCCTCCTTTTCTTCTCTTCCTCCTTCTTTCTCTTCTCTTTCCCTCTATTTCTCTTCTCTTTCTTTTTCTTTCCTTTCTTCTATTTTTCTCTCTTATAACTTTTTCCTTCTATTTCTATTTCTATTATACTACTTTCCTTACTATTAAATGTTAAATGACCAAAATACCCTCCAATCTAATTTTACCCGAAACTCTCCGAAACGATAAAATATCAATAGACACTATATTAACACATCAATTCACAATTAAAACAATTATTACTCAAATCAAACAAAACACTCAATAAAATGCAATAATCAAAATCAGGGCGTTACAATTTCACCCATCGCTCGCTTCTCTTTTCGCTTGGCAAGGACCAAGCGAATACACTTCACCTGGTGAAACGATTTCTCGCCTGGCGATTTCTTGTGAACAGCAACCTGCGGTTGCGTTTTCTTCATACAAAAACCCTTTCCGACATTTTTCCAAAGATTAAATTTTCATCAAGAAATGCACAACATATTTGTACAAGTTCAGTACCAATCATATGTACAATCTCAAGCAATTACTAATACCCAATTCATCCCATCAAAACATCAACACAATCATAAAATTTCATCATGTTTTCATCAATCAACACATAACAGACAAAACCTACATCTACCTTAAACCCCATATCAATTCTAATAACTCGGATCACCCCCATACCTTGAATTCTTAACAATTGACTTCTTTCTCTGCATTTTATAGACGATCTCCTTGGTTCTCTGTGCCCTAGCTCTCCCTTCTCAGTTCTTTCCAACTTTTCATGATCGTACAAGAGTGAACTTCTCCAATCTCCCTTTTTCCTTTTGTCACTCTTACCCCTTGGACCCCTAATATGTCTTCCCAACTTCATCCTCACTTATCCCCGCACAAATGACCACTTTGCCCTTCCTTTTTATTTAAAATAATAATAATAGTCTAAATAATATTATTCACACTATTCCATTATTATTATTATCAAAATAATTCTAATAAATCATACACTTCTAAATATCCTCAACACCCTCTTAACGTCATTTATACCCCACAACACAAATCATCAAGCATCAAAATATTTCATCATAATTCACCGAAAATCACGAATATTTATAATAAATAAATTAAGTAAATATTCTAATTATTTTTGGTGTTACATACGTCTTGCTTTTCCACCATTAAAACTCAGTGGAGTTACCATTTAATACAATAGGTTTAGCAAAGTAACGATTTCTCTCAGAGCTACTGTAATCATAGGGAAATCCCCTTATTGAGGAACTAGCATTAGGATCCTCAGTAGTCATATTTGTTAGTTCTTTCTATGATTGTCCATGGTTCTATGATTGGCTAAATTTTGGTAAAACATGATTATGCACTGATGTTATAACATCTTCATCTACTGTTTTGACAGTACTGCTGTCATGTGTTATTATCAAAATGTCGAGACAGATGTCGTGACATCTTTGTCTGGTACAGCAGGAGCTGCTACTTTATATCTCTTGATAGAGGTGGTTTGGTTTGATGAGATCCTTTTGGATATACCCCATCAGTGTGTGCAGGTCAAAGATATTTATTTGGAACAAAGTGTATATTTAATTGGTGTTTATAAAAAGGATCTTTGAGACTTTTTAGGAAA
This sequence comes from Lathyrus sativus, assembly GCA_963859935.3. Classification (NCBI taxonomy): domain Eukaryota; kingdom Viridiplantae; phylum Streptophyta; class Magnoliopsida; order Fabales; family Fabaceae; genus Lathyrus; species Lathyrus sativus. The sequence continues at coordinate 204,492,545 of OZ012738.1, read as the reverse complement.
CTATAATATATTTGTTTCTACTGTTATGAAGAAGATTCTGCAGAAGATTTGGAGTTTGTAGATGTTCTTGATTGGCTGCATTTTGTAGTAAAACATTGTTATGTGTGTAGATGTCTTGACTAATGTCATGACATACGTGTGTAGTGTTCTGCAGGATATGTTTGGTTAGCTAATACAAAGTTTATTGGATGTCAAGATGAATGTTGTGACATCGGTATCTGCCAACATGGGCGCTGTTTTGTTTCCTTATTTATCTCATGCTATATTTTAGGAAACTTTCTATTCAGTGCTGATCATGAAAGGAAACGCCTATGGCCTATTTTTTAGCACCTTAAATTGTGGAGATTAGATTAACTTGGTTAAACCTAATTTATGCTACTTAGGCCCAAGCCCGGTCTGCATTACTATTTAAGGAGGCGCGGAAGCAAGGGGAAAAAGCACTCACAACAATAAAAACTTGAGTGTAAAATAAGAGTTTAGGGTTTTGAGAGTCTTGTGTGTGTGACTTTGTAAGTCAACCTTTGTATCTTTGGATGCATCGTGGTAGCTATATTGTTAGTTTTTAATTGTTAATTGTTAATTGTTCACTCAAAGCTTTTAAGCAAGAGTGTATTGTTCTTGATTGAAGCTGTTAAGAAAAATCAATTATTGTGACTTTGAAGAGTGTCTTCTAAAGTCTTTCTTTTTGTATTGAATTGTTATCACTACTATGATTGTGGGGAGTGAGAGGTGTCTCTTGTCTAGTGGGTTCTAGGCAGAAATTACATTGGGTAGAGATTAAGTGAGGAGTTGTAAACTGGGAGTTTGGCTCTGAATTAATTATGCTAATAGTGGATTTCCTTCCTGGCTTGGTAGCCCCCAGATGTAGGTGATGTTGCACCGAACTGGATTAAAAATTCATTGTGTTATTTATCTTTCAGCATTTACAATTCTGCACAATTTAAATGGTTAGATAAATAGTTCTATCAGTCTGCAGATGTTACAACAGATGTCATGACACTGTTAATTTTTAAAGGGATTTAAACTGGTCATGTTATGTCCTTATTCTGTTTTAGCAGAGATCAATGTTCTTAGCATCTCTTAGGACATTTGAGATCTGCATACTAGAATTTCAATATTTTTCTCATTGGATATTTGATTGTATCACTGTTAAGTGTTATGTATAAACCTTGCTTTGATGCCAACTAAAGGTGAGAAAAATACACAAGAAGGGGGGGGGGGGTTGAATTTTGTTTGTAAAATTCTTTTAACTTCTGAACCAGAGTTCAAAATGTGATAATGAGTGCATCGGAAAATGTAACAGAAGCAAATAAAAACAACAAAGAACACACAACAATTATCCTTGTTCCTCTCCAATTGAGAGTACTCTAGTCCCCTTGCCACACAAGAGATTTCTACTATAATTAAACTGATTACAACTTCTTATACTCATTAGTATAAGACTTTCCCTGCTCAAACCTACAACCTAAGGGTTGCTTTCTTAACCAGCACCTAATCAAGACTTCTCTACTTAGATCCTCAAATCCTAAGACTTTCCTTACTTAAACCCTCTTGGTTCAACAATTCACTGCTTATACACTCTGCCTAAGATTTCTCTACTCAAACGTATCGTCTAAGACTTCTTTTCTCAGATTCACAATCCAAGACTTCACTGCTCAAACCCAAGGCAAGAGACTTTTATGTAAGCTGACTATTTAAAGAAGGAATAACTTACAACAACACTTGATTAACAATCAGAGGTGTTCAAATATAACACAACACACTTTTACACAAAGGATTCTTAAGCTATTCAAGAATAAGAACTCTTTAACGTATTAGTTTATCTTGAGTTGTAGTGCGTGTATATCTCAGTTGTAGTTGCAACATTATTTCTTGAGTAGATCTTCAAATCCTTGGATCATTTTGTAGATGAAGAAGTATAGTCCTTAAAGTATCCTCAGCGGCTATAATAAAATCAAATCTTCTAGTATATCTTCTTTTCCAATAAAGCGGGTGTTGGAACTCGTAGTCAAGGAATTATCCATAGAACAAGGCCTTTGTCCGGAAAATACTTCTATGAAATAAGTACAACATAATCTTTTGAAGATAATGTCAATATATCTCGAGTCCCGTGTTAACAGAGCTTGAGTTGACACTACTCAATTTCAGAGGTAGTCATAACACGCTTTTGATTTTGAAATGTACTAGTAGTAACTTTCTGATCAGACTCTCTCACGAGTGTATAATCAAAACTGAACCAAAGCTACTTATGTGTCAGAACTAGTTTCATCAAGTAAATATAATTTTGCACACATGAACCAGCTAGTTAGAAATCTTAATTGTTTTTCAAATACTTTGTTATCATCAAAACCTTAGAGGATACATGGTATGAACTAAATTTGTCTCAATATCCCTAACTAAAGACCACAGACCAGAAAAGGATGTATTCTCTTGACAATATCATTATCAGCTGTCACTACAGTCCCCAAAAGTTTAATGAAAACAACATTAAAAAAGCCAATATCATTTTTTGAAGGTTGAAACTTTTTAGATGGAGACGCCTGTAACCAAAAATATAATCATCTTATTGTTTAACACTCTTATACCATTATCAAATTCACATCTAAAAACTTCTATATTACTCACATAGCTGCATATAACTTACAATACACCTTTATCACAAATGCATTGTTGCACTATAACCATTCTAGGTGGTGGTGCATCATATTCTTTCACACCCTCCCGATGCACCATATATTAATAACAATATTAGAATTATTTAGAAGTTTTATACAATGATACAACTTCAACAACAACATCCATATCATGATACAACTCATCAGTAAACCACTTGGGAAGAAGTAATATAAGTTTCTTCCTTCTTCGAATCAGAATTGGATATAATTGGTGAACTAAGGATCTTGAATAAGTGGTGTTGATATTCAATATGACGGTGTGGAGTGGATTTGCACAGTTAGAACTCCAATACCCAAGTTAGTTCAAAATCAATATAAGTATAGTGAGAATGGATATTAGAGAATGTATCTTTTATTCCATGCGAGCTGGCGTTTATACATTGGGTCAAGTAAAGTGGATTTATGGTGAATTGGACCTCATCTATTTGGGCCTTTGGCCGGCCTAAAAGAGTTGTATGTGAGGCTTTTTCAGGCACTGTGTAACATCTTGTAAAATATATATCTAAAGTAATATCTTACAAGTGTTATTATTTGGTATGGACACAATCATAAATGCCTATTGGCATCATTTACGTACTTGACCAATTACAAAACAAAATAAAGAACATATGGTAGAAGATATGGAAAGTGCCAAATATAAAAATCTAAGATCTAAGTACAATATACTTCATTGTACGAGATACACAGCGAAAGATCACAATAAACAACATCTTTTGAAACATCAATGCATAACTCCTCTTGTATACTAAACCTGCAAGTTCCCATATTCTATGGGTTCACTCGGCTCTATAGGATTCTAATCAAATCCTAACTCAAGTTAAAAGGGGGAAAAGACTTTAGTACACAAAACTTGCAATGTATGAAGACGTGTATCTTGAGTTCATCAACTCAAACAACCAATAATCAGAAATCATACCAAGGTATCTTTCCCCGGTAAGCCCTACGTATAGGGTTATCGACTCGGGTCATAGATCATTGTATCATACTTCAACTTTCTTGAGCACTTCAAATTCTTCTATGGGACTATAACGCATTTGGTTGCACTATGGAACTCTAACCCATTTGGTTGAACATATGGGACTCTAACCCATTTGGTTGCACATATGGGACTCTAACCCATTTGGTTGATGTGAAGTAGTGGTGCATTCATCCCAATCTAACTCTATATAAGTATCATGAATTAGGATAGCACAATCAAGGGTTTTTTCTGACTACGTGATTAAATAGAACACAACGTGATTGTATTCGACAATTACAAGGTGATCACATTCACCTTATTCACACCATGACATAACATGTTCCATACAAAGCATATTATTTGATGACTAAACTATAATTCTAGTGACTACTTGTCTGAGGCACACACCAAGGTATATTGCGTCCCAGCATCGCCATCAAAGTCATTCATCATAACCTATTATCTTACTAGTGCATTCACCTAGTTATGCTATGAGGTTTCCATACTCGTCTTCATAAGATTTTAATCATGTTATTACACAAACCACACAACAATTCACAACATAAAGCATGCATAAAGATATATAATTCATAACCTACATAAGGCACCATGGTAACATAACATAATATAAACCATCGGAAAGGTTATCACACAACCCGCCTCATTCTATTATTCCATTTCCAAGTCTCATAACAACATTCGTCCATTCTATGATGGGGGTTCACTGGACATAAAGGGAATAATTCATTGCAATAAGTCATAGAGACATATATTTATATCAGAGTTATCTATGTTAGCTTCCTAACACTTCCATCCTTATATCAATTGAGGCCACCATTCCCGTTTATGGTGGAAATGGGGAAAAGAAGGCATTACATCAATTCATCATATCATACATAATAGTTTATTACCATTATCATATAAATCATTGGAATATAAATTTTTTTTTACTTAACCATCTAATAGAGCATTGAAATATCTTTCCAATGCATCTGACTGTGGTCATTCCGAGTTATGGTTCTCGAGTTATGGTGAAAACAAGGACCAAACAATTTTTCTGTGTGCTGTCATGGTCATCCGACGAAGAGCCAACAAGGCCGGCTCGCTAAGGCTCTCCCGGAGAATAGCTAGCAAGGCCAAGACAGTGGAAAAATGTCGTCATGCTTGCCCGACGAAGCTAACAGAACTCAGACAATGCAGAAACGTGATTGGAAGGGGAAAATGGCCTCATACTTCAACCCATATGATCATATTGCATCCAATAACCCAAACTAACATGGTTTAATACAACAATACATGCAATTCATCAAAATCATCATGTTTGATACAAAATAATTACATATGACATGTTATCACATAAAACCTAATTCTCAATCATACATTTTCCAAACCCATGCTAAAACTACCTAGGAACTCACCTTATCACATGAAGATGATGAAGTTTGGTGAAGAAATTAAGATGAGGTTGATGGTTATGAACGATCCATAAGCTTTTCTTCTCCCTTTAGTTCTCTCTTTTTCTTTCTCTTCCTCTTCTTTTCCTCTTTTCCTCTTTCCTTTCTCTCTTTCTATTTTCTTCGCATCCCCCCTTTTCTTTCCTTTTCTTTCCACCATATAAATATACAATATATAATTAATATATATTATAATATTAGGTAGTAATAAAAAATATCTCAATTGATATTTTGTCTTCTAGTACCAATTGACCAATTATTAATGCTACTAAAATGTCCTCTTTTATACTTATTAATAATCCTTTTAATAATGATTGATCTCTTCAGAGTTGTCGCTACTGCGAAAATCGGCGCCGGCTATGACAGAAGAGTCGCCACCGTGCGTTATTCATCCCAACGGAGGGAAAGGAAACGCTCAGAGTAAACCTAACGCAAAACGGGAAAAGGAATGGTCGTCGCAACCAAATTCTGGATTCGAGAGTCGGTTACGCAAGGGGAAGGTATTAGCACCCCTCACGTCCGTCGTACTCGACGGGATCCACGCTTGTTTTCTAGTACGGATTGTTATTCTATCTACTCTATAGGTCTGGGTTAAAAGGAAAAGAAAATGACTCGGCAAAGTATCGCACTTTATGCCTACGCATTCCCGTCTGGAACGAGAAATCAGAGTCAACGTAGTTCGCCTACCTACGGAAAGGAGGGGAAGGTTGCTCGCTAGGATACGACATCCTATGCCTACGTACTTTCATACAGCATGAAAGATCAGAGCAAACGTAGTTCGGGCTACAGAAGACACAAGCTTGTCTGACTGTTTTTTATTACCTTCAAAAAGGGTTTTTCTTGATTAAGAGTCCAAGCGGACAAAAATGACACTTTGATGTTTGTTTTGAATCTTTTACGAAAGAAGTGTTTTTTAGTTTGTTTGCAATCTCTGACGCACTAGAGACTATGATTTGAGAGTGACTATGTCGCGTGTCACCCAAAGGGTTCCACACTAAGCAGCCAGGCTACTGGAAAGAAGCTCTCCAACAACCCTTTCTCAAATAGCTTAAGGCTCGTAACGTACGACATCGATTAACCTTATTACTATATTTTTGAGTTGTTTTGAGATAAGAAGAGAAAGAAGCTCTAAAAAGCCTAGGGTTGAAAAGGGAATAAAAACTAACCTAATGTTGTCATGCATGGATAAGAATCCTAATGTCTGTCATAATTCCCTCCTGCACAGAGGAAATCAGAGATCCTAGGGGATAAACAGAAAAGAAAGCAAGCAAATACAGTAAAATGCATGCAATGCAGCAATACAAGCGAGGCAAGGGAGTCCCGCTCAACCTCGAACCTGGGAAAACAACAAGCAAAGTGAATCAACATTCACTTCAAACCTAGGGGCAAGCTATACAAGCCAACAAACGATACAGAAAACAAAAACCACAGCAGAGGAGGCAGCCCAGACAGCAACACCAAACTCCTACAGCAAACAGCAGCTCTGACAACAACAGCAAGAACCTTCAAACTTCAATAAGCTTCAATCTCCAACCTCCAGGGAAGAGAAAGCAAATTTCAAATAAGGCTCCTCAAACCTAAACAGTCAAGCTCCACAGCTACAGAAAACCCCAGCTCAAAAGCAATAGTAAACCCTAGCTTCAATACTCCAGCAAGCTCCTGACAGCAAAACTGACAGTAACAACTCCATCTTCAAGCAATCCTCATGAAAGGCATATTCAACATCTTCAAGCTTCAAATAAGCTCCTATCTTCAAGCTCTATCTCCAAGAGAGAATCAATTAACAGATTAAGTTGAAATGTTAAGAAGCTTAGTGACAACCAAAGGAAGCCCATAAGTACTTAACATTATAAGAGACAGGTATCCTCAAAGTTCTACTTCTAAAGTATGTCACTCATCCCTCCAAAGGAGGGATGTGAATACTTTAAAAGGACTTTGTGTCATAGGAGTGAATAGAGGCACAAGAAGCTCTCTATGTTTGAAAGAAGAAACAAGTCTATTTTAAAGCTCTTCCTACATAGCCTAATCCCTAAGCCTTCAAGCCTAATCCCTAAGCCTTCAAAAGCAATCTTCACAAGGAAAGACCTTCATGACCAAGCCCCAAGCTTTATATCCAAGCATCCTCAATGCCTCTAGAAGCTCCATCAAGCAAAACCCAATCCCAAAGCCCAATTAAGACAGCCCAAGCAAAGTAACCAAACCAAACATCCAAGGGGAAAACCCACAAACATCACACCAATTGCAAAAATCAAATAAAATGCTAAAACTCATCACAAAATCCTAATTAAATTTCTAAGGGAACCTAAGCCTATACCCAATACCCCATATAAATCCCAAGGCCTAAATCAAACCCTAAGTCCCCAAACTATGTTCTAAACTACAACTAGTTGTTTTAAAACCCTAATTCTAACACATCTCCTATTCACCTTTCAAAATAACCTAAATTTTATTCACAAAATTATGACAAAATTCCTAAGGGTACATGCTTCTCTACACTAAACGACCTAAAAACACTCACCTAAAAATTCCACTCCAAACTCCCATACTAAAATCAGCAAAGTAACATATTAACCATATTCACAAATAAAAGCAATTAAAGTACAAAAATGCTATAAAAATATTAAATGCATGAAAATGTATCTTTTAATCCTATTAAATTCTACAACTCCTATAGAGTTCAAGAGAAAAAATCTTACCTAAAAAGGACTAAATTTCTATTTGTTATGGGTTTATTTCTAACCTATAATTTTCTATACAAATTATGCTATAACCTAAAAAATACTAAACTATATTCTAAGAATATAAAATACTCTAAACAATATTACACTAACCAAAACTCTAAAGGAAAATTAACCTACAATTAATCCTTTTATAATACTCAAAACATTCAAGCTAAATCCTAAAACAAAATTAAAATGTAATACAAAACACTAAGCTAAAACTAAATGCAGGGGGGTTATAGCTATTACAGGGGATGTCACAAGTAGAAACAATAATAGCAGGCCCAACCCACTAAGAAAAACTCCTGAAACGGGGAAGGGGTGCAGCGAACAACTGGGAGTGTGCAAAACGAAAATAGGCCCAACCCATCCAAGCTGGCAAAAAACGGGAGGGGGCGAGTAAGGAAAAACAAAGGTGCGTTACACAAACAAAGCCAATGGGACTAGAGCCCAAACCAAAACCCACGTATCCCTCTCTCACAATTCTGAAGAAAAAACCTAAGTCTTCTCAACTTCTCTTCCACTCTTCACTTATCCTTCTTAGAAGCTCTAACGGCGCTATCCTCTCCCTCTCTCAAACTTCGTTCTCTCGTCTCAATCTCTCTCGGTCTCATCTATCCTCTCTCTCACGAACTCTCTCAGTCTCATCTATCCTCTCAAATTATCTCTCTAATCCTCATCCCACCAAAAAATCTCTCTCGTTTTCTATCACTCAGACATCACCTAATTCTACAACTAAAAGCAACAAACTACCATAGCCAAAAAAAAGAGGTTCGAAGGAAAACCTGGAGATGCGATGAAGGTGTAATGGAGCTTTCTGGAACCACTGATGAATATTTGAGGAAACGATGGTTTGAAGATTTGCCGGAAGAAACATTATGAAGAAACTGGGAATCGCTTGGTGTTCTTGATGAAGTTCTGAAAGCGTCGACGATTTGCTCGTTGAAGGACGTTCTGGAGAAACGCCTTGATGACGGATGAATGTTTGAAGATCTGATGAAAAACCCTGGTGATTTGATGAACTGAATGAACATCGTTGAAGAAATTTGAAGATTCCTGGCGATTCAAGACGAACACGTGATGAAGCTGTTTGAAGTTGATGACGAAGGTCTGTTGAAGGTTCTTGAGAGTCTGAGAAATTTGACGAATCTGGACGAACTGGAGATTTTTGATGAACTCGTTTGATGAAGTTCTTGGAGATGATGAACTTGCTGGAGATATTGGATGAAGATCTTGAAGGATCTATTGAATTTCTGGAGATTCGTTCTTGAACACGTTGATGAACAGATGGATGTTCTTGAGGAAAGTTTGTGGATGATCTGGATTGATGAAGATTAACGAAGAAATCTTGAAGAACAATGATGAAGATTCTGCGGTGGTTTTTGGTAAAACTAATGAACGATGATTGATGTTGATGATTTTCCGACGATCTTTGATGAAGGCGATGAGTTTCTGAAGGTCTAGAAAAAAATGAAGAATCTGATGAGTTTTCCGGTGAATCACGGTTTCCGGCGACGGTTAGGGTGGCTCCGGCGGTGGTTGCATGGCCGGCGGTGGGGAATAGTGGCTGTGGACGCGTGGCACAAGGTGGTGTGTGGTGCTGAAACGTGGCGTGAGGGAGCAGAGAGGGTGAGACGCGTGGAGAGGGAGAGAAGGAGGAGAAGCCAAGTGGCAGAGAGAGAGAATGAGTGGAAAACGTGTGTTGGCAGCTTCTGAGAGAGTGGAAAGTGAGGTGGCGGGAAAATATGTGAAACGTGTGGCATTGCTCTTTATAGGACAAGTGGCATGGATTTGGGCCCCACGAAATTGGATAATTGGCCCATTACTTGGACTCAGACTAATGACTGTGATTAAATGGATTAAACTGGACTTATTAAATGCATTTAATTGGACTAATAAAATCAAACGAAACTTAACTAACAAAACTCAATTAACTAATGTTAATTAATGCTAAACAATTGATTAAATGAAGACTAATTCTAATTAAAGTGAATTAATAAAAGCTAAACCTAATTAAAAAACTATATTAAAAGAAAGTCTATCAAAACTAAACAATTGATCTGAAAATCTATTAAAATTCTATATTAAAACTAAACTATTATCTATTTAATAAAAACTAACATCCTAAAATTCTATTAAATCTATTAAAACTATATTAAAATCTATTTAAATCCTAAAACTATATTATTCTATTCAATTATCTAAAAGAATCAAATCTATTTAATGAAAAATCTATAATAAAATTCATTTAAATTCTATACTATTTCATTATACTAAAAATCTATTGAAACTAATAGAACTATTTATTCTATAAAATCTATAAAAATTCTAAAAGCAATTAGATCTATATTTTCTACAATTTTATTAAAAGGAACTATACTCTAATATCTATTAAAAATCTATTTAAAACTATTAAAGTTCTATTAACTCTATATTATTCTAAAAAAACAAATAAATCCTATTAGTATTCTAGAAACAATAAAACCTATTTAAAATCTAGAAAAAGGCTATTAAATCCTAAAAAATGCTATTAAAGCAATTAAACCCAATAAAAGAGAATGCGAGACCCAACCGAAATAAGCGGCAAAACCCGGACATCGAAATCCTCAAGAACAATAGCGTAAGCTGAAAACACCGGGAAGCGCGCAACTTCCCAAAAATGGAACTCCGATCGTCCGAACTGGTCTGAAACGTCCGAAATGTGAAAATAGGGTTGTAATCCTGATAAGATCAATATGACTGAGAAAATGCAATGTATGCGGTATGCGAATTCAAATGCAAAATGAATCGAAACATAAACCAGGTGTGGGAACCGGTTGGTCAAATTTTGGGGTGCAACAGCTGCCCCTATTCAAACGGTTTGGACCTGAGGGGTTGAAGAGCGAACGACTTTCAAACATTCAAAGGTAAAAGACGGTTGAATACCAAGAAATCCGGAAATTTGCTAACCGCAGAAATAAACGGCGCAACTGCTTGGGGAACGACATCCACCAACTGAACCTGGTTGTTACGGCAACAACTGATTTAACGTCTGATAATAACTCTGATTTCAACTTCAACCACCTATGTAACACCACAGGTACCGAACACCTCCGTCCACAACTGGACTAATCTTGTCAACACAAGAAGAGAAACAAATTTGTCAAATCACAACTAAACACCAATCGGTCCACGTCAGGACTCACATTTCGTCAACCCGAAGAAATCCCGGCTACTCCGCTGGGGATGAGTTGTCTGCCTCTTACCAACACGAGGAGGTCCTATCAACCACAAGCAATAAATTCGTCGACTTTACTGGGAAACCTTTCTGTCTAATCACAGGAGACTCCATCCGCCTATCCATACAGGAAAATCATCTGTCTAAACACAGGAAACTGCTTATCTCTGCAGTAACTAACTCCGTTGGTCCCAACCCGCAAACGACTTTGAGGAGGACTCTACTGGGGATAATGGTATTTTGTCAACACGAAGAAATCACGGTGACTTCATTGGGGATCAAATTCTTCCACCCGATAGTAATCCAATTCAGTCAATCATACTGGACAATAACTCCACCTTACCCTTGCAGTAGCCGAACCCACTAGGGACGCTCTGAAATTAGCTGCCAGGCCCTTATTCGACAACAGGCGACAACTTCTGAAATTTTGTTTATGAAACCCTGTGACGCTGACGGAACAGCAAACTGGAAAAACACTCCGCTGGCCGGATAAGAGAAATTTCAACAAGCAACTTTGTGGGGAAAAATATGGCAACAACTCCAAAGTCTACTTATGAAGCTATTCCATGCGGACAAAACTTTCGGACAACAACTCCAAGGTATAATCATGAAGCTGCTGTAATGCTGAAGAACTCCAAAGTCTAATTACGAAGTCGTTTGATGTTGACGACAACTCCAAGGTCTAATTATGAAGCAGCGTAAAGGGAGGCTACAACTTTAAAGTCAAATTACGAAGCCATTTAATGCCGACGAACTTCAAAGTCTAATTATGAAGCCGTTTACTGAAAACTTTGCTGAACTTCAAAGTTTAATTATGAAGTTGCTCAATGCTGACGTAACAGCAGCTAGAGAAAACTCTGTTGGGGAATTGCTAACGACGACTCCAAAGTCTAATTACGAAGCCGTGTAACGCTGACGTAACAGCCACTCGAAGAAAACTATGCCGATCTCCAAAGTCAAATCATGAAGTCTGCAACGCTGACATAACAGCTACGCGAGGAAAATCCGCTAGGGAATTCCTAACAACAACTCCAAAGTCTAATTATGAAGTCGTTTAACACTGACAATAACTCCAAGGTCGAATTATGAAGCCGTATAAACTGATAATAACTCCAAGGTCTAATTATGAAGTCGTATAAACTGATAATAACTCCAAGGTCTAATTATGAAGCCATCCACTGCTACTAACACTTCAAAGTCTAATTATGAAGCAGTGACACCAAGTAATGATTCAACCGTCTAATCACTGAAAATCTCCCTTTAACAACTTCAAAGTCAAATCATGAAGCCTTATAGCGCTGATGTAGCAAACTTCAAAGTCTAGTTATGAAGCCATGCAATGCTGACGTAACAGCAATTCCAGGAAACTCTATTGATCTTCAAAGTCAAATCCTGAAGCCCTCTAGCCTCCTTCCGAGGAAATTCTAACAACAACTTCAAAGCCTAATTATGAAGCCATTGTTACAGTGATAACGTCTCCAACGTCTAATTATGGAGCATCCCACACTGACGAACTTCAAAGTCAAATTACGAAGCCGTAACAACAAGTAATGACTTCAACCGTCTAATCGCTGAAATCTTCCTTTAAAATGCTGACAACAACTCCAAAGTCAAATCGTGAAGCCTTGACAACAAGTAATGACTTCAACCGTCAAATCGCTGAAATCCCTCTTTTACAACAACTTCAAAGTCTATTCATGAAGCCGTTGACTGCTGAAAGCAACTTCAAAATTATGAAGCCTTTCAGAACTGACAATAACTTCAAAGTCAAATTATGAAGCCATGTCATGATGGTAACAACTTCAAAGTCTAATTATGAAGCCGTAAAATGCTGACATAACAAACTTCAAAGTCTAATTATGAAGCCATAACAGCAAACTGGGGAGAACTCTGCCGGGGAAATTCTGACGTCAACTGCCAGACATTCACCTTGACGACGAGTAATGACTTCAGATGTCTAATCTCTGAAATCTTTTCTGAAAATGCTGACGTGACAGCAACCCGAGGGAACACTCCGCCGGGGGTTTTCTGACAATAACTCCAAAGTCCAATTATGAAGCCATGTAAAGAACACTCCGCTGAGGAAGAAGAGAAATTAATCAAGCACCTCTGATAAGGGAACACATGGCAGGACGGACGTTATCATCACATATCTTATGCCGCAAATCTGAATATCTGAATACGATCCTGAACAAGAAGTCCAATTACCTGCAGGGAAGAACACCTGAAAACAAAGAGGTAGCCAACCTGACTTATGCTTCAAAATGCGTATGTTTGAAAGTGGCGTAATGCTCCGTACGGCACGGAAATGCTACGCATTTGGGTAAATGCGAATATGAGGATATATGCAAATGCAAATGCAGGATTGAGCTGCTGGGGGAGGCTCTGACAAGCTTGCTTCATCAACACGGCAGTTGAGGACAAATACCACCCTGTTGGGGATGAACGGGTATCACAAAGTATTCCGGCAAAATAACTGTCGGAAATACCGCCAACTCTGCCGAGGAGAGAATAAACGCCAATTTCCACTGGGAGGAAAGAACAAACCACCCTGCTGGTGAACCACCTCATCTGAGGAAAGAAGCGACACTTCTAGGAAAAGCACACTATCTGGGAACAGTTTACAAACTCGGAGCCTCGGACTCTGCTGAGGATCAACATCCTGTCAATGGCATGACGACCTGTGGGGAGAAGGGAAACCGTCCTCCGGGTATAATCCTTCTGAACCAACAACTTGGTTAAACTCTGCGGGAACCTCCCATGCTAGGGATTGATCCTGCACATATCCGACTCACTGGGGGTGCAACCTCTGCAGAGGATACTGATTTCGACTCGCTGGGGATATCCTGTGGACAACTTCCTTGAGGACACTCTTCTGAGGGAGAACAATCCCTCATTTGATAAGGGGTAACGTCATTCCAACTCTCTGGGGATAAGTTGCGACTAGTTGAGGAATTACATCCACTGGATTCAGGTCTTACGTCAAGCGACTTTGGCTGGGGGACACAATCCCTGACTGTTTGCTCCAAAGATAAAAACCCTGCAAAACACAAACGAGACAAAACAGGCCTATACAACAGAATCTATCCGGGTTAGCATCCGCGACATTACTTCAGTCAATTCGAAGTTTTAGCAATTATTGGCAAGGTCCAACAAGATTATGCAAGTGCAAGTTTATCAAGAACATCGACGTCTTTCACAAACAAAACAGTAAAAAACAAGCATCAAGTACTGAATAACATGTTTTATTGATAACAGGCCTATGAATAGGCAAAGTTTTGTACACCGGATGCAACTCCTGAAAAGAGGAAGTTACGCACACACACACATACATATATGCACATGAAGCATAAATAAAATACAAAACAATATTTGTATACTGTTGCACCCCAAAATTTGCCCAACATTTCTTTACATAGCTTGTGTTTCATTTCATACACATTAGCATTATCATTTGCATTTCATTGACATGTATGCAGGAGATCAAGAGGTATGATTACCAATTAAGAGCTATACAAGATTGTGAGGCTAGCTAAGAAGGTTATTCAAGTGTTCAAGGGTTGATATCCTTGTCAGAGAAGTCAAAAGATCCTCAGGAAGAGAGATTGAGGCCAAGTGTGTAGGTCTCCTAACTTGAAAGTTGTGGAAAGCCATCAGATGATTCTGAAGCCATGAGGTTGGACTTGAGGTCTTTATAGATCTCATGGGAAGTGTTGAAGATCACTTTGAGGCCTAGATAGGTCATTGTGCAAGATTGAGAAGCCTCAGCCATGAGTGGTGCAATTAGGGTTTGACTGGGTCAACCCTAAGTCAACTGATGATTTGAAGGAGGTTGAGACCTAACTCAAAGGCCATGTGATCATGGAGTGACACATTGAGATGTTATAAGGATGATTCCAAGGTCAACTCATCATGATTGAAGAGTTTGAGAAGTTTCAAGCTAGGGTTTCTAAGGCTTGACAGTGTAAAATCCCCTAGTTTGACCCCTATCTTCAAGGAATTTTAGCTCAAGAGGTGATTGTCATCTCATCTTGCCCCCAACATGAATGTTGTAGAGCATGATCTTAGCTTTAATTTGAGTGCTAGAAGTCCTTGATAGGATTTGTAGAACTCAAGTTATGACTTTGACAAGTTACAGGTCATCTGAGGTGTGTGAATTTGGGGGCTTGAAAGTTGTCCAACTTGCATGAAACTTTTTACCTTGGAGGATGATTCCTATGAACTTTTGGTCAACATGAATGTTTTTCCTTATTCTCTTATCTTTCTAGAGAGTACTAGAAGTCCTTGATAGGATTTGTAGAACTCAAGTTATGGCTTTGACAAATCAAGGGCATTTTGGTCATTTGGAGATTATAGGTCATTCCAACCATAAGGCCATAACTCCTATTTCCAAGCTTCAAATGGGAAAATGTTCAACATGAAAGTTGTTCGAAATGATGTTTTTAGCTTGTCTAAACATCAAGTGTCAATTGATATGGATTATATCAAGCATTGGTTGAAGAAACTTCACATAAAAGCCATTTTAATGAATTAAAATGAGAAAATTCAAAATAAATGAGATTAACATGTTTCCAAGTCAAATTTGTGGTCATTTTGAATGAAATTGATGCTTTAGAGAGATTGGCATTGTCACATTGTTGATTTTAGGTCTATAACATAGTCATTTGGATGGTTACTTCACAAGTAAGAAACATCTCCTACATACTCCACATGTTAAAATCAAGGGAGGGAAACACTCCAATGAGATCCCACAGGTGCTAAATGAGTCACTTGGACTTAGTTTAGAACATGAGTAAGGCTTGAGAGCACACATCCATGTTGAAATTTGGAAGAAAAAGTGAATATCCAAAATCCATAATTGGGCCTATTTTGGGCCTCATATCCATCAGAACACATTATAAATAAGACTTAGAACAAATTTGGAAGGTTCTGGAGCAGAATTCTGTTGAGAAGCCATTGACGTGTAGTGAAGAAAAGCTTGAAAAGTTGGAAATGCGTTTTGGATAGTCAAGAGGCTTCAGCACGAATTGAGCATCAAGAATTGTCCACCATTACTCCTTGAAGGATTCTGCATAGTTTGGAAGAGAATTGAGGCGCATAACCACTGCAATCCAAGTTTCAAGGTTGGTTCTAAATTCTTGAAATATCTCCCTGATTATGCACTTTTAATCCATTAGAAGCATGTGGTTAAGTTCCCCTTGGGATGTAGATGAATTCTGGTTAGTTAATTTGATGGTTAGAGACAAGTTAGGGTTCCTTCCATTTTCGGTTGAGATCTTGTTTTGGCGAACCATGCATTTTTAGCATAAACTAGTGGCATGTTTGAGTTCCTGAGGATATTCTGGTCAATTTTCATCAAGACATCGTGTGAAATGGTTGAGCGTAGAGTGAGTTAGGGTTGAACAGGGCTGGATGGAGAAGTCGCCGGAGATGGCATGGCCGCACGCGAGTTTCACAACTTGCAGGGAATTCAAAACGAAGAAAATGAAATCTCATCCGTTCGTGTGTGATGAGGACTTTGACTCAGGCATCAATCCAAGCGTTCTCAGGGAGCCACGTAACCCCCTCCAATGCGCACCGTTTTGAGTTAGTGGATTTCCAAGGCTTGTTAGCTTCGCTGCATGAACCCAAGAAGCGTAGGTTCGAACCCTGGCATGTGTTTTTTTTTTCTTTTGAGTAATTGATGAACTGATGTGAGCAATGGACCCAAGCGCCTGGGATTTAGTATTGGTTGATATCAACACCCCCCCTGGCCCAATCATGGATATGAACTGAGTTTCGTTGCTATCTGCACCGTGCATTTGATATTTTATTTTGATTTTCTATGTTTTTCATTTTATTCATGGTTCATGATTAAATCATAAAAAATGGAAAAATGATCCAATTGACCCCATTCTTTTTGAATTAAATTCATGGTAGGGTCTAGTATTTTTTAGATAAAAAATATTTTTATTTCATGCATTTTATGATTTTATGGGAATTTTCACATTTTAATTGATATTAAAATAGTCATGTTTGATACTTGATTTTGTGGAATTTTGTGTGATCATGTGATGATGATTTTGATCCTGATTTTTTGTGAGTAGTTAGAATAGATATGCATGCTCCCCATATATCTTTCTCACATTTTTTTGATGAACATAGGTGGTAGTTTAGGTTGAAACCTTTAGAAGCTCCATTTTTAGGGTTTATGGTTGATACCCTTTGGATTTAGGACTTAATTTTAGGACTTAATAGATGATTTAGTCCCTGGTTTTTGTAGGAGGCATTCTTAATTGAATTAGGATCCCTTAGGAATTTTTGTAGAAATTTATAATATAGTTTACTATTTTTGATTGATTTTAGTTTAGGTGCTAGTTTTAGATGATTCTAATGCACTAATTCAACTAGATTAACTTCTTTAGTTCCCTTAGATTAGGGTTTTGTTTCTCTTGCTCTTGGATGATGATGGAGGCAAGTTGAAGATGCATTGGATTGCTTGAAGAGGCTTGGATTTGAAGATCTTCCCTTCTTTTGGTGTAGTTTTGATTAGGTTAAGATTAGGGTTTTGTAGGCAGAGCCTTCTAGATAGTTCTCTTCCTTCATAAACATGGATGATGTTGATCACTTCCATTCTCCCCTATGATGAAAGGTCCCTTTGTAAAGGCCTTATCCCTCCTTTGGTAGGATGTGTGGATCTTTGCAAATTGGTAGAACCTTTGAGGGTCCCTTTCCCTGATGACAGGATGCTCAGTGGTGACCTTTGGTCTTCACTCTCTTACCAATCATCCCAACTTTGCTCTTGATAGATGAATCTCTCTCCCTTGTTAGAGGATGGAGTCCCTTGCTTGAATAAGATTGAAGGATGAAGTTGACACTTCCATGTGATTGAAGATTACCTTGAGAAGCTGAAGCTTGTAGGAGAAGAAGACCAAGTTGATACTGGTAAAGAGGAGAGAGTTGAAGCAAGAAGAACAAGTTGATACTTGTGAAGAAGATCCAATTGAGATTGAGTGGAAAGCTGAGGCTTGAGGAATGAAGGATAAGTTGACACTTGCATTGATGCATCGAGAGCCTGAAGGAATCAAGTTGATACTTGCAGTTATGAGTAAAGCCTGAAGGTGGAATTGACTGTAAAGCTGAGGCTTGAGGAAGAGAGAATAAGTTGATACTTATGTTTGATGTGTGAGAAGCTTCAAGAAGCAAGTTGATACTTGCTATGGAGGATGATAGCCCTGAAGAGCTGTTGAAGTTTGATGATTGGGCTGCTGTCAAGTTGGTTCAGTTGTAGGAGTGGTTGTCTGTTTTCTTTTCTGTACTAATGTGCCTTGTTTGACTTGCTTGATGCATTAGAATAAGTCCATATCTAGACTGATGTAAGCTAGGAGCATGATTGCACTAGAGGTTGAGTTGCTCCCTCTGCTTGTATTTTTACTGTGTGGCTTTGCTTGCGGGTATTCGGTAGAGCCCAACTCCCTTGCCTATGTGGTTTGTGTGCTTGATAGCATTTCATTTCTTCTGTATGATTGCAGTTACTCCTTATTTTGCTTGATAGCATGATATTCTTCTGTATGATTACTGTTATTCATATCTGGCTTGAGGTTGAGATGAGCTTGTGGAGGCTGACACCCCACACACATTTCCTCCCTCACTTGCATTGCATGCATTTTACAGTTGTTTACCGTTTACTATTTACTGTTTGAGCTGATGCTTTATCTGTTTCTGTTTATCATTGACATGATCCCCTAGGAATATCACTCCCTTTGATAAGGAAGTGATGATTAGAACTTTAGGTTGAAACCTATGCATGATAACTTCTAGGAGTTCCCTGTTTCAAACTTCAACCATAGGATGAATCCTTGGCATGACAACATTAGGACTTGATAGTCTCCCTTTAGTTGAACCTGTTCGTTCTCTTCTCATCTCAAAACAAATCAAAATACAGTAATAAAGGTTAACTGACGCCATACATTACGAGCCTTAAGCTATCTGAGAAAGGGTTGTCGGAGAGTTTCTTTTCGACAGCTTGGATGTTTAGTATGGCACCCTTTGGGTGACATGCGACGCATTCACTCTCAGGTCAGAGTCTCTAGTGCGATACTAGTTGCAAACAACCCTAAAAAACAGTTCTTCCGTAAAATACAGAAAACAAACTTCAAACCTTTTTGCCCCGTGGGCCCATAATTCAAAGGAAAGTTTTTCTGAAGAAAAGAGTGTCGTTAACTCCCAGTTCTACTGCAAACGGTAACGCCTGAGTCTTCAAAGGTCGAGCTGCGTACATCCAACTGCTGGAACTGCTTGTTAACCCTACTCGATAAAACAGATGAATCTGAATCCCCGTAATCCATATTATCCTGAACTACATAAGCTCTGATCTCTCATACCTGTTTAGAGTACGTAGGCACGATACTGATGTATTGGCGAGCCACCTTCCTCATCACCCGTAGTTAGTCGAACTACGTTGACTCTGATTTCTCATTCTCTGATGAGAATACGTAGGCATAAAGCGCGACGCTTTGCCGAGTCATTTTCTTTTCTTTTCAGACCAGCCTTGATAGGTAGATAGATAAAACCAACCCGTCCAGTAAACACAACAAGCGTGGATCCCATCGAGTACGATGGACGTGAGGGGTGCTAATACCTTCCCCTTGCGTAACCGACTCCCGAACCCAGACATTGGTTGTGATGACCTTGTCTTATACCCTTTCGTCCGGTTTTTCCGATCGTTTCCTTTCCCGTTCTGAGGGATAAATAACGAAAGGTGGCGACTCTTCTGTTTTTCCGGCACCTTATTTTCGCGGAAGCGACAGCTGGCGACTCTGCTGGGGACTTGATAGTTTCCTGGGATCCAACATCCCGTATGCGAGTCAGTTTGGGGATCCGACGTCCCCTGCGAGAGTCAATCCTAGCGCTTGTATGATTACTTGTTAGGTTGTGTTTATTTATCGCATTTCTATTTCCCGCATTTTATTTTCAGTATGATATGATTATCTGTGCTGTTGTGGGAGGGGCATTCTGATGAGTGAGAAGCCAGACCCAGGCTTGAGCGTACCTAGCATTAGTTGTGGAAATTAATGGGCGCGTGCTTGCTTGGCAGGCACTAGTGTCTCATGAAATCCACGCTCAGACGAGGTTCTCCCGGTTGACTTCTTTTTCAACCCTTTGGGTTGAGGGGGTTGTTGGTTTGGAGGATTGTCGACTCTGGGGACCGATCATTTGGGATTCAGCCGAGTGAGGCCGCTTCATGAGCTGGTGATGCCACACCTTCTGGGTATCGTATCACCCCTCTTGAATGTCTGTGACGCTGATGACCGCATAGGATGCCAAACTTGTGTCAGTTTAGGTCCATACCTGTGAGCAGGGTTGGGTTTGTTGCAGGAGACCTTGACCTTCAGACTACCTGGTTTTCTTGATAGTGAATCAGTTTTGTTGGTACCAGAGGTTCTCATCATCAGATATGATTGTTCTTGACAGAACAGATTTATGGTCCTGTGACAGAGGATCTCATCAGCAGATGTGTATTTGTTCTTGACAGAGCAGGTTTTTGATTGGGATCAGAGGATCTCATCAGCAGATGTATGTTCTTGACAGAGCAGATTTATGGTCCTGTATCAGAGGTCCTTATTATCAGATGTTTGTTCTTGACAGAGCAGATTTATGGTCCGGTATCAAAGGTCCTTATTATCAAATATGTGTTCGTTCTTGATAGAGCAGATTTGTGGTCCGATACCAGGGTTTTCTTCTTATCAGATATAGTGGTTGTTCTTGATAGAGCAGGATTATGGTTTTGTTGATACAGAATCTCCACAGAGCAGTCATCTTGATCTCCTGCTGCATGATTGTATTTTACATTGCTTTGCATACCCATTTGCATTTCATTAACGTGTGTCTGTGCTGCAGGTACCGTTTCCCCCCGATTCAGGATTCCTTGCCTTCTACTGTGCTATTATGGGTTCTCTGAGGAAGACCGTGGCTTACAAGCTCCCCACTCCTGATGTTGTTCAGCTGACTGGTTTGATTGCCTTAGTAGATGATTCTGTGAGAGATGAATTCAGAAAGTCCTACGGTAAACTGCTTAGTTTGGTTCGTAAACCCTCTGTGTTTGAGTTGAATGGGTTGCACGCTCTGCTGCAGTTCTACGACCCTCCCTTGAGATGCTTTACTTTCCAGGACTTCGTTCTCGCACCCACGCTAGAAGAGTATGTTGATTTTTTAGGTGTGCCTATCAAGAGTCAGATGCCCTTTGTTCATATGGATGCTGAGCCTAATCTGGCTAGTCTAGCCCCGTCACTTCATCTGGATGCCTCCGAGTTGGTCTTGTCTAGTTGGAACAGGGTTCCCAGTTTCTCCTTGCAGTTCTTAGTGGGAAAGGCTCAGCAGTGCGCCAAAGACGGATGTTGGGTCGTGTTCAACGCCATTCTCGCTCTGTGCATATATGGCATCATTCTGTTCCCCAATATGCCCGACTTTGTGGACTTCGACACCTTCCACATCTTTGCTTCAGGGAATCCAGTCCCTACCTTGATTGGAGATGTCTACCATTCCATCCACTACAAAAACGAGAACAGAAGGGGTAAGAATGTCTCGTGATGTGTGCCCTTGCTTTATAGATGGCTTGATAGTCATCTACCCAAGAGGGGTCCCTTTGCTTCGTCTGCAGCCACAGTTGTGTGGTCTGAGCGTTTGATGAGTCTATCAGCGGAGGATATTGACTGGTTTGATAGAGATAGGTTGGGTACCGAGATTATCTTCAGCTGCAGCGGGTTTCCGAACGTGCCTTTGATAGGCAGGAAGGGCTGTATAAACTATAATCCGTCTTTGCTGGTCCGACAGTTTGCTTAAGCTTTGAGAGCTCCGCCGAAGGATGAAGAGGTGCAGGAATCTCTGTACCTCATTGGTCTTCTAGAGGGGGATATGTTATCTAAGCTTCAGCACGCTTGGAATGGTATCAGTAAGAGGGGAAAACCATTGCTGGGGAAAAGTAATAGTCAAGCCTACGCTCCGTATGTGACGTGGATCAGAGCCAGAGCAGATGCTATAGGGATGTTGTTTCCTCCTGCCAAGCCAGAAAGCCCTCCAGTGATCGAAGAGCCCACCACCGTGCCTATCCAGCAGCATAATCAGGTGTTAGTTGAGAGAGATGAGCTGAAGAAGGCAAATGAAGAACTGGAGAAAGAATTGGCTCAACTCAGAAGCGAAAGAAGCAAGGCCGTTCATTTCTTCAAGAGGCAGACCGAGCTGGTGAACCAGTTGGGGACAGATCTGACTAAGCAGATAGCTGAGCGCGAGCGCATGGGTCGAGACTTCAAAGCTGTCAACGATGTGCTGGCCACGAAGAAGCAGCACTTGGACGAAGCGTATCGGAGGATATCCAAGTTCAACCAGCATTGGAAGGCCACCCTAGCCAACAGGAAAGAGCGGGAGGATAAGTTGATGCAGCAGATCTCCAAGCTGAAAGCCTAGGTGAAGGCCAGTGAGAAAAGGTTTGATGAAGAAACCGCTCGCAGATATACCGCCGAAGGCCAGCTCAACAAAGCTCTCGCTAACCTGAAGGAGCACAAACTGAAGTTTGAGTCCAAGAAGCGGAAGCTAGAAGATTGTTTCGGCGAAGGAGCATGGGAAGATTCGGTCGAAGGTCTTCAGTACACCATTATGCAGAGAGAGTTACTCGTCGAAGGGTTACTCACTCGGCCTAGTCATCCAGAAACAAAGGGGTTGTTAGAAGAGTTTCGCGCCCGTGGCCGTGCTTGACTATTTGTAATCCTTTTGTTTTGATCGTTGTTGTATGCTGACCATCACCAGGCTTGTTGGTCGAGGTCACGCTATTGGTTCTGCTTGTACTCACTGACGTTGTGTAAAGCCTTGATGGGCTTTCTATATATGAGATGTTATTTCTATGACTGGACTCAGATTTCTTATTATCAGCACTGGCACTCAAGCACTAGGATCGAGGGAAATCTACCTAACGCACAGACACACGTTTGCATTTGCATGAAGCATTCGCATAACGAGCACTTTGTCGTTTTTCCTAACACTTTTGTGTTTTCAGGTTGTTCCAAGATTGATCAGAGACCAATCCACCGCTATCCGACCAGAGCAAATCAAACCAGAATCATGGAGCAAGTGCAAACTGATGTTCAGGAACTCCGCGAAAGAACGGACCGCTTCATGGAGCTCATGCAAGCGGTCGCCAATGGCCAGGATCAGCTCAGAACCTTGGTTCAGCCTCTGATTTCGAGGGTCGATAGCAATGGCGTACTCCATGGCGGGACCGTGCCTACCCCTCCACCAGTTGAAACTCCTCAGAATGGCGTCCCCGTGACCGGGGGGAATGGCAGTGCCAATGGAAATGTGATAGCTAACATGGGACTCAATGGTAATACGACGGGCGTCGTTAATGGGAATTTTGAAGCTAACGTCAATGTTGGGCTGGGCAACGGCAATGCAGGTGTTGGAAATCTGTTCGGGCCTCAACCGTGGTTAGAAGATCGTCAAGACGATGTGTTCTCTCAGAGAGGTGCTGAAGGGGAGCTGACTGCTGAAGCACGGCTTAGGTTCAAGGCACTCGAGGATAAGATGAGGAATATCGAGAACCAGAACACCCTGGGTGTTGATATGTCCAAGTTGGGACTGATTGCTGATTTCAAGGTGCCTCCCAAGTTCAAGGTACCTGACTTTGAAAAGTACAAGGGCACCACTTGCCCTCGCGTCCACCTGAGATCATATTACAGAAAAATGTCAGCTCATTCTGAGGACGAGAAGTTGCTGATGCACTTCTTTCAGGACAGCCTGTCCGGGCCCTTCCTCGAATGGTACATGAGTCTGGAACCTACCAGTGTGCGCACGTGGAAGGAGCTTGCTGAAGCATTTGTGCACCACTACCAATATAACAGTGACTTGGCTCCGAACCGAGTCCAACTGCAGAATCTGTCGCAAAGGAACAACGAAGGGTTCAAGGAATACGCTCAGCGGTGGCGTGAATTGGCAGCCAGGGTTCAGCCGCCGATGGTTGAACGTGAGCTTGTGCAAATGTTCGTAGCCACCCTCCCAGGGGTTTATTATGAGAAATTGGTCAGCGGTATGTCTGGAACCTTCTCAGATCTCATTATCACGGGTGAGCACATTGAAAATGGGATCAAACTGGGGAAAATTCAAGGTGATTCATCCTCAGCTGGAGGAGGCGGAAAGAAACCTTACGGTGGCAAAAGACGGGAAGGAGAAACGAGCGCTGTGACCAACGCTCGGAGGAAGGGTAAAGGCCCTCACCAACAGGTGGCCAGCATAACTATCCCGGCAGTTCAACAGCCACAACAATAGCAGCAACCGAATCAACAAGGGTACAGAAAGTATCAGAACCGGGCACCTTTGTCCAGTCGTCACCTCGAGACTCCGCCCATGTCGTATGCGCATCTGTTACAGACTTTGCTTCAGCTACAGTTGATCCAGAAGAGAACCCTAGCTCCCTTGACAGGGGCACCTCCGCCGGGTTATGATGCGAATGCAACTTGCGAATTTCACTCTGGGGCACCAGGCCACACAATAGAAAATTGCAAAGCCTTCAAGCACAAGGTGCAGGACATGGTGGACGCTAAGATCATCAACTTCTTAGATAATGTGTTGAACATCACGAAGAACCCTATGCCGAATCATAGGGGAGGTGGAGTAAATGCCATTATTGAAGACGAGAGTTTGGATTTGTTTACTGACGTTAGAGATCTGAAGACACCACTTAGCTTCGTTAAAGCTAAGCTGATGAAAAGAGGTTTCTTTCCAGGTTGTGGAAAACTGTGCATGGGCTGTGCGACAAGTCTTGATGGATGTGAACAGTTGATAGAGGGGATTCAAAGTCTGATGACTGAGGGGATCTTACAGTTTAGCCGAAGGGCCAAAAGCGGATCGGGAGAGGTAATGCTGAAGCAAGATGATGAGGTTGATACCATCACCATCCCTCGTTGGACGATAACTATTTCTGCACCCAGACCGCCCACGATTACCATCACCAAAGCTGGGCCGATACCTTTCGAAAGCACCAATGTTGTCGCATGGCATTACGGGGCAGAGGTCTACTGCAACGGACAGAAGTTGGAATTGGAGCCATCCGGGTCGTGTGTGGATAACCTAGCGGGCATTAGTGGAATTACTCGCAGCGGAAGAGTATTTGCACCACCTGAGGTCGTGGCGGACAGAGCGGACAAAGCTGATGCAACTGATAAAGGGAAAAGTAAATTCGTTGAAGAGATCCCTTGTGGGGTAGAAAAAGACTTACTTGTTAAAGACGCCGAGGAATTTATGAGGTTGATTAAAAAGAGTGACTACAAGATCGTGGATCATCTCCATCAAACACCCTCAAAAATCTCCATCCTGAACCTGTTGCTGTGTTCTGAGGCACATCGCAACGCGCTGCTGAAGGTGTTGAGTGCCGCGTACGTGCCGCAGGAAATATCGGTAAACCAGTTGGAAGAGGTCGTAGCCCACGTGAATGCTGGAAATGGGTTAGTGTTCAATGACCTAGAGCTGACGCCGAAGGGGAGGAACCACAATAGAGCCCTGCACATCTCGATAGAGTGTAGGGGAACGATTATGTCTCACGTATTGGTGGACACGGGGTCGTCACTCAATGTTCTTCTGAAGAAAGCATTGATGAAATTAGATACTCGCGGAGTGATTTGCACACCCAGTGATCTGGTTGTGAAAGAATTCGATGGAACCAAACGCCATGTTTTCGGGGAGGTGACGTTGCCAATCCAGGTCGGGCCGGAAACATTCGACACGGTCTTTTATATTATGGACATCATGCCTGCCTACAGCTGTCTCTTAGACCGGCCACAGATCCATTCTGCGGGTGCCGTGACCTCCACGTTGCACCAGAAACTCAAGTATGTTGTCGGAGGTAGCATCGTGACTGTATGTGGCGAGGAAGATATAATGGTGAGCCATTTGTCGTCCTTCAAGTATGTTGAGATGGATGGGGAAATCCACGAAACCCTATGCCAAGCGTTCGAAGCTGTTAAGGTCAAGAACGTAGCTCCTGTAGTCACTGAAAAGCCAGAGATGACTCTCTCTTCCTTCAAGGAAGCCCGGGCCGTTGTTCAAGTCGGATCTACCCCAGGCTGGGGGCGAATTTTGGAGATACCTAACAAGCAAGACAAGTTTGGGTTGGGATACTCTCCTGCGGCTGAAGCCTCCTCTTCTAGCAGTGCGTCGCAAGGTAAAGGACAGATCCAGTTCACTAGTGGCGGGGTGATATTTGAAAGCGTCAACGCAGTGTCTGAAGGCAGCGGAGATAGCGACTGTGACCTAGACTCTTGGATCCGGCCAAGTAAGCCAGGCGAGAGCCTTAACAACTGGTCCGTCAAGGATATCATCCAGATGACAAGCAAAGAGTAATGATTTACTTTTTCCAATCATTGTACAACCCTATGTCCTACCCGGGGCATAGTGGTTTTATTGTCAGGGCCTCGTTTGATTATGCACATGCATTTTATCAATAAATCAAAAGGCGTTTTTCTTCGTATTCAAATATTGTGATCTCTGTTGTTCCTGTTTTATATTTGTTTTGAAAAACCATAAAATGGCAATGGGGTTTGTGCTAACCTGCATATCCTTGTTTTAAGCTTAACCCTTGTTATTGCAGATCCACATAGCAGATGACATCGACTCTGGACCTTCTACGACTCACTTCGACTTCGATTGCCCGATCTATCAAGCCGAAGAAGAGATTGATGAAGACGAAGACCTTCCCGAAGAGTTGGCCCGCTTGTTGAAACAAGAGGAGAAAGTTATTTTGCCTCACGAAGAAGAGATTGAGATCGTGAATCTGGGTTCTGAAGAACTTGTCAGGAACGTCAAGATAGGGGCTGCATTGCAGAGTGATGTCAAGCAGAGATTGGTCGAGATGCTGAGAGAGTATAGTGACGTCTTTGCTTGGTCATACGAAGATATGCCCGGACTTGACACTGACATTGTTGTCCACCACTTGCCGCTGCGAGAAGATTGTCCTCCCGTTAAGCAGAAGCTTAGGAGGACGCGACCAGATATGGCCGTTAAGATCAAAGAAGAAGTGCAGAAACAGCTTGATGCTGGCTTCTTAGCGGTCACTACTCACCCTCCGTGGGTCGCCAACATAGTGCTTGTACCGAAGAAGGACGGTAAGGTACGAATGTGCGTCGATTATCGGGATTTGAATAGGGCGAGCCCTAAAGATGATTTCCCGCTGTAACACCCCCTTTCTATACCCCCAAATAATACAATTAATCATTTAGGCACAAATTCAAAATTTCATCAGAGTAAGTTTATAAAACGGTATAAAAGGGACATGCCACATTATCCGAAAATCACACATATAAAACACCTGCTCATATATAATGATATGCAACAACGGGGTAACACCCACGAGAAAATATCTAGAACAAAGGCGGAACATCCAGATATTTCATAATTCTCTAACACATGTATTCATATATACAAATCATCAACCAACATGGTTACATAACTTTCATCAGTAGATACATATACACATGCATCACAAAAGAAACAAAACAACTCCTAGCTACCCGGTGCTACATATCAGAGCCGACCAACTAAAGGATGAAGCCACGCCTCACAAAAGATCTCCAGCAATCTAATCTGCAATGCCTCATAGAGCATTATAAAACAGCAGAAGGGTGAGAAACAATATCATAACAAATAATGCATAAAGGCATATATATATATATATATATATATATATATATATATATATATATATATATATATATATATATATCATATCCACAATCATGCATCTTACGCTTTCTGACCACGACTCACATCGTACATCGCAATGTATCCACTAAGGTCTATTTACAAATAGAACATCAAGCATAAACAATATGCATCATTAAGGTTTATATCCATTCAGGAACATTCATACATGTTACACACATATACATATATACATATATTCATTCATACTTATATATACATATATATATCTTCAAGCATTTCATTATGTCATTCACACCTTTCACATTATTCTAATAAACATACACAACATGATTATTTCGCCATACATCATGCACAGATGTCAACACACAAATCGTCGAGGCCAACTCGCTATTCTACGCGAATGCGACACATTATCGACTTAATCGTCCGTCAGATTCTCCTAAGAATCAATTCACTCCCACCCCTCATGGGTATCCTATAACTCATTAGATCTTCCTAGAAATCACATCACTCATCAGACTCTCCTAGGAATCACACCATTCATCAGATTCTCTGAGGAATCATACCATTCATCAGATTCTCCGAGGAATCACACCATTCATCAGATTCTCCGAGGAATCATACCATTCATCAGATTCTCCGAGGAATCACACCATTCATCAGATTCTCCGAGGAATCATACCATTCATCAGATTCTCCGAGGAATCACACCATTCATCAGATTCTCCGAGGAATCATACCATTTATCAGATTCTCCGAGGAATCACACCATTCATCAGATTCTCCAAGGAATCACATCGTTCGTCAGATTCTCCTAGGAATCAAGTCATTCAGCAGATTCTCCGAGGAATCACATCTCTCATCAGATCCTCCTAGGAATCAATTCACTCTTCAGACTCTCCTAAGAGTCATATCACTCATCAGACTCTCCTAAGAGTCAACAGCACAAGAATGTACTTCCTACACTTCTTGAAATGCATACATGCTTACAAACATACTCATGCATTCTTCACATACATCGCATATATCTATCATGCATTCACATTATGCACCATTTCACACATGGTTCACATTCACAAACAATTCCTTCATGCATTTCTAATCAATTTAAGCAAATGCACAAAATTGCCAAACGGCTACACCTCGCACCTCACAAATCATAAACTAGGATTCACGCCATACGGCTATCCACAACACATATGACAACACATAATCAGTCATTTCTGACAAGGAATGATCGCAACCAAACCACACAACCAATCCTCAATTGGAAAGCACAGGAAGATAAAATATGCTGCTGCATTCGCCAACCTTCGCCTGGCGAAGCCACGCAGCGAATGTTCGCTGACCTTCGCCTGGCGAACTCCCCAGCGAAGTCCACTGGGAGTGATTCTGGAATTACTCGCTGAGGCTCGCTACACACTCGCCTGGCGACCCTTCGCCAACTCACTTCGCCTGGCGAACTTGCCAGCGAAGACAGGGTGTTGCTTCTGACTTGCTTCGCTACAACTCGCTGGACTTCGCCTGGCGAAGCTTCGCTGCCATTCGCCTGGCGAGCCTGCGAAGACAGAACTTCCATGGCTGTCTCAAGAGCCCAAACTCCACACAACTAACCGATTAAATCCAAACCAGTCTCAGTGGCACAACCCAACCATCACCCGACTAAACTACATCGTCTAATCCGAGTTCTAAATATTAAAACCTCATTCTACTCATCAAACCAACTTCTAACCTAAGTGGAAAAAGAGTAGAAACTCTACAAAATCCAAACACATACACATACAATCATACACATTAAAGAGATGATGGAGTTTCACACCCTTACCTGATTAATCGCAAGCTTTGGTTGATCTTGGTGAATCTAGGTTTTCTCCTCTTTCTCTTCTCTTTCTCCTTTTCTCCTTTTCTTCTCTTTTCTTTCTTTCTTCCTACTATCCTTTTCTTTCCCTTCTATTTCCTCTTTAATATCTTTTCCCTTATTTTTCCAAAACATCCACTAATTCAATATCTCATAAATATCTCACTTATTATTAAATAGGAAATGTCCAAAATACCCTCCAAACTATTTCCTCCGAAACCTCTCAAAACCGGTTAAAATAGGATAATATGTAAATATAACATATTTCCACACAATTTCTACATTCAAATAATATTCTCCCAATTAAACCAAAAAGGACTCAACGAAAAAGGAATAGTCGAAATCGGGGCGTTACACCCGCTCCCTCATATCGATGTGTTGGTCGACAATACAGCTCAGTTCTCCGTATTTTCGTTCATGGATGGCTTCTCCGGCTACAATCAGATCAAGATGACGCTGGAGGACATGGAGAAAACTACGTTTATCACACCTTGGGGAACATTTTGCTACAAGGTAATGCCTTTCGGTCTGAAGAACACAGGGGCCACTTACCAACGAGCTTTGGTTACTTTGTTTCATGATATGATTCATCATGAGATTGAAGTCTATGTTGATGACATGATTGCGAAGTCCCAAACGGAGGAAGGACATTTGGTCAATTTGCTGAAGCTTTTTGAGAGGCTTAGCAAGTTCAGGTTGAGGCTGAATCCTAACAAGTGTACTTTCGGAGTACGGTCTGGAAAACTACTGGGGTTTATCGTGAGTGAAAGAGGCATTGAGGTTGATCCTGCGAAGATAAAAGCAATACAAGAGATGCCAGTGCCAAAAACAGAAAAAGAAGTTCGATAAGGCGATTATCTGGAACGAGGATTGCCATAAGGCATTTGATAAGATAAAACAGTATCTACAGGAACCACCGATCTTGATACCCCCAGTGGCTGGACGGCCCTTAATCATGTACTTGACAGTTCTTGAGAATAGTATAGGGTGTGTTCTCGGTCAGCACGACGAGACGGGGGTGAAAAGAGCATGCCATTTACTACTTGAGTAAAAAGTTCACAGACTATGAATCTCGTTACTCGATGCTGGAGAAGACGTGTTGCGCATTAGCCTGGGCTACCAAACGTTTACGACAATACATGCTCAATCACACCACCATGCTAATTTCAAAGATGGATCCGATCAAGTACGTCTTCGAGAAACAAGCACTTTCGGGCAGGATTGCCAGATGGCAAATGGTGTTGACGGAATATGACATTCAGTACGTTTCCCAGAAGGCCATCAAGGGAAGCATATTGTCTGAATACCTTGCCGAACAGCCGATCGAAGATTACCAGCCGATGAAATTTGAATTCCCTGATGAGGATATCATGTTTCTTAAAGCGAAAGATTACGATGAACCGTTGCCCGACGAGGGGCCAGATAGGAAATCCCAGTGGAAATTGATATTTGACGGGGCGGTTAATTCTTATGGAAGTGGCATTGGGGCAATCATCACGACTCCTCATGGATCCCACATCCCGTTCACTGCGAGACTGACGTTTCCGGTCACCAATAATGAAGCGGAGTACGAGGCGTGCATCATGGGTCTAGAAGAGGCAATTGATTTGAGAATCAAGAACCTAAATGTATATGGTGACTCGGCACTTGTGATCAACCAGATTAAAGGGGAGTGGGAGACTCGTCAATCGAATTTGGTGTCGTACATGAACTATGCCAATCGAATTTGGCCCCAGGAAGAGAAGATTCTCTCCCCAATCAGATGCATCCTGAAGGATCGTCATCTCCCCAGCTGAGTCACATACTGAAGTGTGCAGCAATCGATAGTTCAAGACTGAAGTTTCCAGCGGAATTGATATTCCCCACAGAGTCGTACTCTCCCCAGTAAGCATGACGTTTCCTCCTTCCCCAGCCGGGTGTGCAGATCCCTAAGAGAGTCGAGTCCTTGGAAGTCGTTTGGGCCATGATTGGTTTTCCCCAGTAGAGTGTTGAATAACTGATGTTGTATTTCCTCGCCGGAGTCGTTACCTCCAGGAAAGTTTTAGCCGCGAAGGCCGTGCAGTGTATTTCTGCGATTGACATCGCCTTCCTCAGCAGGTCCAGGTTCTCGTAGAGCTTCGTTCCCCTGTAGCAGTCAACTGAAGTTCGTTTCCCCAGGAGGAGTCCGATTGAGATTGGCGTGACTTCTTCTCCTTGGAAGGATGAGTCCTCCCTCCACCAGAGTGGTTCTTTCTCCTTGACAGGAGGCTTTTTCCTTCAGCATTTATTTTGCTGATGGGATCGTAGCATTTTGCATGATTGCATAGCATTTACTCAAAAAACGCGTAGCATTTCCACCGTGTGGAGCATTGCGCCATTGCCGAAGCATACGCATATGAAGCATGAGCTAGGTCGTTACCGTTCTTGTTTTGCAGGTGTTCCTCCACAAAGTCGTTTGCTCAAGATGATTCTTGAATCCCCCCTGCAAAAGTCGTTTGCCCAAGATGATTCTTGAATTCTCCAGCGAAGGCGTTCGTTTAAGATGATTCTTAAAATCCCCAGTGAAGTCGCCGGAGAGGGTTGCTCAAGTTGCTGCTTGGAGTCCCCGGCAGAGTGTTTGCTCAGGATGATTCCTGAAATCTCCAGCAGAGTTATTGGTTCAGGAGGATTCTTGAAGTCCCCACGGAGTTATTTGTTCAAGATGATTCTTGATTTCCTCAGTAGAGATGATTCGCCCAGAATGATTTCTGGACCCCGAAGCAGAGTAACTTGATAGTTCTCCAGAATCCCCAGCGGAGATGTGTCATCCCCAGCAGGTTTCTGAACAGCGAAGTTGAAACTTCCCTTGAAGACTTGATGATTGAAGTCCAACCGTATTAACGAAGCAGTTCTCTCAGCCGATACGGAGTGCCTGATGGCAAAAGTTTGGATATCCCCGATTGGGTCATGATTGACTGAGAATTCTATTCCCGACTTAGTGATGAAGTCCGGCTGATGCTCGAAAGTTTCTTTGAATGCCCGATAGCATGATTAACTTGATGATTAATCTGATGAGTCCCGAGGAATCCTGAGGCCTGACAGCATGATCGACCATGTGTCACCGGTTACCGTGTGACCAATTCTCCAGCTAGTTACCGTGCAGCTATTGTTTCAGTTTCCGAAGATTTGTTCCCATCAGAGTACCGTGTACTTGTGCAGTTGGCAAACTTCCGGGTTTGTTGGTATTCAACCGTCTCGTACCTTGATTGTTTGAGATTCGTTCGCTTCTCACCCAGTCAGGTCCAAGCCGTTTGCATAGGGGCAGCTGTTGCACCCCAAAATTTGCCCAACATTTCTTTACCTAGCTTGTGTTTCATTTCATACACATTAGCATTATCATTTGCATTTCATTGATATGTATGCAGGAGATCAAGAGGTATGATTACCAATCAAGAGCTATACAAGATTGTGAGGCTAGCTAAGAAGGTTATTCAAGTGATCAAGGGTTGATATCCTTGTCAGAGAAGTTAAAAGATCCTCAGGAAGAGAGATTGAGGCCAAGTGTGTAGGTCTCCTAACTTGAAAGTTGTGGAAAGCCATCAGATGATTCTGAAGCCATGAGGTTGGACTTGAGGTCTTGAGAGAGCTCATGAGAAGTGTTGAAGATCACTTTGAGGCCTAGATAGGTCATTGTGCAAGATTGAGAAGCCTCAGCCATGAGTGGTGCAATTAGGGTTTGACTGGGTCAACCCTAAGTCAACTGATGATTTGAAGGAGGTTGAGACCTAACTCAAAGGCCATGTGATCACGGAGTGACACATTGAGATGTTATAAGGATGATTCCAAGGTCAACTCATCATGATTGAAGAGTTTGAGAAGTTTCAAGCTAGGGTTTCTAAGGCTTGACAGTGTAAAATCCCCTAGTTTGACCCCTATCTTCAAGGAGTTTTATCTCAAGAGGTGATTTTCATCTCATCTTGCCCCTAACATTCATGATCTTAGCTTTAATTTGAGTGCTAGAAGTCCTTGATATGATTTGTAGAACTCAAGTTATGACTTTGACAAGTTACAGGTCATCTGAGGTAGTGAATTTGGGGGCTTGAAAGTTGTCCAACTTGCATGAAACTTTTGCCCTTGGAGGATGATTCCTATGAACTTTTGGTCAACATGAATGTTGTTCCTTATTCTCTTAGCTTTCTAGAGAGTACTATAAGTCCTTGATAGGATTTGTAGAACTCAAGTTATGGCTTTGACAAGTCAAGGGCATTTTGGTCATTTGGAGATTATAGGTCCTTCCAACCATAAGGCCATAACTCCTATTTCCAAGCTTCAAATGGGAAAATGTTCAACATGAAAGTTGTTCAAAATGATGTTTTTAGCTTGTCTAAACATCAAGTGTCCATTGATATGGATCATATCAAGCATTGGTTGAAGAAACTTCACATAAAATCCATTTTAATGAATTAAAATGAGAAAATTCAAAATAAATGAGATTAACATGTTTCCAAGTCAAATTTGTGGTCATTTTGAATGAAATTGATGCTTTAGAGAGATTGGCATTGTCACATTGTTGATTTGAGGTCCATAACATAGTCATTTGGATGATTACTTCACAAGTAAGAAACATCTCCTACATACTCCACATGTTAAAATCAAGGGAGGGAAACACTACAATGAGATCCCATATGTGCTAAATGAATCACTTGGACTGAGTTTAGAACATGAGTAAGGCTTGAGAGCACACATCCATGTTGAAATTTGGAAGAAAAAGTGAATATCCAAAATCCATAATTGGGCCTATTTTGGGCCTCATATCCATCAGAACACATTATAAATAAGACTTAGAACGGATTTGGAAGGTTCTGGAGCAGAATTCTGTTGAGAAGCCATTGATGTGTAGTGAAGAAAAGCTTGAAAAGTTGGAAATGCGTTTTGGATAGTCAAGAGGCTTCAGCACGAATTGAGCATCAAGAATTGTCCACCATTACTCCTTGAAGGATTCTGCATAGTTTGGAAGAGAATTGAGGCGCATAACCACTGCAATCCAAGTTTCAAGGTTGGTTCTAAATTCTTGAAATATCTCCCTGATTATGCACTTTTAATCCATTAGAAGCATGTGGTTAAGTTCCCCTTGGGATGTAGATGAATTCTGGTTAGTTAATTTGATGGTTAGAGACAAGTTAGGGTTCCTTCCATTTTCGGTTGAGATCTTATTTTGGCGAACCTTGCGTTTTTAGCATAAACTAGTGGCATGTTTGAGTTCCTGAGGAAATTCTGGTCAATTTTCATCAAGACATCGTGTGAAATGGTTGAGCGTAGAGTGAGTTAGGGTTGAATAGGGCTAGACGGAGAAGTCGCCGGAGATGGCATGGCCGCGCGCGAGTTTCACAACTTCCAGGGAATTCAAAACGAAGAAGATGAAATCTCATCCGTTCGTGTGTGATGAGGACTTTGACTCAGGCATCAATCCAAGCATTCTCAGGGAGCCACGTAACCCCCTCCAATGCGCACCGTTTTGAGTTAGTGGATTTCCAAGGCTTGTTAGCTTCGCTGCATGAACCCAAGAAGCGTAGGTTCGAACCCTGGCATGTGTTTTTTTTTCTTTTGAGTAATTGATGAACTGAGGTGAGCAATGGACCCAAGCGCCTGGGATTTAGTATTGGTTGATATCAACACCCCCCCTTGGCCCAATCATGGATATGAACTGAGTTTCGTTGCTATCTGCACCGTGCGTTTGATATTTTATTTTGATTTTCTATGCTTTTCATTTTATTCATGGTTCATGATTAAATCATAAAAAATGGAAAAATGATCCAATTGACCCCATTCTTTTTGCATTAAATTCATGATAGGGTCTAGTATTTTTTAGATAAAAAATATTTTTATTTCATGAATTTTATGATTTTATGGGAATTTTCACATTTTAATTGATACTAAAATAGTCATGTTTGATACTTGATTTTGTGGAATTTTGTGTGATCCTGTGATGATGATTTTGATCCTGATTTTTTGTGAGTAGTTAGCATAGATATGCATGCTCCCCATAGATTTTTCTCACATTTTTGTGATGAACATAGGTGGTAGTTTAGGTTGAAACCTTTAGAAGCTCCATTTTTAGGGTTTATGGTTGATACCTTTGGATTTAGGACTTAATTTTAGGACTTAATAGATGATTTAGTCCCTTGTTTTTGTAGGAGGCATTCTTAATTGAATTAGGATCCCTTAGGAATTTTTGTAGAAATTTATAATATAGTTTACTATTTTTGATTGATTTTAGTTTAGGTGCTAGTTTTAGATGATTCTAATGCACTAATTCAACTAGATTAACTTCTTTAGTTCCCTTAGATTAGGGTTTTGTTTCTCTTGCTCTTGGATGATGATGGAGGCAAGTTGAAGATGCATTGGATTGCTTGAAGAGGCTTGGATTTGAAGATCTTCCCTTCTTTTGGTGTAGTTTTGATTAGGTTAAGATTAGGGTTTTGTAGGCAGAGCCTTCTAGATAGTTCTCTTCCTTCATAAACATGGATGATGTTGATCACTTCCATTCTCCCCTATGATGAAAGGTCCCTTTGTAAAGGCCTCATCCCTCCTTTGGTAGGATGTGTGGCTCTTTGCAAATTGGTATAACCTTTGAGGGTCCCTTTCCCTGATGATAGGATGCTCAGTGGTGACCTTTGGTCTTCACTCTGCTACCAATCATCCCAACTTTGCTCTTGATAGATGAATCTCTCTCCCTTGTTAGAGGATGGAGTCCCTTGCTTGAAGAAGATTGAAGGATGAAGTTGACACTTCCATGTGATTGAAGATTACCTTGAGAAGCTGAAGCTTGTAGGAGAAGAAGACCAAGTTGATACTGGTAAAGAGGAGAGAGCTGAAGCAAGAAGAACAAGTTGATACTTGTGAAGAAGATCCAATTGAGATTGAGTGGAGAGCTGAGGCTTGAGGAATGAAGGATAAGTTGACACTTGCATTGATGCATCGAGAGCCTGAAGGAATCAAGTTGATACTTGCAGTTATGAGTAAAGCCTGAAGGTGGAATTGACTGTAAAGCTGAGGCTTGAGGAAGAGAGAATAAGTTGATACTTATGTTTGATGTGTGAGAAGATTGAAGAAGCAAGTTGATACTTGCTATGGAGGATGATAGCCCTGAAGAGCTGTTGAAGTTTGATGATTGGGCTGCTGTCAAGTTGGTTCAGTTGTAGGAGTGGTTGTCTGTTTTCTTTTCTGTACTAATGTGCCTTGTTTGACTTGCTTGATGCATTAGAATAAGTCCATATCTAGACTGATGTAAGCTAGGAGCATGATTGCACTAGAGGTTGAGTTACTCCCTCTGCTTGTATTTTTACTGTGTGGCTTTGCTTGCGGGTATTCGGTAGAGCCCAACTCCCTTGCCTATGTGGTTTGTGTGCTTGATAGCATTTCATTTCTTCTGTATGATTGCAGTTACTCCTTATTTTGCTTGATAGCATGATATTCTTCTGTATGATTACTGTTATTCATATCTGGCTTGAGGTTGAGATGAGCTTGTGGAGGCTGACACCCCACACACATTTCCTCCCTCACTTGCATTGCATGCATTTTACAGTTGTTTACCGTTTACTATTTACTGTTTGAGCTGATGCTTTATCTGTTTCTGTTTATCATTGACATGATCCCCTAGGAATCTCACTCCCTTTGATATGGAAGTGATGATTAGGACTTTAGGTTGAAACCTATGCATGATAACTTCTAGGAGTTCCCTGTTTCAAACTTCAACCATAGGATGAATCCTTGGCATGACAACATTAGGACTTGATAGTCTCCCTTTAGTTGAACCTGTTCGTTCTCTTCTCATCTCAAAACAAATCAAAATACAGTAATAAAGGTTAACTGAAGTCGTACGTTACGAGCCTTAAGCTATCTGAGAAAGGGTTGTCGGAGAGTTTCTTTTCGACAGCTTGGATGTTTAGTATGGCACCCTTTGGGTGACATGCGACGCATTCACTCTCAGGTCAGAGTCTCTAGTGCGATACTAGTTGCAAACAACCATAAAAAATAGTTCTTCCATAAAAGACAGAAAACAAACTTCAAACCTTTTTGCTCCGTGGGCCCATAATTCAAAAGAAAGATTTTCTGAAGAAAAGAGTGTCGTTAACTCCTAGTTCTACCGCAAACGGTAACGCCTGAGTCTCCAAAGGTCGAGCTGCATACATCCAACTGCTGGAACTGCTTGTTAACCCTACTCGATAAAACAGATGAATCTGAATCCCCGTAATCCATATTATCCTGAACTACGTAAGCTCTGATCTCTCATACCTGTTGAGAGTACGTAGGCACGATACTGATGTATTGGCGAGCCACCTTCCCCATCACCCGTAGTTAGTCGAACTACGTTGACTCTGATTTCTCATTCTCTGATGAGAATACGTAGGCATAAAGCGCGACGCTTTGCCGAGTCATTTTCTTTTCTTTTCAGACCAGCCTTGATAGGTAGATAGATAAAACCAACCCGTCCAGTAAACACAACAAGCGTGGATCCCATCGAGTATGATGGACGTGAGGGGTGCTAATACCTTTCCCTTGCGTAACCGACTCCCGAACCCAGACATTGGTTGCGATGACCTTGTCTTATACCCTTTCGTCAGGTTTTTCCGATCGTTTCCTTTCCCGTTCTGAGGGATAAATAACGAAAGGTGGCGACTCTTCTGTTTTTCCAGCACCTTATTTTCGCGGAAGCGACATATACATGTCGGCGACGTGGTACAGACAAACACCATGAGCTGATCCTCCTATGCCTCGCTTGACTCTGCACTTTCCCGGTACTCGATCTTCGGAAGAGATTGTTTTTGGATAGATGGCCCCCAGGTATCTCCCAAACCACTAAGCAATGCTGTATCAAATCCGGACCGCAGTCATTTGCTTTTTCAATCCCTAACTTTTGCGTGAACCTCCCTTTGCGGGTTTTCAATTCACCGGGATACCCTTTTTTGCCGAAATCGCCCTTTTCAAGTTTTCGACTTCGCGGGTGTACATTTTTCCAATTTTATCCCTAATTTTTGCCCGAACCTTTTATTCATTTTTTACGGTTCGCCGGGATGCCCCATTTTTGCCTGGACTCTCTTTTTACTGTCCAGCAGGTCACTTTCAAGCAAAGTATTTTTTAACTGCGTCCGAATTCACAGGAGACGTAAAGTCTTCACCATCCATGGTGGATAGTAACAACGCTCCTCCAGAGAAGACTTTTCTGACAACGTAGGGACCTTCGTAATTAGGAGTCCACTTGCCCCCGTGATCTGTTTGTGGTGGGAGAATCTTTTTCAAAACAAGATCGCCCGTCTGAAAGCTTCGAGGGTGCACCCTCTTTTCATAAGCTTTCTTCATCCGACTCTGATATAACCGACCGTATGCTAAAGAAGCCAGTCTCTTCTCATCCATTAAACTGAGCTGGTTCAGTCTATCTTTCACCCATTCTGCCTCGTCAAGTTGGACATCACGTAAAACCCTCAGGGAAGGAATCTCGACCTCCAATGGTAACACTGCCTCCATCTCGTATACCAATGAGAAAAGGGTTGCCCCGGTTGATGTGCGTACCGTCGTACGATAACCTTGCAAAGCAAAAGGTAGCATCTCGTGCCAATCCTTATATGTCACAACCATCTTCTGGACAATCTTCTTTATGTTCCTATTGGCCGCTTCGACAGGGCCATTCATCTTGGGCCGGTAAGGAGAAGAGTTGTGATGCTCAATCTTAAAATTCTGACACAGCTCTTTCATCATTTTATTATTCAAATTCGAACCGTTGTCGGTGATAATCCGCTCAGGGATTCCATATTTGCAGATAATATCTCGTTTAATAAATCTGGCGACCACTTGTTTGGTGACATTAGCATATGACGCTGCTTCCACCCATTTGGTGAAGTAATCGATTGCCACCAAAATGAACCGGTGTCCGTTGGATGCCGTAGGCTCGATCTTGCCAATCATATCAATTCCCCACACCGAGAAAGGCCACGGTGATGACATCACATTCAGAGGACTTGGAGGCACATGGATCTTGTCCGCATAAATCTGGCATTTATGACACTTCTTTGCAAACTTGAAACAGTCTGTTTCCATAGTTAGCCAATAATAGCCTGCACGCAGCAACTTTCTCGTCATAGCATGCCCACCAGCATGTGTACCAAACGTACCTTCATGTATCTCTTCCATGAGCAACTTCTCCTCTTTCTCATCTACACACCGTAGCAACACCAAGTCGTGGTTTCTTTTGTATAGGACACCGTCCGGGTTTAAATAGAAATTGCCAGCCAATCTCCTGAGAGTCTTCTGATCTCGACTGGATGCCCCAGCCGGATACTCCTTGTTCTTCAAGAAATTCTGGATGTCAACGTACCAGGGTTGACCATCAGGAGCCTCGTCAATGGCAAATATGAATGCAGACCTATCAATCCGAGAGATAACAATTCGGGGAGCCTCGTTCCAAAAGTTAACTTTATACATTGAAGACAATGTCGCCAGTGCGTCAGCCATTTGATTTTCTGCCCGTGGCACATGATGCAATTCCACCTTGTCAAAGAAAGGCAACAATCTCCTTGCATAATTCACATACGGTATCAAATTGGGCTGACGTGTCTCCCATTCTCCTTTAATCTGATTCACCACTAGAGCTGAGTCTCCGTATACATCCAGATGTTTGATTCGCAAATCAATAGCTTCTTCCAGATCCATGATGCAAGCCTCATATTCAGCCTCATTATTGGTAACGGGAAAGGTCAATTGGGCAGTAAAGGGGATGTGCGACCCCTGAGGAGTAGTGATAATTGCACTTATTCCGCTACCATAAGAATTTACAGCTCCGTCAAATATCAGCTGCCATTTGGAACCCAACTCTGGTCCTTCGTCCGGCAACGGTTCTTCACAATCTTTCATTTTCAAGTACATGATATCCTCGTCAGGAAAATCAAACCTCGTCAATTGGTAGTCCTCAACAGGCTGCTCTGCCAGGTACTCGGATAGAACGCTACCTTTAATAGCCTTCTGCGAGACATATTGGATATCGTATTCGGTTAACACCATCTGCCATCGGGCAATTCTTTCGGAGAGTGCTTGCTTCTCAAACACGTATTTGATTGGATCCATCTTTGAAATTAGCATGGTTGTATGATTTAGCATGTATTGCCTCAAACGTTTGGCGGCCCAGGCTAGCGCGCAACACATTTTCTCGAGCATTAAGTATCTGGACTCACAGTCGGTAAACTTCTTACTCAAATAGTAAATCGCATGCTCTTTACGTCCGGTCTCGTCGTGTTGACCGAGAACACAACCCATACTTTCCTCAAGAACCGTCAAATACATAATCAAAGGTCTCCCGGCCACTGGGGGTATCAAAACAGGAGGTTCCTGCAAGTATTCTTTTATCTTGTCGAACGCCTTTTGACAATTTTCATTCCAGGTCAAAACCTGATCCTTTTTCAACAACTTGAATAACGGCTCGCATGTCGCAGTTAGGTGAGATATGAACCGGGCGATATAGTTCAACCTCCCTAAAAACCCACACACTTCTTTTTCTGTTTTAGGCGTCGGCATTTCTTGTATTGCTTTTATTTTCGCCGGATCAACCACTATTCCCTTTTCGCTCACAATAAACCCCAACAGTTTACCCGATCTCACCCCAAAGGTGCACTTGTTAGGGTTCAGTCTCAACCTGAACTTCCTAAGTCTTTTGAACAGTTTCAGCAGATTAACCAAATGCTCTTCCTTCGTCTGGGATTTGGCAATCATATCATCAACATAAACTTCGATCTCTTTGTGCATCATATCATGAAAGAGAGTCGTCATAGCACGTTGATATGTTGCCCCAGCATTCTTCAGTCCGAAGGGCATCACTTTGTAGCAAAATGTTCCCCAGGGAGTAATGAAGGTAGTCTTCTCCATGTCTTCTGGTGCCATTTTTATCTGATTATAGCATGAGAATCCGTCCATGAAGGAGAATACGGAGAACTGAGCAGTGTTATCAACCAACACATCAATGTGAGGAAGTGGAAAGTCGTCTTTCAGGCTCGCCTTATTCAAATCAAGGTAGTCTACACACATTCGCACTTTACCGTCTTTCTTCGGCACTGGTACTATATTAGCGACCCATGACGGATAAGTTGTAACAGCTAGGAAACCAACATCCCACTGTTTTTGAACTTCCTCCTTGATAATCTCAATTTCCTCCTGATGAGGCAGAATGATTCTCTCTTCCTGTTTCAACAAACGAGTCAGCTCTTCCGGCAGGTCGCTATCCTCAACAATCTCTTGCTCTGCTTGGAATACCGGGTGCTCGAAGTCGAAACGAGTCATAGGCGGTTCGTATGAGATGTCATCTGAAATATTAGTCCTGCAAAGGAAATGGTTAAACGCTTCAACACGCAAACAAAACAAATAACCACGTTGCCATTTATTGTTAAGGAGAAAACAAGAAAAAACAGGGATCACAATATTTGTATATGAAAAACGCCTTTATTTCATGATTAAACAGTGCAATACACATAATCAAGTAGTCCTAAGGTAAAATTACTATGTCCCGGGTAGGACATAGGTTTATTCAACAATTGATAAAACAAATCATTATTGTTTAAAAGTCACTGGGACGGTTTCCCGGATGGACCAGTTGCAGAGACTTTGTCCTGGCACGCTTGGCTTGATCCACGCGTCCATATCGCAGTCGCTATCTCCGTCCTCAGCATCGGAAATAGCGTTGATAGTCTCGAAACACACCCCGCTTGGCGTAATCGTGACCGGTCCCTTGAACCTGGGCGCTCCTGAAGATGACGCTGACGATGTCGGTCGATACCCTAGACCAAACTTGTCATTCTTCACGGGAATCTCCAGTACCTGCCCCCAACCTTTAGTCTCACCAGTCTGCACCAAAGCCTGAGCCTCTTTGTAGGATGACACTGCCATATCTGATATTTTGCTGGAACCCTG
This sequence comes from Lathyrus sativus, assembly GCA_963859935.3. Lineage (NCBI taxonomy): Eukaryota > Viridiplantae > Streptophyta > Magnoliopsida > Fabales > Fabaceae > Lathyrus > Lathyrus sativus. The sequence continues at coordinate 204,450,068 of OZ012738.1, read as the reverse complement.
AGCTTTGTCTTTAATTCGCAACCCTTCGAAGGCTTGACAAGGTGTCTCGTGTATTTCTCCGTCGACCTCCACATATCTGAATGATGACAGGTGACTGACCAAAATATCCTCCTCCCCGCAAACGGTAACGACACTATCACCCACCATGTACTTCAGCTTCTGATGCAATGTGGACGTTACGGCCCCTGCAGCGTGGATCCATGGGCGCCCGTGAAGACAGCTATAAGCTGGACGGATATCCATGATGTAGAATTCAGTATCAAAAATTTCTGGCCCCACCTGCAGCGGTAATGTTATCGACCCAAACACTGATCTTTTCGTCCCGTCAAACGCCCTCACAACCAAATCGCTGGGCGTGCAAATAACTCCTCTGTATTCTCAATTTAAATTTGGTCACTTAAATGACATTAAACACACAAGCTCTGAGAAGAATACTTATGTGTTTAAACCCAAGGCAAGTCAGAATAAACATTATGTTGAAAAACAGAAGTTTAGACAAACCTACAAACCAACTAACCCCAAAGGACCCAAGAAGATCTGGGTACCTAAAAACAAAATAATTCTTGTTGCAGATGTTCTTAGCAGCAAGGTCAGGACGCCAATCATGGTACCTGGACTCTGGATGCTCACGACACATGACAGGAGAAAAGTCTATGTTCCAAAGCCTGGAACTTAGATCTGGAGGTGACGTAAAGTTTGGAGGGAACCAGAAGGGCAAGATCATTGGATCTGGCACTATTGGAAATGATAAACTTCCCTCTATTACTAATGTTTTACTTGTTGAAGGGTTAAAGCATAATTTATTGTCCATAAGTCAATTAAGTGACAATGGTTATGATATTACCTTTAATCAAAAATGTTGTAAAGCTATTAGTCAAAAGGATGGCTCTATCCTATTTAGTGGTAAGAGGAAAAACAACATTTATAAAATAAATCTTTCAGAACTTAAAGTTCAAAATGTTAAATGCCTCTTGTCTGTTAATGAAGAGCAATGAGTCTGGCACAGAAGATTGGGCCATATTAATATGAGACGTATATCTCAGATTAATAAACTTAATCTTGTCAGAGGACTCCCTAATCTGAAGTTCACTTCAGATGCTCTTTGTGAAGCATGCCAGAAAGGGAAGTTTTCAAAAACATCTTTCAAATCAAAAAATGTTGTTTCTACTTCTAAACCACTAGAATTACTTCATATTGATCTGTTTGGACCAGTGAAAACTGCATCCATCAGAGGCAAGAAGTATGGATTAGTCATTGTTGATGACTTTAGTAGATGGACATGGGTAAAGTTCTTAAAACACAAGGATGAGTCACATTCTGTGTTCTTTGACTTCTGCAAGCAAGTCCAGAATGAAAAGAATTTCAAAATTATAAAAGTCAGAAGTGATCATGGTGGTGAATTTAAAAATAAATATTTTGAAAAATATTTTTCTGAAAATGGCATTGCTCATGATTTTTCTTGTCCTAGAACTCCACAACAGAATGGGGTTGTAGAGAGGAAAAACAGAACTTTGCAAGAAATGACCAGAACCATGATCAATGAGACAAATCTGGCAAAACATTTTTGGGCAGAAGCAATCAACACAGCCTGTTACATTCAGAACAGAGTGTCTGTTAGACCTCTTCTGAAGAAGACTCCTTATGAACTGTGGAAGAACAAAAAGCCCAACATTTCATATTTTCATCCTTTTGGATGTATTTGCTATATTTTAAACACTAAGGAAACTCTGAGCAAGTTTGATTCCAAAGCACAGAAGTGTTTCATGCTTGGATATTCTGAACGCTCTAAAGGCTATAGAGTATACAACACTGAGACACAGATTGTGGAAGAATCCATTCATGTCAGATTTGATGATAAGCTTGGCTCTGAAAAGCCAAAGCAGTTTGATAACTCTGCAGATAGGGAAGTAGTCTTTATTGACTCTGAAGTTCCAGAAGCAGACAAAATTCAAGTGAAGGAACCAGAAGCAACTCCAGATGCTACTCCTTTAACTTCTCAGATGAATAATCTAAACATTTCTGAAGAGTCAACTATTAGAGGATCATCATCCAGAATTAAAGCTTCTCATCTAGAGGATGTCATTATTGGAAAGAAGGATGATCCCATCAGAACAAGATCCTTTCTAAGATCATCTGAAGCATCACTATTTGGACTAGTGTCAGAAATTTAACCATCTTCTGTAGATGAAGCTCTGCAAGACAATGATTGGATTATTGCCATGCAAGAAGAGCTAAATCAATTCAGCAGAAATGATGTATGGGATCTAGTTCAGAGACCTCAAGGATTCAATATAATTGGTACAAAATGGGTCTTCAGAAATAAGCTAAATGAGAAAGGAGAAGTTGAGAGGAATAAGGCAAGGCTGGTTGCTCAAGGGTACAGTCAGCAAGAAGGTATTGATTACACTGAGACATATGCTCTAGTGGCAAGGTTAGAATCTATACGCCTTCTTATTTCCTTTGCTGCACAAAATAACACCACTCTGTATCAGATGGATGTTAAAAGTGCCTTTCTTAATGGTATTATAGAAGAAGAAGTTTATGTCCACCAACCTCCTGGTTTTGAAAATGAAAAATTTCCAGATCATGTTTTAAAATTAAAGAAATCTCTATATGGTTTAAAACAAGCTCCCAGAGCTTGGTATGAGAGATTGAGCAATTTTCTTCTGGAGAAGAATTTCATCAGAGGCAAAGTGGATACAACACTCTTTTGTAAATCAATTAAGAAAGATCTTCTAATTTGCCAAATTTATGTAGATGATATTATTTTTGGATCAACAAATATTATGCTTGGAAAGGAGTTTGCTACATGTATGCAGGCAGAATTTGAAATGAGCATGATGGGAGAACTCATATTCTTTCTAGGAATCCAAGTTAATCAAACTCCAGAGTGCACCTACATACATCAGACAAAATATGTTAAAGAACTTCTGAAGAAATTTAACATGTCTGACAGCAAGCTGGCAAAGACTCCAATGCATCCTACTAGCTCACTTGGCAAGGAAGAGGTAAGTAAGAAAGTAGACCAGAAGCTCTACAGAGGTATGATTGGCTCTTTTCTTTATCTTACTGCTTCTAGACCTGACATATTGTTCAGTGTTTTCCTGTGTTCTAGATTCCAATCAGATCCTAGAGAATCACACTTGACAGCTATCAAGAGGATTCTAAGGTATCTGAAAGGTACTTCTAATGTGGGTTTGTGTTACAGAAAATCTGATGATTTCAAATTAGTTAGATTCTGTGATGCTGACTACACTGGAGACAGAGTGGAAAGAAAAAGTACTTCTGGAAGTTGTCAATTTCTAGGAAGAAATCTAATCTCCTGGTACAGCAAGAAGCAACCCACAATTGCACTTTCAACCATAGAGGCTGAATACATTGTTGCTGCTGGAGGTAGCACGCAGATGCTCTGGATGAAGAGTCAACTAGAAGATTATCAAAATTTTGAAAGTAACATTTCTATCTTTTGTGATAATACTTCTGCTATATATTTGTCCAAGAATCCCATTTTACATTCTAAGGCAAAACATATAGAAATTAAGCATCATTTCATCAGAGACTATGTTCAGAAGGGAATCATAAATTTAGCCTTTGTTGATACAGATCATCAATGGGCAGATATTTTTACAAAACCCCTTGTTGAAGATAGATTCAAATTTATTCTGATAAATATTGGTATGGATTTTTGTCCAGAATGATATTTATCAGAAGCAAATTTTTACAGATGCAAAAATGCTTAATGCTTTGAAGTATTTCTTCTGATTGCTTATTTTATTCTGATCAATATTTCTTTTGTGAAACTCTGAACTAACAATCTTTAGAAGATCTGAACGTTGGCTAACGTTTCATTTCTTAAGAGAATTCAGAACACATGCAAGCAAACACGTGTCACACCAAATCTGAAGAGGTGGCGTGTACATAACTGAAGAGACGTTTGAGGTGAAGTTTGAATAGTGAGAATCTTGATTTCCCCCCCAAATTGTCAGAAGCAATTAATGTTTTGAAATGATTATTATTCTCTTCATTTAATGCTTGTTAAAACGTGCAATTTCTGACTGTTGATATGCCTAAGTGTTTTAGTATAAATACATGACTTGTATTCACTTTCACACTTTTCACACTCTCAGAAATTACATGCGTTTTCATCTCCTCTTTTCTCTGCATAAAAACCTTATACCTAAGCGTTTGACAAAGCATTCTTCAATGGCAACTTCATCATCAACAGCTGCTCAATTCCAATCTTCTATGGCTGCTGTAACTTCAGAAAACATGGGTGTTGCTCCATATTCTCCTCCCAAAAGAACTCTTTTAACCCCTGTTGATAAATTGGAAGTTCTATGTGAATCCATGGTAGAGTTTGACTCTCTTGCAGAAAATGGGTTTGAGTTTCGTTCCATCATTGGAGCTCAAGGATGGGTTAAATATTTTGATAGGCTTTTTGGACCAGTTTACCCCCTCCTTGTGAAAGAATTTTGGATTCATGCATCAGTTTACCCCAAGTTCATCTTATCTTCTGTGCTGGGAAAAGAAATTATTATCACAGAAAGATCTGATAAGAAAACTAATTGGATATGAAGAAACAGATGGTGTTTCCCACTTGCCAGCTGGGCGTGTGGACATGGATGAAGTATATGAAGAAGTGATGACTGCTGGTCAAGCTTCTAACAAATTCAAGGACCTGAAGCCTGACTACAAGATCTGGGCCAAGATCTTCATGGGATGCATCCACCATAGGAAGTCAACAAATTCTCCAGACTATGTCAATAATGAACAGCTATATTTCATGTATTGCCTTAGTCAGAGCACCAAGGTAGATCTTCCATACATTCTTTTTATGCATCTGTGGAACCATATCAATGCATCTAGAGAATATGTGAAAGAGAAAGGACAGAAGATCAGAACTTGGATCCTCTTTGGAAGGTTGATCTCAGATCTTCTTACTGAGAATGGTTTGGTAACTGCTCTGTACGCTGTTGGAGTTACAGAGGAATTAGAATTTATAATGGGAAAGCCTCTGAATGCTAAAAGTCTTCAGAGACTCAAAATTGTTGATGAACTCACAACAGCTCCCAAGAAGCTGAATGTGTCAGAATTGAATAAGAGGGTTCCTGTAGATGACTTTCCTTTATTCTTTGCTGAAGAGCCCAGACATATAGTTGTTATGTATATTGATGAATGCAAGAAGGAAGGAAAACCTGTTCCTGCTAATGTGATTCAGCTAGCTAGACAACCACTACCAAATGCAGAAGAAGAAGAAGCACAACTCCAGAGGAAAAGGACTCAGCCTGTAGAAGAATCTGAACCTGCTCAGAAGAAGGTCAAGATTGCTGAGAAGCCAAAGAAGCTCTTGAAGAGAAAAGAATTTGAAGAAGCTGCTTCTGTACCTACCAAGAGGATCAAAATAAAAGGTACTAAATCTTCTGTATCTTCTGCAAAACTTGTTATTAATGATTCTAACGTTAAGTCTATACCAAAACCACCTTCAACACAAACCACTTCTGTTAATGCTCCTAGTTCCATATCACCACAAAAACAAACACATGTTCCACCTCAAACAACAACACCAACAGTTTCTGTACCAAAATCCTCTCAACCTAAAATCCATATCAAACAGTTTGTTCCACGACAACAACCATCAGAACAACTACCACAACAATCTGTACAACAACAATCCTCTGAACATCCAGAGAAATAACAACAAGAATCTCAACAAGATAAAGCCTCTGACAATCCACCATCAAATAATCCACCTTTTGAACCCATCGCACCTGTTACTTCTGAACCTACAAAAGTAACTTCTATTCCCATTTCATCAGACCCAATAACTATTCCCTCTGATTCACCCATCTCAGATCAACCATCCAAACCATCTGAAATTCCTTCAGAACCAACCAATACTTCTGAACCTCACATCCCTGAGACAGAAGTTCTTGATGTCACACCCTTAAAAACGGTGTTTCAAGTATCTTCTACCTCCTGTACCCCAACCACATCCTCTAACTCCTCAGAATCAGAAATTCACCCAGATTTTCTAATCTCTCCATCTGAAAAATACTCTGAGATAAACCGACCTGAACCTACCATAGCTTCAAAAGCTTCCATTCCAGATCCTATTCCTCCACCTGCACCATCATCTGAGATATTAATCCCCAATTCCAATCCAACGTCTTCTATATCTTGTGCCCAAGTATCATCTCTATTTCATAATCTGTCTTATGGTTTCAAACTGAAAGACTTTTATGACAGAGTTGAACCTTCTGACCCCATCAATCCTCTGAAACCAAAACCCACAATGATCCTTCCATCTGTGATTCTTGATTACATTAAATTTATGTCAGATGTAGGATCTTTAGCAACCATATCATGTTCTGCAAAATCTGATAAAGTTGTTGTTTCAGCTCTGCCAATTGCATCTGATAACACATTTGCATCTGATGCACCACCTCTATCTGCCTTCCATCCCTACTCAAATGAACCTTTTGATGTAGTTACCCTTCACACCAGAGCAAAACCTCATTTGCTTAATGCTTTAATCAGATCTAAAGAAAAAGCTCTTGAGATACCTTTCATTCCATACTATCCCCCTCCTCTGATTTCCATCCAAAAATAACTTTTTCCACAAACTCCCCAACCTAAACCTGTAACTCTGGCAACTTTGTTACGTCCAAAGCCCAGACTTAATGTTGATCATTTATTTCAAACATTTTTGCAAGAATTACAGATGTATTTAGGTACTGTTCAAAAGAAATACTCAGCAACAATGGATGCCAAAGAATCTGACATCATCTGGAATGGATTCATCAACAGATTCAACTCTGTAGCTTCAAATCTGAAGAACGTCTATTCTGATGATGCAAAGCTCAGATTTGCTGAGGCTGCAAGGACTCTATTCTGGACTATCAACAAATCTGAACCTCTTCTTCGTTTAGATGCTCCTCCACCATCAACAGAATCTACTGATAATGCATCTGAAGAGAATCAATTGGCTATGACTCTGGTAGACCCTTCTTCTAATTCCAATGCTCCAGAATCTACAGAACCAATGGAAATTGACTCTGTTCAGGCTACAGAACCTCATCATACTTCTTCATCTGAGATAAAGAAAGAACATCCAGACTTTGAAGATAAGATTGTTGCTCTGGAAGCTGGACAGTCAGAGATAAAATCCTAAATGGAAAAACAGGATAAGAAGTCTGAGGATATGACAGAATGGATGTCAAAGCAAGATGAACAGAATGAAACTATGGCTAAGTGGATGTCCAAGCAAGAGCAATCATCCTCTGAGATTACAGATCTATTGAAGATGCTTTTGTCCAAACACTCTTAGATTTTTTTTTCATTCTAATGTTTTTGCATCGGTTGTTTGCTTCTGTACGTTATTGCCATATCTTCTGATGTTTGCCTATGTACTCTTGATCTGATCTTTTGAATGAATCAAAGTTTTCTCCATTGAATTATCTTATTTACTGTTTCCTTTTATTTGTCTTTTTAAAAGTTTTTACTTTTTGCTTATGACAAAAAAGGGGGAGAAAATATAGATCTAAACTGTTTAATATAACTTCACCAGAATGAAACTTCAGACATATCTATTCTATCTAACATTTAATCTGACTATTTCAGAACATTTGATAAGTACATTCTATAAAAGAAACTCTGAGTCTCTCAGATCATTTGTCTTTTATCAATCTCTGAATCTTAAATCTGCAAGACATTCTGACCTTCAAATGTTTTAAGAACAAACAAGATCTAACTCTGAAGATTACTCAAGACAAAAGGGAAGTTTCTATTCCTTATTTGTATTTAACTCAGGGGGAGATTCATCATCTCAGGGGGAGTTATAATTCTAATATGTTCAGTTAAACAAAATTTCTGATACTTTTTGTCATCATCAAAAAGGGGGAGATTGTTAGAACACAGACTGGTTCTTAATAATATCTCTTTGTTTAGATGATAACTGTTAGGAAATTTTATATTTAAGAATTATATACTCTAAAATTTGCTTGTGAGTTTTACTGCAGATTGAAATGAAATTAACACTCCAGAAGCAAATCTGAATTGTATACAAGAAGTTATCTAGACTCTGAAGCGCCAGATGCACTCATTAGAAGATTCTGATTGCTGTTTACTGAAGATCCTGAGCGTAGTCTCCAGAAGGATCTGAAGCAGAAGCATCTGAAGCTAGTCAGAAGCATCTGAAGCTAAGAAGAATATTGTATGAAGAGTTTCTCAAAGCATAGTTTCTACAGAAGTTTCTGAAAGTACTAAAGCTGCCAAGTACTGAAGTTCTATGTCAAATATGCTCTGATGATCAACACGCTGAAAGCATACATGCTGCAGAAGACTCTGTTACAGCAAAGTTCTGAACATCATTAGAAGACTCTGACTCAATCAGATTCTGAAGAACTTGCTGAAAACTAAAGAAGAAATATTCAAAGATTATATTCGTTGGAGTAAATCAAACGTCTCTTTCCTCATTTGTGCTAGACACAAGAACACAGACAAAAAGGATTTTTCTGTGCTTTCTACTTCTAGGAAAGGTCACTTGATGTGAAGACAAAAAGGCTCAGACCTTTTTGGGACACTCTTCTCAACGTTCAGCTTCCTTGGATCAACTGCCTATAAAAGGAAGTCTCCACCAAATTCTTCAATTACACATTTTGCTTAAAAGAAATCATAATATTCAAAGCTCTCATTCTTTCATATTCTTCTTAGAATTATTTGTACTTAAATTTAAGAGAAATATCACTGTTGTGATAAAAGCTTTTTAGAAGCATTCATACTCTTGTGTTTGATTTACATTGTTTGTAAAGGTTTTCCTTAAGAGGATTCAGTTGGAATCAGTAGCTCTTGAGAAGACTAAGAACAGTTGTTCTTAGGTGTTACTATTGTAATCTGTTTGATTAAATAGTGGATTAAGTCCTTGTTGAGAAAGACAAATCACTCTAGGAAGGGTGGACTGGAGTAGTTGAGTTCAACGAACCAGGATAAAAATAATTGTGTTTTTATTTCTAAAGTCTTAATCTTTCATACTTATTCAACCCCCCTTCTAAGTATTATCTCACCTTCAGGGAATACTCCCCCTCTGAGTAGCCTGCTTTTCAATTCACTCAACGGTGTCTTCAACTCATTAACGTCCAACACCAAGTTCAAATTTTCTTTTGTTAAGATAGCATTTGCCCCATGATTAGGCATAGGCTGTTGTACAATATTGGGCCCCACTTGGCCAAAGTTGATGGCTTTACTGTCCAACAAGTCTTGAACTTTATGCTTGAAAGCATGGCAAAATTCTATATCGTGTCCGGGCGCCCCGGAATGGAATTCGCAGTGCTTACTAGTGTCGTACCCCCTAGGAAGTACCGGTCCTGTACGTGGTTCCAATGTTCTTTTCTCGACCAAACTCAACCCCAACAGTGTCTAAAGAAGCTCTGCATACGTCGACGGAGGTTTATCAAATACCCTCTTCGGCTTTACATTCTGAAACCTTCCCGGATCCTGATTCTGTCTTTGCTGCTGCTGCGGTTGTTATTGCTGTGGTTGTTGTTGTTGAGGAATAGGAATAGTAACACTGGCTATCTGTTGAGGCTGAATGTACTGATTTCTACCTCTGCCCCAGCCTCTGCCACCATACACAGTGCTAGTATCACCCTGTCATCTTCCGCCGAATGCTTTCCTCGCACCCCCAGCTGAAGTAGATTCTCCCGCCTGAATCTTTCCATTTTTAATTCCATTTTCGATCCTTTCTCCCATAAGGATCATATCGGAAAAGCTACCCATCAAAACATTGAGTAACTTGTCATAGTACATTCCAGTAAATGTCCCCACAAACATGTCATTCATCTCCCTTTCAACCAAAGGAGGATGCACCGAGCTGCCATATCGCGCCATCGTTGCGCGTACTCTTTGAAGCTTTCACCATTTTTCTGTGACAGGCTCTGCAACTGAACCCTGTTTGGTGCCAAATCACTGTTATATTTGTAATGCATAACGAAAGCATCAGCCAACTGCTTCCAACTTCTATTCTGAGTGGGCTCCAGTCCCATGTACCACTCCAATGATGGTCCTGATAAGCTATCTTGAAAGAAATGCATGAGCATCCTTTCATCATTGGAATACGCAGACATCCTTCTATAATAAGAACGTACATGGACCTTTGGGCATGTATCCCCTTTATATTTGTCAAATGTTGGAGCCTTGATTTTCAACGGCACCCACAGCCCTGGTACCAACCCCATAGTAGTCATATCTAACCCAGCGGAGTTCTGATCAACCACACCTTTCATCTGCTCTTCTAGCATTCTAATCCTCTGAACAGGGTCAATAGGGCCTTCGGGTCCCATACCTCTTCCTGAAAAAGCGTCCTCCTGTTGATCCACATTCCAGTTATTGCCATACCCATCGTAACCCATGTTACGGCGAAACCCTTGCTGATTGAACACAGGACCCTGCCCTCGGTTGCCGAACCCCAGATTGACCCCAGCAGGTCCAAAACCATTGTTGAAAGGAAATGCTCCAGCGCCGTTCGCATTCACATTACCGAATCCACCATTATCGTAGCCATACCTCTGATTGTTGCCGTAACCATCATTACCGAAGCCTTGATTGTTGAACCCGAAGTTCCCGTCCTGATTGACATTACCATACCCATTGTTTCCAAATCCAACATTGTCAACGAATCCTTGATCAGCATCCACAGTGTTGCCTTTGTTGTTGACAACATGCCCATCACCACCATTCCCAGTATTACCATTACCAGCGCCAGCACCTGCGCCAGTACCAGTGTTTCCGTTGACAGTCACAACAGGTGGAGTAACAACTGCCGGTATCTCATCCTCCCGGCTAGGAGTTTCAACAGAAATGTGGTCAGTATTGCCATTCCCGTTTTCCCGCGTCAGCAGCGGCTGCACCAAGGGCTGAAGATTCTCCTGGCCCTTGGCCATGCTCTCCATAGCTTGCATGAACAAAGTCAACTTCTCGCGGATTTCCTGCATCTCGACCTGGACTTGATCCATTATCTTCTTGCAGTTGTTTCTGGTTGAATAACGGTGGACTCTTTGGTCGTCAATCCTGAAAAACCTGTGAGATGCAGGAAATAAGATACAGATTCAACAAGTAACTGGCAATGCAAAATGAATATGCAGATGCAATATGTGTCTGTGCGTTAGGGAGATCAACCCCTGATTCTAGTGCCAAAGTGCCAGTGCCGTGACAGTGATAGTGATAAGGAGTTTGGATCCATTCATGGAAAAACATCTCATATATTGCTACAAAGAGCCCATCAAGTGAGAAATACAATATCACTGAATGTACAATAAGAAGGCATGACCTCAACCAACAATCCTGGTGATGGCCAGCACAATGCAAATAAAGCATATACAAAAGTACATAAGGTAATCAAGTGCGACCATATGCCTGATACTCCTCTAACAATCTCTTAGTCTTGGGATGATTCGGCTGAGAAAACAACCCTTCGACGAGCGAGTCTCTTTGCTTGATAACACGCTGGAGATCCCCAATGGATTCCTCCCAAACACCTTCTCCAAAGCAATCTTCTAGCTTCCGCTTCTGGGACGCAGACTCTTCCTTGCGCTTGATAACTTTGTTCAAGGCATTTTGGACATCATATCTCCGCATAACCTCTTCTTCAAACTTCTTCTGGCTAGCTTTCAACTGACCTCCCAGCTCAGAGATCTGCAGCTTCAGTTTGTCTTCTCTTTCCTAATTGCCGGTCAGCGTGGCATTCCAGGTTTTGTTGAATGCAGAGATTTCCCAGTAGGCTACCTCAAGTGCTTTCTTCTTAGCCTCCAGCATATCATGGGAGCTCTTGAAATCTATCCCCAAGCGTTCACGCTTCTTCCTTTGCTCAGTCAGTTCTGTGCCTAGGTAGTTCACCAGCTCTGTTTGCTGCTTGAAGGAATATACGACTTCATTTCTTTCGCTCCTGAGTTGCACTAACTCTTCTTCCAACTTCTCGTTGGCTTTCATCAGCTCTTGTTTCTCCTTCATAACCTGCTCATATCTCTCAACAGACACAGTAGTTGGCTCCTCAATCACGGGGGAAGCAGGAGGTAATACTGCAGGAAACGGCATTAGCGCCTGCTTTGCCCTATCTTGGATCCAGACTTGGTACGGAGGATAGGCTTGAGAATCATTCTTACCCAACAACGGCTTACCCCTTCTGTTGATGTTTTTCCAAGCATGCTGAAGCCTGTACAATAATTCTCCACTTAGCTCACCTGTGAAGTACAGAGATTCCTGTACTTCCTCCTCTTTTGGCGGGCTTTTCAAAGCATAACCGAATTTCCTAATCAACAATGACGGATTGTAGTTAATGCACCATTTCCTCCCAATCAGAGGAACATTAGGATATCCGGCGCAGCTATAGATAATCTCAGATCCCAGCAAATCTCTATCAAACCAGACAACATCTTCTGAAGAAAGTCCCATCAAATGCTCAGACCAATCCACCGCATCTGCAGACTCAGCAAAGAAACCCTTCTTGGGCAGGTGACTCTCAAACCACATATACAACAAAGGCACACAACAAGAGACGTTTTTGCCCTCCTATTCTCGTTCTTATAATGCAGAGAGTGATAGAAGTCTCCAATCAGAGTAGGCACAGGATTGCCTGAAGCAAATATATAGAATGCATCCAAATCAACAAAGTCAGGCATATTCGGGAACAGTATAATGCCATAGATACACAAAGCGAGGACGACATTAAACACAACCCAATAACCACTCTTGGCGTACTCTTGTGCTTTCCCCACCAGGAACTTGAGAGAAAAACCAGGAACCCCATTCCACCTGGTTAACAACAACTCTGAAGAGTCTAAATGCAAAGCAATAGCCAAGTCCTCCAGTTTGGGCTCAACATCCATGTGAACAAAAGGCACCTTGTTCTGGATAGTCAACTCCAAGATCTCAGCATATTCCTCCATGGTCGGAGCCAGAATGAAGTCAGGGAAAGTAAAACACCTCAGCGGGGGATCATAGAACTGCACCAGCGCGTACAATCCGTTCCGTTCATACATGGATGGTTTATAACTCAACCTAAGCAGTTTCCCATAACTTTTCCTGAAGCTTCTCTTCACATCATCATCAGCGAGAGATATCAAACCAAGCAAAGAAGAAACATCTGGAGTAGGCAACTTGTATGCTACAGTCTTCTTCAAAGTATCCATAATAGCAGACAGCAAGAAATCCGGGCAACTAGAATCAGAGGTATGAAAATGCACCTGGAGCACAAACACACGTTAATGATATGCAAAATGAGTATGCAACAATGCAATATGCAAACATGCAACAGGGATCAAGTGATATATTGCTGAAGAGATCCATCCATAACCCTGTCTCAACAGACCCACAATACTGCTCAAACCTGGTCTCAACAGTCCCATAACAATGCTCCAATCGGGTCTCAACAGACCTAAAACAATGCTCCAACCTGGTCTCAACAGACCTATAACAATGTCCTGATGAAAAACCCCAAGTAACCACACATACTGATCCAATATCAAGAAAACCGGGTAATCTGGAGGTCAAGTTTCCTACATGCCCCAATCCCTCTCACAGGTAGGTGTCCTATCAACTGACACAAGGTACGACAACCTATGCGGTCGTCGGCATCACAGACTTTCAAGACTGATGATACGATACCCAGAAGGTGTGGTATCATCATGTCCTGAAGAGGCCTCACTTAGCCAACTTCCAATTGATCGGTCCTCAGAGTCGACAATCCAACTAACCAACAACCCCCTCAACCCAAAGGGTTGAAAAAGAAGTCAATCAGAAGAACCTCGTCTGAGCGTGGATTTTGCGGGAAACTAGTACATGCAAAGCATGCACGCGCCCACTACTTTCCACAACTAATTCTAATTGCACTCAAGCCCAGGTCCGGCTTATCTCTCAACAGATCACCTCCTCCCCACAACATCAATAACAATATAAAGCTGACAATAAAATTCGGAAAGTAATGACATAAATGTAAATCCATACAAAACCCACGACGGGAAAACAAGCGCTAGGACTGACTCACGTAGGGAACCGTTGGAGTCCCCAGCAGAGTCGCCAGCTGTCGCTACTGCGAAAATCGGTGCCGGCTATGACAGAAGAGTCGCCACCGTGCGTTATTCATCCCCACGGAGGGAAAGGAAACGCTCAGAGTAAACCTAACGCAAAACGGGAAAAGGAATGGTCGTCGCAACCAAATTCTGGATTCGGGAGTCGGTTACGCAAGGGGAAGGTATTAGCACCCCTCACGTCCGTCGTACTCGACGGGATCCACGCTTGTTTTCTAGTACGGATTGTTATTCTATCTACTCTATAGGTCTGGGTTAAAAGGAAAAGAAAATGACTCGGCAAAGTATCGCACTTTATGCCTACGTATTCCCGTCTGGAACGAGAAATCAAAGTCAACGTAGTTCGCCTACCTACGGAAAGGAGGGGAAGGTTGCTCGCTAGGATACGACATCCTATGCCTACGTACTTTCATACAGCATGAAAGATCAGAGCAAACGTAGTTCGGGCTACGGAAGACACAAGCTTGTCTGACTATTTTTTATTACCTTCAAAAAGGGTTTTTCTTGATTAAGAGTCCAAGCGGACAAAAATGACACTTTGATGTTTGTTTTGAATCTTTTATGAAAGAAGTGTTTTTTAGTTTGTTTGCAATCTCTGACGCACTAGAGACTATGATTTGAGAGTGACTACGTCGCGTGTCACCCAAAGGGTGCCACACTAAGCAGCCAGACTACTGGAAAAAAGCTCTCCAGCAACCCTTTCTCAAATAGCTTAAGGCTCGTAACGTACGACATCGATTAACCTTATTACTGTATTTTTAAGTTGTTTTGAGATAAGAAGAGAAAGAAGCTCTAAAAATCCTAGGGTTGAAAAGGGAATAAAAACTAACCTAATGTTGTCATGCATGGATAAGAATCCTAATGTAGTCATAATTCCCTCCTGCACAGAGGAAATCAGAGATCCTAGGGGATAAACAGAAAAGAAAGCAAGCAAATACAGTAAAATACATGCAATGCAGCAATACAAGCGAGGCAAGGGAGTCCCGCTTAACCTCGAACCTGGGAAAACAACAGGAAAAGTGAATCAACATTCACTTCAAACCTAGGGGCAAGCTATACAAGCCAACAAACGATACAGAAAACAAAAACCACAGCAGAGGAGGCAGCCCAGACAGCATCACCAAACTCCTACAGCAAACAGCAGCTCTGACAGCAACAGCAAGAACCTTCAAACTTCAATAAGCTTCAATATCCAACCTCCAGGGAAGAGAAAGCACATTTCAAATAAGGCTCCTCAAACCTAAACAGTCAAGCTCCACAGCTACAGAAAACCCCAGCTCAAAAGCAACAGTAAACCCTAGCTTCAATACTCCAGCAAGCTCCTGACAGCAAAACTGACAGTAACAACTCCATCTTCAAGCAATCCTCATGAAAGGCATCTTCAGCATCTTCAAGCTTCAAATAAGCTCCTATCTTCAAGCTCCATCTCCAAGAGAGAATCAATTAACAGATTAAGTTGAAATGTTAAGAAGCTTAGTGACAACCAAAGGAAGCCCATAAGTACTTAACATTATAAGAGACAGGTATCCTCAAAGTTCTACTTCTAAAGTATGTCACTCATCCCTCCAAAGGAGGGATGTGAATACTTTAAAAGGACTTTGTGTCATAGGAGTGAATAGAGGCACAAGAAGCTCTCTATGTTTGAAAGAAGAAACAAGTCTATTTTAAAGCTCTTCCTACATAGCCTAATCCCTAAGCCTTCAAAAGCAATCTTCACAAGGAAAGACCTTCATGACCAAGCCCCAAGCTTTATCTCCAAGCATCCTCAATGCCTCTAGAAGCTCCATCAAGCAAAACCCAATCCCAAAGCCCAATTAAGACAGCCCAAGCAAAGTAACCAAACCAAACATCCAAGGGGAAAACCCACAAACATCACACCAATTGCAAAAATCAAATAAAATGCTAAAACTCATCACAAAATCCTAATTAAATTTCTAAGGGAACCTAATCCTATACCCAATACCCCATATAAATCCCAAGGCCTAAATCAAACCCTAAGTCCCCAAACTATGTTCTAAACTACAACTAGTTGTTTTAAAACCCTAATTCTAACACATCTCCTATTCACCTTTCAAACTAACCTAAATTTTATTCACAAAATTATGACAAAATTCCTAAGGGTACATGCTTCTCTACACTAAATGACCTAAAAAGAATCACCTAAAAATTCCACTCCAAACTCCCATACTAAAATCAGCAAAGTAACATATTAACCATATTCACAAATAAAAGCAATTAAAGTACAAAAATGCTATAAAAATATTAAATGCATGAAAAGGTATCTTTTAATCCTATTAAATTCTACAACTCCTATAGAGTTCAAGGGAAAAAACCTTACCTAAAAAGGACTAAATTTCTATTTGTTATGGGTTTATTTCTAACCTATAATTTTCTATACAAATTATGCTATAACCTAAAAAATACTAAACTATATTCTAAGCAAATAAAATACTCTAAACAATATTACACTAACCAAAACTCTAAAGGAAAATTAACCTACAATTAATCCTTTTATAATACTCAAAACATTCAAGCTAAATCCTAAAACAAAATTAAAATGTAATACAAAACACTAAGCTAAAACTAAATGCAGGGGGGGTATAGCTGTTACAGGGGATGTCACAAGTAGAAACAATAATAGCAGGCCCAACCTACTAAGAAAAACTCCTGAAATGGGGAAGGGGTGCAGCGAACAACTGGGAGTGTGCAAAACGAAAATAGGCCCAGCCCATCCAAGCTGGCAAAAAACGGGAGGGGGCGAGTAAGGAAAAACAAAGGTGCGTTACACAAACAAAGCCAATGGGCCTAGATCCCAAACCAAAACCCACGTATCCCTCTCTCACAATTCTGAAGAAAAAACCTAAGTCTTTTCAACTTCTCTTCCACTGTTCACTTATCCTTCTCAGAAGCCCTAACGGCGCTATCCTCTCCCTCTCTCAAACTTCGTTCTCTCGTCTCAATCTCTCTCGGTCTCATCTATCCTCTCTCTCACGAACTCTTTCAGTCTCATCTATCCTCTCAAATTATCTCTCTAATCCTCATCCCACCAAAAAATCTCTCTCGTTTTCTATCACTCAGACATCACCTAATTCTACAACTAAAAGCAACAAACTACCATAGCAAAAAAAAAAAGAGGTTCGAAGGAAAACCTGGAGATGCGATGAAGGTGTAATGGAGCTTTCTGGAACCACTGATGAAGATTTGAGGAAACGATGGTTTGGAGATTTGTTGGAAGAAACGTTATGAAGAAAGTGGGAATCGCTTGGTGTTCTTGATGAAGATCTGAAAGCGTCGACGATTTGCTCGTTGAAGGACGTTCTGGAGAAACGCCTTGATGACGGATGAATGTTTGAAGATCTGATGAAAAACCCTGGTGATTTGATGAACTGAAAGAACGTCGTTGAAGAAATTTGAAGATTCCTGGAGATTCAAGACGAACACGTGATGAAGTTGTTTGAAGTTGTTGACGAAGGTCTGTTGAAGGTTCTTGAGAGTCTGAGAAATGTGACGAATCTGGATGAACTGGAGATGTTTGATGAACTCGTTTGATGAAGTTCTTGGAGATGATGAACTTGCTGGAGATATTGGATGAAGATCTTGAAGGATCTATTGAATTTCTAGAGATTCGTTCTTGAACACGTTGATGAAAAGATGGATGTTCTTGAGGAAAGTTTGTGGATGATCTGGATTGATGAAGATTAACGAAGAAATCTTGAAGAACAATGATGAAGATTCTGCGGTGGTTTCTGGTAAAACTAATGAACGATGATTGATGTTGATGATTTTCCGACGATCTTTGATGAAGGCGATGAGTTTCTGAAGGTCTAGAAAAAAAATGAAGAATCTGATGAGTTTTCCGGTGAATCACGGTTTCCGGCGACGGTTAGGGTGGCTCCGGCGGTGGTTGCATGGCCGGCGGTGGGGAATAGTGGCTGTGGACGCGTGGCATAAGGTGGTGTGTGGTGCTGAAACATGGCGTGAGGGAGCAGAGAGGGTGAGACGCGTGGAGAGGGAGAGAAGGAGGAGAAGCCAAGTGGTAGAGAGAGAATGAGTGGAAAACGTGTGTTGGCAGCTTCTGAGAGAGTGGAAAGTGAGGTGGCGGGAAAATCTGTGAAACGTGTGGCATTGCTCTTTATAGGACAAGTGGCATGGATTTGGGCCCCACGAAATTGGATAATTGGCCCATTACTTGGACTCAGACTAATGACTGTGATTAAATGGATTAAACTGGACTTATTAAATGCAATTAATTGGACTAATAAAATCAAACGAAACTTAACTAACAAAACTCAATTAACTAATGTTGATTAATGTTAAACAATTGATTAAATGAAGACTAATTCTAATTAAAGTGAATTAATAAATGCTAAACCTAATTAAAAAACTATATTAAAAGAAAGTCTATCAAAACTAAACAATTGATCTGAAAATCTATTAAAATTCTATATTAAAACTAAACTATTATCTATTTAATAAAAACTAACATCCTAAAATTCTATTAAATCTATTAAAACTATATTAAAATCTATTTAAATCCTAAAACTATATTATTCTATTCAATTATCTAAAAGAATCAAATCTATTTAATGAAAAATCTATAATAAAATTCATTTAAATTCTATACTATTTCATTATACTAAAAAGCTATTGAAACTAATAGAACTATTTATTCTATAAAATCTATAAAAATTCTAAAAGCAACTAGATCTATATTTTCTACAATTTTATTAAAAGGAACTATACTCTAATATCTATTAAAAATCTATTTAAAACTATTAAAGTTCTATTAACTCTATATTATTCTAAAAAAACAAATAAATCCTATTAGTATTCTAGAAACAATAAAACCTATTTAAAATCTAGAAAAAGGCTATTAAATCCTAAAAAATGCTATTAAAGCAATTAAGCCCAATAAAAGAGAATGTGAGACCCAACCGAAATAAGCGGCAAAACCCGGACACCGAAATCCTCAAGAACAATAGCGTAAGCTGAAAACACCGGGAAGCGCGCAACTTTCCAAAAATGGAACTCCGATCGTCCGAACTGGTCTGAAACGTCCGAAATGTGAAAACAGGGCTGTAATCCTGATAAGATCAATATGACTGAGAAAATGCAATGTATGCGGTATGCGAATGCGAATGCAAAATGAATCGAAACATAAACCTGGTGTGGGAACCGGTTGGTAAAATTTTGGAGTGCAACAAGAGTCCACTAATTATTCTATTGGTCCTAACTAACAATATTTAGATCACTTAAGAGCTCTAATTGTTCCAACTGACAAACGATAGATTACATAGGAACTCATTTGGTCTCAACTGACAACTAATTGAGCATTTAAGGGAATATGGGATATTAGATTCTCCCACCTAAATTGAAATTTGTCCTCGAATTTCCTCTACTCAACAAATAATTCCTTCTTGCAACATCGTCTTAGGTCAACACTTGAATTTACTTCGGTTTCATACCTCTAACATATACATTTTTCCATTTTACCTTCCTTGGCAAACTTCCTTCTTATGTAAACTCTCGATACTTCATGGTCTCAACCATATTCTCATTCCAATATTTGATTAACTTCTAACATTTCTCCTACTTAGTTCATTTGTCATACCACTCTGAATCACCTGATCACCACTCCCTCCAGAAACCACGACTTCCTTACATGCACTAAGTTACACGAAACATAACCAAAATAGCTTATCTTGATTTGGATAATCAGTACTTATCGAGTCTTCATGGGATAATTTACTGACAACTTTTATAATCCATATATTTATATCCTTATCAACTTCACTCGACCTGATACTATATACTACAAGTGTCTACACTTGATGCTTCACTTCTCTTGTACTACCCTAATAAAATAATACGTTTAACACTAGATTGCCTTACTTTCATTCTTACGAGTAACTATCTTTTTGATCCCCATAAAATTGATTAAGCTCTTTCATCCATCGTCTTCCACTGCTCTACTCTGATTCCAATAGTGGAACACCTCGGATTCCTAAGCACTACTGGTTAGCTAACAATCTGCATAGAAAACCACACTTATCCTCAAAAGTGGCCACCACTCAAAACAATACTAGAACCTTACTGTCATCTACCAGTAGAATAATTCTCTTGTTGACATAAGATGGAGAATTATAACCAATATCTATCAAAAGATAGATATGCAAGAGTCACACGACTTCAATCATAAGAGTGTACTACATCCAGAATCATCTTGCACTACTCCTTATTGCCATAATCCAATCCAAGTTCTTTTTGGAGTTCTGACATACTCACGGGTTCTGCTAACACAAGGTTACAACCAACTGGAGAAATAATACCAACAAGAAATTCAAATCATCGAAGAGCCAACACTTTCAAGAAACTCTAACCAAATAGGATATATTTGTGAGTTTCATACTACTTATAGAGTCACACAACTCGGTCACACATCTGTAACTAACATTGTACTTCCTATCTAAAAATAATTAATCTCAAATATCATGTTTCATTTATCGCAACTCCAATTCATGTTCTCTTTCATATATGATCCAAGTTGCATGCTTAACTTCAGATATATCTGATTCCCACTCTTTCCTAGAAGGATAACTTACAAATCCTTTCAATAGGGTAGGCTAACATAGTATACATCAGGTACCATACTCATGGGGTCTACCTTAGACACCATGTATCTGGGGGGAATTGTCCAGATGTCATACCCTGACTATCCACTTATACCTTACTAACATTTACAAGATATTGAATAGATCTCTTGGGATCGCCACTTGGCAAGTCTTGTCTAATTCCTCCTTATCAAAAATTGATTCTGACAACCCTTTCAATAATTCATACTCCAACACCATACTCTAGCCTTACACATATCTGATATACTTAATACTTTCCCCCGTCTAACTTCCATTCACTCCTGCTCGTGATATCACATGATTAAGAAACTCTGCTCTGGCCATGAAGACTCAACTTGGTAAACTTTACCAGTAGTTTCCTCAATTCTTGTAGAGTACGAGAATCATTAGGGATACTGTTGATAACCACCACGACAACACAACTTGTGATACTAACATAAAGGGCAACAACATAATTTATAACTCGACATCAAACCTACAACACCATAGTCATCACATCATCTAAGAGGTATCATGAAAAAACCACTTCAAGCATACAACCTCACTCTCTCACTTGATTCCTTGGTGAGAATCAAGGTAATAAACTTTCCTTGTCCAACAAAAGGTAGATTCGGAATACTTCAACCATTCACAAATACGGGAAATTCTCCCACTCTTGACAACAAAGATAATATACTCTCCTGAAGAACCTTGTCATCTTCCACATACTTATTGACTTTGATTCTCTTATAACCCAATACCCATTAAACACTTTGTCGTAATGGACAAAATTTGAGATTACGCTATTAATTAACTTAACTCAAAAAAGCAAGAGTCGCCAACGAACTTTATTGTTTCCAAAGGGAACGAGAAAAGATCAAACAAAATCCCTAAAAATCTAAAAAAGCTAAAAAAGAGATATCAGGGTATGGAGGTTGGTTATGCAAGGGGAAGGTATTAGCACCCCTCACATCCATTGTACTCATCGGAAACCACTTGCTTATCTGTTTTAAAAAGGTTATTGTTGTTTATTGATTGATTTTTATTGAAAATATATTTGGCATATTCGAATGGAAAACTTCATTTACTACCCATAAGTATGAGGAATGAACATTTGTATCAATCTTGATATGGAGAACTTTTACTTGGATTTTCTTGACAAGTACATCTTAACATTCAAGTGGAAAATGTCATTCATTTCTCAATACCTTGTAGAAGTATATCGGTTTGCATCACTGTAAGAATTAGACCAATATCTAATCTTTCTGAAAATAGGCTCTTAAAGAAAAAGGTGCACAAAGGCACAAAAAGAGTTTGATGATGTTAGTGTTTTTTAGAGTTTTGAGAAGAGTTTGAATATGCTTAAGTGTTTTAGCATTTATTGAGGAAAAAGATTTTCTAGATCACTTGACAAAGTCAAGGTTTATTAAGAAAGAGGTGAAGTTTGAAAATAAGAAGATTTTTGAAATAGGGAGAAGTTTTAAAAATTTAAGAATGGGAGGAGATGAAGAGACTATCCTAAATCATAAAATAAATGGTCTCATTGTCAGGTAGCCCAAGAGAAAGCCTTTGTGTATGCAAGTGAACTAACCAGGATAAGCAAGCATTTGACATTGGTCAAAACCAACATTCCATTCCCTTTGGATTTAAGCCACAATATAAGCAACTGAGCAGATGAACAAGATCCAGACAAATAAAGTCTCAGAGAAATAAAGAAAGCATCCAAGGTTTGAATTAATGGCCACATGTATCAGATTAAATCAGAGTCTCAAATAGATTGCAAGGTATCAAATGAACTTCAAAGTTTCGGGTAACAGTACTCCAAGCAAAGGAAACCCTAATATTATCTCCATAGGTCCAAAACTCCAAGCAGGCACAAGATGGTAATAATAGTCCAAGATTAAATGTATTTTAGGATTTTGATCATTTTATCATGTTTTTATATTTTTTAACAAGATGAAGAAATAAAGGTCAAAGAAGAAAGAAAAAAGACATGAAATAAAATGCTAGAATGATAAAGAGCAATAAAGTAAATAGCGAAAATTAAACGACAAGAAGTAAATTGCAAAAACATAAAGGCAAGAAAGTAAAGTTAGATGTTAGGAGTTAGGAGTTAGTAGTTAACGATCGAATGATCAATTTATCGAATTGAGACCAATTTAGTGCTATGTTAAGCAATCGTAAGTGGACTTATGTAGAAGTAACACCTATCTGAGGCCGGCCAATAACAATATTTGTGTTAAAACATGCTAGAGAAATTATAGATGAATCATTCTCCTACAGCTATGCCACACAAAAAGAAAAGGAGAAATGGTTTCATCTTTAATACAACATTTTCATGATTAATCAAAGGTAACCTATCAATATCTCAAAGTGTTGAGAATGATTCAATTGATCATTCATCAACATGTTTGAAATATTGAAGATTCAATATTCTTGAAAATCAATATTCCATGATATTTAAGATTTTCATCAACCAAAATTGAAAAAAAAATTAATATGAAACAAAATATTAAGTGATGAAAAAAAATCAAGAAGAATTGAATCAAGAAATTAGAACAAACTTCTAACAACAAATATTAGCAATTAAAAAAAGCAAAGATAAAACAATTAAAAAAAGAGCAAAAAAATAGATGAAATAAGAAAGGAGTGAAGGGAGGGTGCATGCGTGATGTTAGGAGTATGAGAAGCAAATTTACTATGGGCCCTAGGCCAAGCCAAGCAAGATGCCATAAATTTAAACAAAAACAATAATAGAAGAGAATAATCCTCTTCTTCTTCTATTCTCCCTGGATAACACTCTATCTCTTGCTTTCTGTCACCTGAATTGCAATGCTTTGCCACGTCAGAGCTCATCGCCTGCGGCGACGGAGCTTCCTACCACTACCTCCTACATTGTGTCGCAACTGCTAAAAGCACCGACGGAAACAAACAGAAGATTCGCCACCGAACGTTATTTATCCCAAAGAGAGGGAAAGGAAAAGATCGAAGAAAACCTAAAAGAAAGTAGAAGACAAGGTCATCGCAACCAAATCTTGGGTTTGGGAGTCAGTTACATAAGGGAAAGGTATGAGTACTCCTTACGTCCGTTGTGCTCTTGTTGTCTAATCAAAGGGTGTGTTCACCTAAAAACTACTGCTAAATAGGGGAGGGAAAATAAAAAGGAGACTCGATAGGATATCACCACCTATGGCTACATATTCCCTCATGCGATGGGAAAGTCAAAGTCAATGTAGTTCAGAAAACTACGGGTGATGGGGGAAAGGTTGCTCGCCAAGACATCACCGACTTGTGCCTACATATCCTCATCTGGTATGAGAAATCAGAGCAAACGTAGTTCGGGGAACTAGACCACAGGTTGGTTAAGTGTTTTTTATGAGCGACGTTAAGTTCCCATTCTAGAAGTTAGGGTCGATGCCTATTTGCAATAGAACGGAAAAGTAATGTACTCTTTTCTGAATATGATTTTGAAGAACAATCCTGAAGGATAAAAAGTTTGAATTTGATTTAAGAGTTTTAGAGAAGTGTATTGAATTTGTTTGAGATTCACGTTGCACTAAAGACTATGACATAAAAGTGAATGCGTCACATATCGCCCAAAGGGAATACACTAAACACTCTAGAAAAATAAGGAGAAACCCCTCAGTCATCATTTCCCATATACTTAAGGCTCATGGCACACAACTTTCGTCATTCTTTATTAAGTGTTTTAAGATTGTTTGAGATTAGAAGAAAAGACACAAAAGAAATACTAATGGGAAACTGAAAATCCTAATGTTATCATACAAAATGGTTCTAAGGTTAGGATGAAAAATAACGTCTACCTAATGTTATCATACAAATGTTGGACCTAAAGTTGAGGTCAAGAAGGGACTATCCTAATTGTTATCATGCAAAGGATTGAAATCCTAATGTCTCTCCTACTCCCACCTTAATTAGAAATTAAGTGGGATGATGAATCCTAAGGGATCATGTGAGAAAGCACAAGTAAACACCATACTAATCAATCATAAATGAAAACAAACTCAAGGCTTAAACAAGTCTCAAGATAAATAAAGAGAAGAAGAATAATGAGAGATGAAGATGAAAATGCGACAAAGTGATCATACATGAAAGTTCAACTCAAAAGGCAAGTCATCCAACAAGAAAGCATTGATCTTAATCACTCAAGGTAAACATCAGCATCATGTTAAAATGAAACCAAAATGCATACATATCAAACTACACTCAAATGTTAGAGGTTAAAACAAAGTGGCAAGACAAAGTGCCCAAACACACACAAGTGACTCAAAAGTCCAACAATAGGTATCATCAATCATCAAACAAGGTGGGATGAAGTCAAATGAGGTGGAAAATAAGGTAGGGAAGTAGTAACATCATATCATATCAACTCTATTCAAAAATCAAAGAAAGAAGCACAAAGAGTATCAAGCATGCATCTCATCAATATCCAAACAAATAACAACAACTATCTCATGCAAGATATACTTCAAATAAAAAAACATGTGAAATTAGGGTACACATCCAAGTAGGGGCAGTAGCTTATTTGGAAAGCTCCATTCAAGTTCAAGTTCAACATTATAAGCAAGAAACATGAGTATCACAGCACAACAATTTCACACCAACAAGCAAGTATCTATCAAAGTTCTTCATGAAAGGAAACAAAGTTCATGTGAGGTTCAAGAAGTGAGAAACATGTTATTGAGTAATAAAGACATGTGGGCAAGTAGGACCAAAACTAGGTCAAGTAAGCATGTATTTCTAACTCAAAGAAAAGTCACATTAATGCATCAATCAAAGATAGGAGAAAAGCCAAGTATGATAGGAATATGACTCTACCACATGGTATTTCAATCAAGAACAAGAGGTAAAATCAAAACCTATGTGTTTGCACAAGTGCATCCTATTGCGGTAAGAATCAGATGTCAAGCTATTGATTAACTTGAATTTGAATTCATTGAAATTCACCATCGAGCTTTGATTTATCCAAAGTAAAGGTTAAAGATATAAAAACCTTTTGCGCGATGTAACAACAACGCTAAAGATTTGGGGATCGGGGGTTGGTTATGCCTAGGGTAGGTATTTCACATCCTAGACATCTGTAGTACTCTACAGGAACCTTTTGTGTGTGTGTGTATGCTAATTTATCTAAGTTGTTTTCTAGGGTTATTAGGGTTAGGGTAAAGTTTTAGGTAAATACCTAAGGATAGATCTAAGTTTGCTCCCAAAGATATCGCATATTATGTCGACGTATCCTGACTAGGATGGAATCAGAGCAACCGTAGTTCTCCTCACTAAGTTTGAGAAGTGCTTGACTATGGTCAAGACTCCAAGGGAAAAAACATAACAATGTTTGTATAAAGTTAAAAAAAAACTCTCTAGATCTAAGTTAAACACTCAAAGAGATTTACTTTGACAAAATTCAAGAGGGGGTAAGTAATCATGACAATGATCCTTACATAGAGTTAACAAACTCTATCTTTAAAGTTATAATTGAAGGATACTCCTAACAAGGGGTATGTCTTTAGACTTAAAGCAAAGTATAATGGAAATAGGTTCTAACTTAACTAAGTTAAAGGATCTAATTACTTAACCAAGTCAAGGGGAGGGGTAATGAGCCATCTATGACTGTGAAGTCAATAGAGAGACTTTTCTTTGGAACAGGGAAAAAACAAGGCAACTAGATGAGAACTAACAAGTTCCATCACTTGGGGAGAACTTAACAAAGTTAAAACACACATAAGAATTCATTCAAACATGATGAAGATATAGAAGAACATGGTAACAACCAAGAAAGATTTAGGGCAAGCATGTAACAACATTAAGCAAAGAACAAGGTTACAACCAAGTATTTAATAATGAAAGAAACAATCCAAATGGTTACAACCAAAGGTAAGCAAAGATGTTACAACATCTAAAAGGGGATCATAATAAAGGTTCTTACAATATCAAATACTTCAAGCATATTCATAAGTCAAGACACTACTTAAACAAAGTTCAAAGGTTATGAAGGTAAACCAACAAGAGCAAGTATAAAACATGTGTAACAACAACAATTTCATCAATGGTAATCAAACAAAACTCATGCATACAAGTTACAACATGGCATATGAATCAAAAAACGATAAATGTAACAACATTAAATCATTTTCAAGGTATATTGATGACAATCAAACATGGACAAGCGAGAAGAGTGACAACAGTTTAAGCATGGATTCAAACTTCACATAAGGGAAAGTAAACAAGATTCATAGTATCTTTCAAAGAAAGAATCAATACTAAACATGTTATGGTTATAAAAATACACATGAACAAGTGAAATGAGGTTAAGAGAACATGTTCAAGAGGTTACAACATCAAGAAGCATATCACAAATCAACAAAACGTTTCAAGGTATGGTTTTCATGTTCATACGTT
Source organism: Lathyrus sativus (assembly GCA_963859935.3). Taxonomy (NCBI): domain Eukaryota; kingdom Viridiplantae; phylum Streptophyta; class Magnoliopsida; order Fabales; family Fabaceae; genus Lathyrus; species Lathyrus sativus. The sequence goes on along the minus strand of OZ012738.1, from coordinate 204,422,962 downwards.
TACAAAGGCATGAATGAGCATGATAAAGAAAGGAACCAAATGTTTTTAAACACAAAAACATGTTAAACATCCAAAAATGATTCACACAAGATCCGTCATGCAAGAAAAATCAAGTACTAAGTCAAAGAAATTTGTGAAAACAAGTAAAAACCCTAAAAAAGGTCATGTCTTTCAAGTGAATCAAAGTGTTTCAAAAATACCAATTCTTGAATTATTTATTCACCCATTGAAGCTAGACATATCAAATATCATTTTGCAAAAAGAATGGCATCAAAATGATAAAAATCAAAGAAGTTATGCACTTTTGAAAATAGGGCACCAAACCAGGCAAGGCAAGGCAAAAACTAAGTAAAGGCAATACAACTTTAGGTAGATTTGCCATAGCAACCATAACTTGCTCAAAACTCAACAAAATTGAGTTAAACAAAAAAGTAAATTGTGTATTTTTTCACAAGGAATCCAATGGTGGTGATAGTTTTCAAAGATCATGCATTGAATGAAAAACTCGATAGCCATACCAAAATTGACATGTTATGTGCAAGAACATCATGACAGTCCAAAATACAAGTTTTCAGCAATAAACCAATGATCAAACACAAAACATGGAACATATAAAGGATGTTTACAAACACGAAAACTCAAGATATGAGTTCATTCAATAGATAGCACATAGTGTGTCCAAAATGCCAAGTTGGAGCAAGACAAGTGTGACAGTCATGAATACATGTTTTAAGCAACAACCAACTGATCAAACATGACACATAGGACATATAAAAGAGGTTTACAACCATTAAACACCAATGCCTAAACCGAAACATAATTTTGCATATGAAAATGAGACATAAAGTAAGCTAACAAGCAAGAGCAAGTGGACATTCAAGAGCATATGAGTTCAACAACAAACTAAAGTTGAAACAAGACCTATAATACATAGCCAACATGTTTAGCATCAATGTATATCAAAATCTAACATGGTTTCAAAAATGGCTAGTATGAGTACATACCTCTTGTAGCCTCTTCAAGCCAATACACAAAACAAGGAGTCTAGTTGAGATGTGATGATTCAAATAGCCTTAAGATGCTTCTAATGAGATGTCCAAGTGGTCCAAACTCCTTCCAAATGGCTGCCTTGATAGAATGGTTCCTTTTGCAAGAATACCCCCAAAACTTCAAAATGAAATGCAAGGAAATGATGTTACAGAAGTGTGGTGATGATTTGGATATTTCAAACAACCTATATGGAAGGTGTTTGAAGTGTTGGAAAGGTTAGAAGAGGACTAGACAGAGTTGTGGCTTTAAAAGTGCAGAAAGTCAAAGTTTTGTGGATTGAAAGTTGACTTTTTAAGTGAGAAGCTTTATGGTAGAAGTGAGTGTTTAAATAGCTTCAATACATCATATGTGATGTGTTTGACGTGTTGGTGGAGGTGTTTGACGGTTGGAAGACGTTTTGGCAAGGGTTTTGTAAAAATAGATTTTGTGCCTTAAGGGAGCAAGCTTCACAAGTTGCAAGAACAATGTGATCAGAGGAATGGTGGAGATTTTTCTTGGTTTCTAGATTAATATGGTGTATTTCAGAAGTGAGGAGAGTGCTCTATTTATAGGTAAGCTTCACAAGTGAAAGGCATGGGCAGATTGGAACATTTTGCTAAGTTTTCTCTTTTGGAGGGAAAAACGAGAAAAACCAACTTGAAATCTTATTTCTGAGCATGAGCAAGTTTCGAATGTGATTCATCATCACCAATAGCCTGCGAATAGTTGGCAAGAAGTGATAGGAGGAGAGTAGCTGATGTAGCAGCTGAGCAATGACAGATTTTGCATGAAGTTTCTCTTGCATACCAATTGGTTGTCTTGTCATGAATAAGCAATTCATTTAATCCACTATCTAGTTTTTGCTTGTGATTAGAAGAGTTTTGGTTATTTTATGCATCAATTTGTAAAGGCAGCACTTAACTTTGTGACGTGACAAAACCTCAACTTGACGTCTTTGATTCTCCCTAACCATAAGGGCTGAGAAAATACTCTTGTACTTTTTAAAAATCCCCAAACATGATCTACAACATTCATGTTTCACACAAGTTCAGATTCCAAAAGGAACTATGTCAAAAATGCTCTTGAAGTTTGTTGCAAAAGTTGACTTACAAGTCAAGAAACATGAAAATTTTCTAAGTGTTGAAATTCTTTAGAACTTGATGACCTTATAACTCAAAATCTATGTATTTGTGGACCTCAACCCCATAATACACTTTTGTAGGGCTCCTAAAGAGCTTCTCAACAAGCTTTGAACCACTTTGGATGTGTGGTTAGGAAGTTATGATTATTTCAAGTTGGCTTAAAATTAGGGTTTTTCATGAACCCTAGTTTCTTGATTTGCAAGTTATCCACCAATATTTAATTAAATATACAAAAAAAAAACTCACTAATTAGGTATAAAATGATGTTATAAAACTTGCTTGCTTCAATTTGGGGTCAAAACCCTAAAAGTCAAAGAGTTGACTTTCCAAACAAACGAACCGAACAGTTGAAATCTTCTGGATCGATCCTCAGTGTTCTAAGTTCTTTGATCCTTTCAAAATTCTTGAGGAGACTTTAATAAGTCATACGGGTACCATGAACCATGATTCAAGCCTTAGAAACCCATCTAATCCAAAAGTCAAACTTCAGTTGACTTTTTTCAATATAAACCCTAATCAGGGTGTTGCACTGTACTACTCCTATTCTTTTGGTGAAAACCTCAAATAGAACTTGTTCTTGGAAAGGTATGAGCCTATTTATTATATGAATACTTGATTTGTAGAAGATCAATCCAAAACCTTGATTGATCAGTCCACAGGATTCTTGATTTTGACAATGTGAAACCCTAATTCATCTGCATCTTGACAAAGATCAAACTTGAAAAAGGTTAAGTTAGATAACACATGCTTGATGCTCCTATAGTGATAATGGAATATAGGGGTCAAAATTTAGGGTATGACCAATCCCTAATTAATCCACAAGGTTTAAAAACAATAAAGCAATTAGGCAAGCAATGCATCACACATGAAAAATAGTTAAGAGGCTTCAAAATTTTGGGGAAAATGATCATGATATCAAGTAGGAAGTAGGCCAATGTCTCCTAAAAGGGTGCCTAAGAATGTGTACAATAAGTATCTAAATCATCTAAAACATAGGGCAAACACAAAAGACAAAGACCAAAGAGATTAGGCACTAAGAAGCCTTCCAAACTAGAACCAAAATACATCATCAAGTCATAAAATGAGAATTTAAATACCCTAAATATATGTGCCTAAGTGTATGTGAAAAATGGATCAAGAGTCAAAAGGAAAAATCAAGAATTAGAGCTATATTTCAAAACTAGGTCGCATAGGACACCTCATGAAAATAAATCAAAATAAAATAATAAAATAAAATAAAAATTATGAAAAATAAGTTGACAGGTCAAAGCATCTGAAAAATATTTTTTTGAAATTTTAGCATATTTAGAATCATTAAAATAAAATTAAAATGGAAAAAATAATAAAAGAGAAAATAAAAAGAAAAGAAACCAAACATGGGTGTAAAAGTAAATCAGATATGAACTAAAATCCAGTTCAAAGCACGCCTAGGCCCAAATGAGGGTGGTGCAGATAACACAAAGGACTAAGCCCAACTCAAACAAACCATCAGAAATCAAAAAAAGAAAACACGCGTGGACAATCACTTAAACATGTCAGCTACATGTCACTGCCAACTCACAGACACCTTAGCAAAGTAAAATATTCAACATAACAACACATCAGACGCTGGAGCTAGGGCTCCGGTTGTCTTCTCCAACGACTCCCACCGGAGTCAACTGTAAAAGTGATCAAAAATAACAAATCTTGACACCATTCCAAAGTATTTTCCATGTAGATTCCAAATCTAGTCTTAGAATTCAAAAATAAACACTTCATCATCTTGAAATGAAAGCATGAAAAAGTAAAAACATGAACTCATAACAAGACAAACTCATAACAAACAATGCCTACAATGGTGTAGGACTTCAGATGCAACAAAAACAAGCCTGAAACGAGTCTAACATGGGAGGAAACAATAGGAGAAACTTACTCAACGGAGAGGCTCTGTTGGCCCTTGAAATTTTTCTTAACCTTCAAATGAGATCTTCCAACAGCTTCCTTATGCTTTAGTGAGGATGAACTAGGCAAAAAATGCAGAGAAACTTGTAGGAGAAAAGAGTTTCGAAGAGAGCGGTTTTTTTGTGAAAAATTTAAGGAATTCCAATCTGATTCTTGCAACAGTGAGGCTCTCTCCTTTCATTTTAGGGTTTGTGAGTTTATATACTAGGTTTTAAAGGTTAAAATGACAGTTACTGAGGTAAAACAAATGGTTAGTGATTTGTGAAAATTTTCAACAAAACAAAATGAAGGGTGGATGATGAGTGACATGGGTTATGTATTAAGGTGGTGATTTGGTGATGACATCTTGGAGGCTGCAAGGGCACAATGGTGGGAGTGGGAAAGCATTCTTGTCATGCAAGTTTGTGGATTCTCATTATAGAAAAAATGGCTCAAAAATAATACACATGGTACATGACTTGTCTAGCTTAATTGGGCATTGTTTGTGACCATAACATGTGACAAATGCGCATAGTGTTTGATGAGAAAAAAAAACGAGTTGCATGACCATATCAGAATTCGCCAAGAATGTTTATGGCATGATGCATAATCTTTCATGTTCATATTGCCTTACTTGAATGTCCCTAACTTGATGAATATGAATCCATTTCAAGAGTTCTTGTGCTTGAGAAAAAGTTTGAAGTGCAACAAACAAGTTCTATGCTGATGGAATGATGAAAAAGACCTTGTATGATTATGAAAAATGAATCAAAGTTCATGTCTTAAAAACTGTCCAAGATGACATAGAAAAATTCTAAGTCATGAGCCTTTTCACATCATTGAGACTTCAACTTTGAAGCTACTTAACTTGGAGATTTTGACCCAATGAAGATGTTCTGTTCTAGTAATGGATAGAAATCTTGAAGAATGATATTCAACTTTCATGTTGTGGGAAAATTCATTTGAGATCAAGAACTTATTGAAAAATTCCTTGGAAGTTTGGTCCAAAAATCTGCCTAGCAACTTGTTAAACTTGACATCTTTGAAACCTCAACTTGGGAGCATCATAACTTGAGCTCTACATATCTAGTGGATATAATCTAGTGCTCAAAAGAAAAATTGGAGGATGCTCTTCAATTCTCATGTTGTATGAAAATTCAATTGAAGCTTGTATCAGCATGAAATATGGGCTTGAAAGTTGGTACTTCAAACTGATTTTCTATACTTAGAAAAAATTCTAAGTGTTGAAATGTCAAAATCTCCATTTTTCCAACTTTAACTTATCATATCTCCCAAACCATGGATCTTTTGGACATGCCTCATTCCAAAAACATGTAGTTCATGATGTCCTCCTTAATTTGATAACAAGTTTTCCTCCATTGGATCAAGGATGAGAAAATTATGGAAGTTGCAAGATGACTAGAATTAGGGTTTTCTACACTTAGAAATTTTTTCACCAAAACCCTAATTTAGTCAAACTCTTGATTTTATGTTTCTCCTTGATTCTTCTTCTTCCAAACACATGAAATCACTTGAAAACACGTATCATGCCCTTGATTGACCTTGAGATCCAAGATCTTGACCTAATTGAATCAGAGTTGACTTTTGTTGACCATATGGAACCCTAGGACCATTTCCACTTATTGTGGCCCTTGTGATGGCTTGTGATGACACATAATCCATGTAGAGGACCCTCAAGGTGTGTGTTGAGCTTTAGAATCAAGTCTCTACCATAGAACTAGCCACAAATCTCCTTTGAACCAAAACCCTAATCAGTTATCCATGAGATAGGAGGAGGAGAATCAGTGGTTATGTTCTTGATTCAAGTAGGTGAGTGACATGTCTTGATGATGATGGAGACCTTATGGTTTGAGATTTCCACAAAGTTGAGCATGAACTTTTTATTGAGCTTTGAAGATGAAGCTCTTCTATTGATTGTTGGATAAGATACCTTGATCCCTTGTCTAAGATCAATGTTATGTGCAAATGCCAATGCAAAATGATATGAAACAATAAGCCAAGATACAAGAAAAATGATGTGCAAACTTTAGGGTGTTACACATTGTTTTAAATCGTCGCAACCTTCTTACATCGAATCAAACAAAAACTTGGTCATGCAATCGAATTCTGAATACGAGTCTATTCACGAATTCGAAGAAAAGAGTTTAACACCTTTGGTGAAGCTATCCAAGTAAGTACGAATTTATCTTTAATATTCTTCTCCTCTTCTTCTCTTCATAAATTTCTGAAGTTTTTGTTGTGTTTACGGTTATGTAGTGATGTTGAACTGTTGCTTGAGATCATTGTGATACAAGATGTTATGAGCTCTTATTGTTTGGATTGAAGATTTGTTGAGTGAATTTGTTGCGGTTTGGTTGTTGCAGGTTGAAGATTTATGAAGCTTTAAAAATGGAAGGTTGAAGATGATTGAAGAAAGTTTGGGATGGTGTGAATTTTAGCAGGGTGAGTTTGGCATAAAAGCTTCAATGAAACTGTGAAGAAATGCTTATATTTATAGAGTTGAAGGAATTTGATGTGAGTTTGAAATGAAATTTGTTGAAGCTTGAAGGTGCTGCCGTTTTTATGTGTAACCGCTGTCATACCCCAAATTTGTCCTACATGTATCATTTTCATCCATCCATTAACTGTTATAAAAATAAAAAATAAAATCCAAAAAAAATAAATGTTATTATTTTCACTTAAAGATGTCAGGTCAGGTGTGAGGTTCAATGATCGGGCAAAATTTATGTTTCAAGATCAATCAAGACTATGGTATGCAATTTAAGCGGTGCTTATTTGAAGTTGTACTTAGGGTTTGTGTTCTAATTCAGATTAGTTACATGTGGATCAGGTTATTAGGTTATGACAGGATGAGCATTCTGTCAATGATTGGTTCATTTGAAATAAGGTTTTATGTAATTCATTGAGATCCGTGTGACATGGCATCTCAATGCATTTGGTGCGCATTTGATTCATGATGGAAGATTTGTTTTGTCAGTGCAAGCGACAGAATCCAGAGACAAACCCATTGGTGGATTCATATATTGTTAAACTCGTTAAAGACCGATTTGAGCTATATCTTTTTAAGTGAAGAGGGCAAGAATTCTGGGAATGTAATTCTAATTAAAATTTCAAGATTTAATGGTTTAAGAAATGGTTCATACGAGTCTGATACCCAAAATACATCTAAGTATCCATTGATCATTATACATTATCCTCCTTTTTAGTTTATTATTACCAAAAGTAATAAGAACATGGAGTCTGCAAAGTCCATTTTCCTTCAATAAAAGTCCATACTACATGTAATCCAAGCCCATCCTAAATTTAGTGTTCATCATCATCACACCAGCTTTTCATTATTTTTATCAAAAAAAACATTTACACAAAAAAATTTCTATAAATAACATGTCATTTTCTTAAGCCCGTCTACAATAAAACATCCAAAGTTCTCAAGGATCTTGGCCCATTAACATTGCCTTGGTGTTACAAACAAAGGAGAAAACTTTCAGGCCACGGTCGACACCTATCTGCCTTCAATTTCCATCATGCACTGCTCATTCATTACGCAAATGACCCCAGAATATCACCTGCATAATTCTGCAAAAAGAAAAAAGAAATCAATTTGTGAGCCATGTATCACGACACTCCAGTTTCCAAACTATTACAAGCCGACACTCACCTGCATCGTATGACATTAAGCTCAACTACCACAACTTGAGTTGCGCACAAACCTGCGACACAACCTCGCCACAAAATGCCAAAACGTGGCAAGCCTGCCTAAACCGAATTCCACAATGGCAGCTCTTTACACGCCTTATCCAAGTCGTACAACCAAGCTCAAAATTTCCTACTCATTCATACAATAATTCGGGTGCCAACCTTCACAAATGGATAAGACCTGCATGACAGTACATCAGCATCGACTAACTTCTCCATTTTAAAATAAAATTTTCTTCATTGAGAGAAAAGGACGACACGTGAAATAAGAGGGGACATTTCCTTATTCTCACGAAGGGGCTCGGTTCTTCCATCAAATCCTCTCTCCGAACCCTTTTCACCCATTCTTCAATAAAACCTCAATCAATCACGAACAACCCAAAATTTCCCAACAAACCAACAAAATCCATTGTTCCCAAGTCATACCCACATCCCCCAAACCAATTTCACAACAAAGAAAAATGAAACCAAAAAAGAAAGGAGACGAAGAAAGATTTAGCGAGACCCAAACCACAAAATAAATACAAATTGAAACTAACCTGAAACCGAGAATCGACTTTGGAGTTGGAAAGAGTGAGGAACAAACAAATTTCACCAAGAAGAAGGTTGGAAGCATTTCGATTGGCTTTGATTGTGTATTTCTCTTATACCTTCCTGTTTTTCCTTTTGTTTTTTTGGTTTGTCTTGCTTTGACCGTGAGGTTATGTTTTGAAGGAAAAGGAAAGTCTGTTAATGTACCATGATTTGTTTCGTAAACCATGACCTTAATGGTTTTTTAGGTTTCTTTAATTTTTAACTTATCCCTAATATTGAGAGGCTCGGCCCACCTTGCTTTTTTCTTTGTTTCAAGTTTTATTTTTTTGTGTGAACCTCATTGGCTTGTAGCCCGTTTAGTTTTTGATTCACGCCACCTTTTCCACTTTAAAAAAAACTCTTCTCTTTTTGTTTTCTTTTGAGAATTCTTTGTAGTTGATATTTTTGACAAGGCTTCCTTATATTATTTCTCCTTTGAATATTTTTGAGAGTTTTTTTTTTTTTACTTTTTAGCTTATTTCCATTGGATTTTCATTTTGGTCGATGACGAGACCTCTAAAATTTGCTATTGGTCAAATTATTATAAATAGCGATTTATCCGAGACCACTTACTTTTTCACTTTTCATTTTCTTTCTCATTCTCGGCTTTATTACATTTTTTCGAATCGATGAAGTATTTGATTCATAAATGTTAGTTTTCGAGGTTGTTAAACCTTCATTATTTCAAATCTGTAGAAAATGATCATTTGGATCATTTTTCTATACTTTGGGATCGTGAGAGGTTACCCTCGATTAATTAACATAAGGTTTGCGATTAAGACGAGATTTAAGCTTACTTTCAATTTCATTCTCGATTTTTTATTTTATTTTATCGGTCAATGAAGTTTTTACATTCGTAAATGTCGACTTATCGAAGTCGATAATCTTCATTATTTCAAATCTGTAGAAAATGATCATTTGGATCATTTTTCTATATTTTGGGATCGTGAGAGATTACCTTCGATTAATCGACACAAGTTTATGATTAAGATGAGATCTCACTCTTTTGGCCCGAACGACACGATTAAATTAGAGAATGATCTTCAATTAGTAATTCTTGATTTCAATTTTTCTTCAATATACAATTGTTTTACTTATCAGTCAAATATATCCTCGATTTAATTTCAGTCATTATATCACTGTTTATATATTATCGCACATATTCTTTGTTTATATTATTGTTGATATTATTGTCTTTTTTATTATCTTGCTCATCTTATCGTCATTGTATATATTTCATCATGTCATATTATTCATATACTGTTCGTTTAACCCTCTCTTTGTTTATCTCATTCAAAAAATACCAAAACATGATAAAACTATTGAAACCCTAAAAATGATTAATTGGAGGATTGTTGATCATTATCTTAGGTGTTGGAAGTTTAGGCCTAGTACATAAACCCTAGTTCGGATGTTTTTGTCTGAATCCTTGTTCTTTGATTAATTTAGGACACCTCGTACACACACGGATTTCTCTTGGACTACCTGACAATTAGACCATTTATTTCTCGCAGTCCCTTGTACTTTATATATATCCCCCTCCCGTTACAGTGTAAAAGCTTAGTTCTTTTCATGTTTGCTTGCTACTTATTAAGAAAGATAAAAATGAATTAGGCTAGAAGACGTTTTCAAAATAAAGAACAAATGAGGCTTGATCCAACGTCAAGTTATTTTCAAACTCATTTCTAATTGGATCACATTAAGGTTTCTCCTTCTCATTTCACCCCTCTTCTATCAAATCACACTAACCTTGTATGTATTCCGCCCTTGTAAGTCGATTGCTCCGTGCATCTATATCAACCTACCTTGATCTATTCATCACCCTTTCAACTCATTCCTTTCTTTTCATTAACGTCTCTTCATGAGTCAAAAACCTTGGTCTCGTACCAAGTGCATTTTCAAATCTCTTTTCCTAACAAAACTTGGATGGTTGTGGAGTGCTAAGGCGAATGCCTTCTCCTATCCCGAGTGCTTGACTTTAACTTTAGGGTTCACTTTCTTAAATCACTTACCATTCAAGATCAAAACATCTTTAATAAGAGAATGAAGTTCTCTCTGTATTAAACTCAAGAGAGAGGATTGAGTGAAGACTTCTTCCTCTTCGAGTATTAGGATACTCACTGTAGAGTGTGTGGTCTCGATACTCGTCTTTCAATATGAAGATGTGATGACGCTCGCCACACCATTTTCACAATAAATCTTTGAGATAAAGAATTGGGTACTACCCATAAGGGGTTACTATCTAAGGACCTATTTCACTCTTAAAAATAACCTTCTACAAATCAAATGTGACATCTTGCCTCAATGGAAAAAACTATTTCTTTTCAAAAGGATATGTCACGTCCGTTCTACCGCAAACAGTTAACGCCTAAGACTCCACAAGCGAGCTGCAGTGCACCTAACTGCTAGAATGCGTACGATATCATTGTCCATAAAAATACCAAAAAACCGTAGGCCGAACTATGAATGCTTTGATTCTTCACTTCTTTTAAGTGAAGATACGTAGGCACAAGGGCCCCAATCATTGTCGAGCATTTTCCCGTCTTTTATCCGTAGTTCTCCAAACTACGTTGACTCTGACTTTCTCATACCTGTTGAGAATACGTAGGCATAGGAACACGAGGTCCTACCGAGTCTCTTTTCCCTGTTTCCAACCTTTCTCTTTCCCCTTAGAACACTCTTATATAGCAGTATCTTTTAGTAAATACTTTCACACATATGAAAAACAAATGGTTCTCATCGAGTACGATGGCTGCGAGGGGTGCTAATACCTTCCCTTCGCATAACCGGCTTCCAAACCCATTCTCTTGGCTGTGAGACCATCTTATCCATTTCATCTTGGGGTTTTCTCGATGTTTTCCCTTTCCCTTTTAGGATAAATAAAGTTCGATGGTGACTCTTCTGTCTTTCCATTTTCGCCTCTCCATCGTTGCATTTTTTCGAGTAGCGACAACTTGGCGACTTTGCTGGGGACACCTAGCAAACCAAACCTAGTTTGTTTGTCGCATATGTGATTTATTTGCTTTTGTTTTTTATTATGTTGTGTTCCTCTTATCTGTTGGGTTTATTGGGGATGGTTTGTGAGGATAAAGGCTTTCTACCCGAGCTTTTCTAGTATACACTAAGTTAGGATGTGGTTTCTTTCTGATTTGCAAGACTTAGAACTCGTTAAGTTGGTTTGACTTCCACCACTCAGATGAGGCCCCTTTGGGATGACTCTGTCTTACGAGTAGTCGTAATGGCGTCTTTATTTCCGACCTGGGATGTGATTCTGAGGACCTTTTTCAGAACCTTATTCCAAAAGTTATTACAACATAACTCTCTGCTCATCCTTTGAAGGGATTACCGTCTTACGAATCTTCTTTATGATGGAAAACTTTTGAGGGATAGTGTATGGGACCTTGTTTGAAAACTCTTGAAATTCCCTGTTATAAACCAATAGATTGCCCACCCGAGGTGAGGGATATCTTGTTGCGTTATCTTGCATGACTTGTGACCTTGATCCTTGTGTTGTTGTTCTCATATGCATTCATAAAGCATTGCATTGCATAGCATTATTACATATCAAGGGACTTAAGAGACTGTGATTATCTCAGGTATTGCTGAACAATGACTGATCAAAGAAAAAGAAGCACAAACTCTTTGAAATTCAGAGAACCGAAATTAGGAGTGATCTAAGATCTTCTTATTGACGTGCCAAAGACTGTCAAAATCAATTTTCAAGGGAAACATGGGAAATTACTTGATCTCCTCTATTCTGGAGTGGACACTTGGGCTTTGTTTGCTATGGCTCAATTCTATGACGCTCCGCTCAGATTCTTCACCTGTTGAATATCAAGATTAAGGACCAACCCATTTACACTGCTCTAGAAGAAGAACCGAAGCCTCTTTCCATTGCTCTTGCTCTTCATATGACTAAGGAAGAAGTTGATGCTGGTTTAGCCAACAAGGGAGGTACTCAGGGATTTCCTTTGAAGTTTCTGCTAGACAAGGTCGTCCAGTACAAGACTAATGAGGATTGGGAAAGATTTGGTGTCACTGTTTCTTTGATGATCTATGGGATTGTTCTCTTTCCAAACATAGACAATTTCATAGATATCACTGCCATCACTTTCTTTATGCAGAAGAATCTTATTCCTACCCTCCTTGCTGATACTTACCACTCCATTCATTGGAGGAGTGAGAAGAAGACATGGATGGTCCAGTGTTGTTCTCATCTGTTGTTCAAATGGTATGCCTCCCATCTACCAAAGGATGGACCGTTTATGGAGAACAAAGAGAAGCTTAAATGGTCTAGACGCATTATGTCTTTGGTAGACGATGATATTGCTTGGTATTCCCATGAATACTACGATGTGGAGATCATTTTTAGCTGTAGAGAATTTGGTAACGTGCCTCTGATTGGAAGAGCTGGCTGCATCAATTACAACCCAGTTATGGCATTACGTCAGTTGGGTTATGTTATGGAAGATGAGCCTGAAGCAGAGAAAATCCAAAGCTTTTTCATGCTCTCCAAAACAGAAGATCCTGGATTTGTCCAGAAAGTTGCTAGGGCATGGACCAAAATCCATACAAAGGGAAAGAAAGAGCTAAAAGGGAAGAACTGTGTGGCTAAGGAGCCATACAACAGATGGTTGTTAGCTAGAGTGGCTGAAAAATTGCTACCATTTCCTCTAGAACCCTCCATACAAGAGAAACCTCCTACTCCCACTCAGGTATCCATAGAAAAATATGAGAAGCTAAAGCTAGTGGTGAAAAGGTTGACCAAAGAAAACCAGGATCTTCAGGCTGAAATCCACCAAGCAGGTGTGGAAAATGGCCAATTCAAGAGGAAAATGAAGGTTGAGCAAGACCAAGTAGCTGAAAGAAGAAAAAAGTTGAAGCTTGAGACAGATCTAAGGGCCATGTATCAGAATGGATTTGAAGGGGCCAATGCATTAGTAAAAACTCTCTGACAATGCTTGAAGGAAGCTAAGGACTCTTGTGATAGGGCGTGGCATTTTTGTGAGCTAGCTTCTGCTGAAAAGAAGAAGACAAGGGAAAAACTTGAGGCTGGCATTGATGATCTCGAAGAGAAATTGAGAAGTGTCTTGACCCTAGCTGAAGATGAACGACAACTCAAGGAAGAAGCATTAAGAGCTTCATATGTCACTCCTAGCATGTGGAACAAAAAGTGCTTAGAGTTGGAAACCGCTCAAGAAACAGCCACTCTATGGAAGGATCGCTTTGACGCTCTGAAAAGGGATAGTTCACAATGGCTCAAGAAAGAAGCTCAACTCAACAAACTGTTGGACACACATGTGGATTCCCTCCAGTATTATCAGCCGACTTTATACATGTATCGTGCTAAGTACAATGATCTAGTGGAGCATTGCAACCTCATGATCTGTGATATCCCATGGAGGTTGGAAAGTGCGATTCAAGACTTGGAAGGAAACGATGTCCCTCCTTCAGTCCATCACTTCATCAAACTATGTGATTAGATGGTTAGCAGATTCATGTTTGAGTCAAGGAAGCTTAAAGAGCGTCTCCGAAAGAAGACCTTTTAGTGGTTTAGTTTTCTCTTTTATTGCATAAACTGTTGTATTCAGCTTGTTGAGCAATCATTTGTATTGGATCTTTCCTTGAAATGAATGAAAAGTTGCTTTCTGGTCTCAAAATTATGCTTATTTTACTGTTCATTCACATTTAATATAATACCCATGATAATCACAAGGTCTCGAAAGTCTCTTGAACATCATTCGAACATTGCATATACCTGCGCATCATTTTTGCATTCCCTGAAACCCGACCTCACACACCGCTTGCCCTTTCTGCATTAAAGCAAGCTGACTTTTCGACATCCATACAATACAAGAAGTAATCAGAAGAGAATCATGAATCAGGTAGAACAAAATCAAGCTGCTATGAGGGAGGAGATGCAAAGCATGAAGACGCAGATGAACCAGCTCATGGAGGTGATTTAACACATGTCCAGAAGTTAAGAAGAGATGAGGCTAGCAGCATAAAAATACACAAAAAGCGCCCTCGCTGAGGGTCGAGCTCGTGTCACAAGGTTTTGGCAAGTTCTTAAAGGCAAGGAAATAACCACTGGGGTGGCGATACATCCAATGTATCAAGCCACCCCAATTAAACATATACTTGACAAAGCATAATTTTCTGGGCAAAACAAGAACAAAACCAAGTGAAAACTCAAAAACGATTTCAATCCAACTCTCTCAATTCTCCACCAATTTTGATGAAATTTGAGTCTTAAATGATTTTTTTATGAGGAATAAGATGGTGTTAACCAAATTTTGAAATGATGCCCATAAATTAAAACACGATGGAACATGCAAAGTAGATGTTGAGATGCATTTTGAAGAAACTAGATCAAAACAGGTGAGAACAGGTTATGTCTCAAGTATACACAAGTTTCAAATGTATTACTTATGATGAGTTTCAAAGGGAAGAGCTCAAACTCTCACTAAAACACAAAGTGATCTCCAAGTTGCAATGATTTAAGATAGACTTGGCATATGGACAATGTCTAAGTAAATGACTCAAAGATAATATAATACTCATTAAACTAGACTGCAACTGATCAGGAACTTTATACATACATTGGAATGTTTGAAATTGGATACTTGATGATGTTAGAAGTTATCAATCCCTAAAGCAGTATGTTGACAACATCAAATGCAAAAAATGGAATCACCAAAGTTGACAGAAATGTGAACTTTATACCACATGCTTTTCAAACCATGAAAACTCAATCAACATATCAATGAGTTTAAAACAGCTTGACAAAGTTGAATGAACTCATGCAGAATTGTAGACCAACAATTTTAATCAAACATGCTATGAACTAATCCACATAAACCTCAAAATGCCAAAGTGAAATCTGATGAGAATTTCAGGTTAATAAACCCTAACAACAAAATTTGGACAGCAGGCCCAGCATTAAACCAACATGTAAACAAAAAGACTAGAATTCCATGAATTTAATACAGGCTTAAGACATTCCTAATGCAAGTTGTTCCAAACTGAACTGATCCAGAAATAAACAAGATTGAGCCTCCAAATGAAAGGCATCGAACATTCCAATTCTATGCTTAGCTAACCTAGGTAGTAGTGGTGTTTCAACAAGGTTGAATTCCAACTGACATGGCCTCTGACAAAGATATGGACTCCCTAGTGGACTTCAGCCAAAGTAGAATTGGTATCAATCAAACATGGACTGCTCAGGACAAAAACAGTCAACAAACCTACTACTATGATCCAACATAAACAACAGCAATCCAAAGTTTTGGTGTAGACAGTTACTGTGTAATCAAAAATGATGAATTCTAATTGCAATACCAATAGTGAGTTTAAAAGCAGGATGAAAACCAAACCAACAAAAGGGGTAAACTTGATGGCATTAGAGGTTAATCAGACCTCAAGGCAAGAAGCTAACGGCCTGGTCTTGGTATTTCAATTAAACTTTGTTGATGAATTCCAAACAAATCAGGCCTTTGTACCAACTTAATACCAACAACCTAACAAGTATTTTCAGCATAGGTACATGATTAAGAAGGTTTTGTTAAAAACAGACACAGCACCATGTTTTAAGAGCAGTGCAAACATTTGTTTAATATAAGCAAACACCAATTCCACTATAGATCCAACAGCCTAAACACCAAAGCTGTCAAGGTTCAATTCAATCCATGAACTGTTGTGAAACCTCATCTTACTTAGTCAAACATAGACATGAACCTAAAATCATACAGATGCAGCCACAAAGCAATACAAACATACATTCATGCTAGTTACTACTTCACATGCAAGTTTTAACTATGAGAAACAAATTTACAACAATGAGGTATGAGTTGACAAATTCCAACTCAAGACAGTTTGAGACAAACATAATTATGTTGATCATTAGTAACTCTTATGAATCATCTCAACAAGTAACAGCTTTAAATCTAAAGACAGTCACCAATACAAACCATAATGTTGGACATATCCATTCAAGAACAAAATCTTACACTTCACAAATGATAACCACCTGTCGCGGTGAAATTTGGATACCAAACTATTGATTAGTTTGAATCTTATATTCATTTTGCAACCGGACTTTGATTTGTCCAAAGGAAGGGATAAAGATCAAAATTCCCACAATGCAATGCAAATGCAAGGTTTAAAGAGTTATAGGTTTGGGGGTTGGTTAAACTTAGGGAAGGTGCTAGCATCCTAAGTTTCTATAGTACTCTACAGGAACCTCTTGTTTTATGTTTGTTTATTGCTAAGGTTTATTTGCTTAATGGTTAAGAGACCTAAGGGGTTTATTTCTAAGTATACTCGATAAGATATCGCATCTTATGCCTACATATCCTTACGGGAGTGGAGTCAGAGTATCTGTAGTTCCCCTAAAGGGTTTGAGGAGTTCTTTGACTGTGGTCAAAGTTCCTACGGGTTTACGGTAATTGATTGATTGATTTTAGGAGAAAAGGTGAGTTGTCATTTTAAGGGAGATTTAACCGCCACAAATTGTAGGAAAATAGTCTTTGCATCATCTTAAGAGAAGGGCTCAAGTACTCGGATATTGATCGATGATGTACGCCTCTATCTCACTTAAGGCAAAGTTCCTACGGTATTGATTGTATTGATGTGGGGTGGAGATTCTATCTCGCTTAAGATGATTAACATCTATTTCTCTATTGTTTGAATGTTTGAATTGAGTTGATTGTTTTCCTATGTTGTAAAAGATATTGGTCCTTCCTGTGGGGTAGGATCTATCTTAATTGATCAACTTGAATGGGATCAAGAATCGTAGGGGAGAATGATGCAAATGATGCACTACACACAATTGTTGAATCATGTGTAGGTTTTTCCTTTGGACGGAATGCGATGTGAGAATATAAATACGATAATGTAAATTGCTTGTAAAATAAATTGCGGATATGGTAAAGCATACACATACGCATGAAAGCGCTGAAGTGTGTGAGAGTGAATTGTGAAGTGAAGTGGAGATGTAGGCGTGCTCGATTGGATGTTGATTCGATTTTATTTTAGTTGAATTGATTTTAAGGGGGAAGTTGTATTTATTTTAGGAGAGTTGAATTGATTTTAAACGAGAAGTTGTTTAGAAGTTATATTATTTTTGGTGAGATTGTTTTTTAAGAGAAATTATATTAGTTTTGCATTTTGATAAAAAGCTTAGACGATTAATTAAATTTTAAAGAGTGGTTTAAAAAGAGGGGGTCTAAATATCTAACAGGTTTTATCTTTATCTTATTAGATAAAATTTAATTTAAATGTGAAATGGTTTATTTTTAAATAAAAGTTGATATTATAAAAGGTTAATTTAAATTAAGAGAAGGGTTTTTCATAAAAAGGGTTTTTAGTTATTATTATTAAATAGATTTTAAATAAATTAAATGAAATAGATTTTTTTGTTGAACAAATTATACATTATTATTAAATAAAAATTTATTGAGTTGATAGAATTAATTAATTAAAAATTGAGTTTATTGAATAAACAAAGTAAGTTTAAAAAAATGAGTAGATAAAATAGAACAGATTTTATAAATAGGTTTATTAATTGAATTGCCAAAATGTGTAAATTAATGATTAATAAAAAAAAAGAGTTGATTATAAAAGATTGGTTACTTAATTATAAAATACAAATTAATTGACTTAATGATTAATTATGAGGTTAACTTAAAAGTTATCATTTTCAAAAAAATTAACGGTTGATTAGTTAAAGGTTATTATTATATTAACATATTATTGGTTAAGAAAGGATTAATTAAGACTAATTAAGGGAGGGGCGCTGGATATGGTGTTATGCAGGTGTATGGTTTTATGGTGAGGACGCGATATGTGGCGTGAGATGGGGATCCGTTGGAGATCCATGGTTTGTGTGTGAGGGTGTACGATAGTTAGTGTGTGTGTGCACATATAAGATTACAGTATAAAAAATAAAAGGAAACCCCAAAACTCCCCCCAATTTCCCCTCTTCTCCGATCCATCTCTTCGCCTCTTGATTCCTCTCTCGTCTTCTACCTTTGTCTTCTCTTCATCTCCTTCCCTTAAGACCCTAAACAAAATAAAACTCAAACAAATGTTAGATCAAAGATAGAGGAACAAGGAAATACGGCGGCAAGGGTAGCGAGGTGCGAGTCGCGGCGGTTTCTGGCGTCGAAGGTGGTGATGACGGTCGGAATCAACTTGAAAGTTTGAGACGGTAACTCTGGTGAGGTCGAATAGTTGACGACAGTGGTGGGTGATTCGCGGAATTTTGAAGAAGATAAGTTGCCTGTCTCTTTTTTACGCGATTTTGATTTTCTAGGGTTTTGGCGATTGAGGCTATTTTGGGTTGTTTGTGAATCGATATGAAATCTTCTCCCCTTCATTCTGAATTTCCTCCTCTTCTTATAATCTCTCGGGGGGAATTTTGATTTGAAGGTGCTTAGCGGTGATTTCCTATTCTGTCAACATTGTTTTGGAAATCTGATCTTGATGACTTAATATCGTTATGAATGCTGATTCATGCACTTAGTTTGTTTCCATTCTTGCTGATTGTGTCGGGTAAAAATTCTAATCCTTTCCTTCTTGACTTGAGAGTGTCTGAAACACGTTGCGTTTTGTTGGAAATACATCAAAGCTGTCTCGACATGTTTAATCCTGTCTTAATTATTTTGATTCTGATTAACTCTCAGTTCTCCTCATGTTTGACCGTGTTCTGTAGATAGGTTCTGTTGTTGAAGAGCTTGTCAAGTGATTTCTGTTGGCTGTGGTAATTGACCCTTGTTTTCTGGTGCATTATGCAGGTAGTTTAAGGGCTGCAATTGAGGACATTGAGAGAAGGCAACATCAATCTGAGATCTGGTTGAACTTCCATTACTATACTGAACAAGTTTATAAGCATCGTTGTACTGAGCTGCAAGGATCACTAGCCTTTCTTTGAAGTAAAAGTATACCTTCCCGAACTCCTTCCTCTAAAGAGGCGAGTATAACCTTGTGCACGAGCAAAGATAGAACAACTTCAGGTTCACAACTATCATAAAGTTCGTGACTGTCTTGAGCAACGCCAAACTGCACTATTCGGATCCTTAGTCGGCGTTGAAGGGAATAACACTTTGTTCTGCTTGTAGATACCCCTCCTGAACTGGAAAGCTCCTGAGGAGGAACTATAACTGAGTACTGGAATGCAATCTGGAGTGTAGGAACATCTGATTTACTTCTCGAAAACCCAATGTTGTTCTTGAACACAAAGTCATAAGCATATGTAGCATATGTATCACAGCATATCATGTGTTGAACATTTTCGTACTGTGGATCTGGAGAGAAGGGACCATAAGAATTTCCAGGTTTAAGTTCAGTTGAGGTCCTTAAGCGCAAGGAACAACCAAAAGCATATGGCCTACTCAGCATTTGATACATGTTCTGAGGCAAAGTTGAATCTTCGGTACTTGTAAAAAAAAATAAGGAGCCTCCACTTTCAATACTCCGAAATTTTAGGGATGCCAAATCAATATACTCATTTGTTACACTAACATGAACAACAACAGCAGCCAGATCTTTATAAAAAGGTGTTTGCGCTGGGAGTAAAGCACGGTCCGCATCCTCATCCTGATTCAAATCGTTTACATTCAAGTTCTTCGGACTGTTAGGACCAACATTAGAAACCGAAGCTGATCCGTTTTGCTGATAATACAAATTTGAAATCAAATCACTAATCCCTGCGGAACCATTCGAATCGGATCCCTTTTTCACAACACCACCGCCGTTGGAGAAAAATCATTGGACTTGGAATCAGAAACAGGTTCATCGTCTTCCTCACCGAAGATTGAAAGTGGAATAGCTCCTCCGCGAGGTTTGTTTGTTGAATGATTTTCATGGTTAATCATACTTAGTATGCAGTAGATTCCTCTAATCATGCTTCTCACTATCCAACTTGCAGGGATTTTACTGAAGACACTCGTTAACTTTCGGTAAGTGAATTGCACTTGATTGGGTATGTTGAACCGCTTCTCTTTCACTCTTCTTTCTATTCATTTTCTTTTTGTGCACCTGGTGTTGATTCATTTTCTTCTTCTATCTTTGATGGCTGAAATGGGTCATGGCCGTTCTGTCGGTATGCAGAGGTTTTCTGATATTGTCTACCCTCTAATATTGCAGTCACTGAATCTCTGTTATTTATGCAAATGTAGGTAAATGCCGTAAGATAAATCAAACACCATAGTAGTCTCGCATTCACCCGGTGGTAATGGTGGAAGTGCTCTGACGACTTTGACGAAGTTGACAACTTAAAAATTTCACCGCCACAAGAGTGCATTTGCAGAAGGGGATTCAACAATCCAACAAAACGTATCGAGTACCGACACGGAGCCCGTAGTTATTCCAAGGGATGGCCTCAAATATTTACGTCTCTTCGCAATTGGTTGAGACCCCTCTGTGGTAATCCAATCTAACATATCCAATAGTATAATCTATGTCACTGTGGTCATTAGCTGTGGGGTTTCCAATCCATGTACCTCTGAGCACTTAATATGTCTATGTTGGTTTTGAATTCTCTCCTGCAGATACACGCGTACTGCATGCTCCTGATGATGTTACCTGGAGAAATTAAGTCACAAGGTTTTAGCAGGGTAGCACTTTTGAAGTTATGAAGGCTTATCTAGTGCCGGTTTGTCCGTATGCAAAAAGAAACCTACATCGTCCACTTCAAACTGAAGTTGTAAACGGTGTCACATTGTTGAAGTTGTCCTTGTTAGAGGAAAAGGAAACATGTCACTCCCCCCTAAGTGTATTGTGGTGGAATAATAGCATTGTCCTTAGGTTATTATGAATTAGTTTCAAGACCACATGTTGGTTACAATTTGATGTATTTATCAATCAGGCAAGTCTAACAATTGTCTTGTCTTTTGGCATGTAATATAATTATCTTTATCATTCCTATGGTTGGTTTTAGACAACATTGAAACAAATTTGATACTGGCGTAACATACAGCCTTGGCCAATCCCTTAGATCTATGGGAAGCAATAGCTTGTCTTCTTCAACCGCTTAACGTAATGACTCACGGGAGTAATTAAGCCCACTGGTATAACTTTATGTAATTATGTGATCTTTAGGACCTAGGTGCCTTTGTGTTGGAAACAAGATGTACATTTTTGTGACTTAATTAAAAACTTGAGTTGATAATGATATGTCAAAAACGTTGACCCAAACCTGCCAAGTATTCTCACATGCCTGGTTCTGAAAATGAAATCACATGGATGCGATTCAACCCTCCTTATCATGTAAATCACCCTTATCTAAAATGGGCCTTGTTATTCGGAAAGGTGAAGGGACTTAATTACTTAAACTTGTGATGGGCCTTGAAATAACAGCCTTGGAGTGACTCTACGCCTTGTGCTTTGGCATCAAAATTGGATATAACCACACGAAGATCTCCTTGAACTTGCTACTCGACTACTTAAACGGTGAGATCCTTATAAGCATAAACTTGTCATTTCGGATTTACTTTGTCACACTTGAACTCGTGACCATGAAAAATAATTGTGAAAGTGGCCCAACTCAACTTGAAACCTTATGATCGACTTGAATAAGAACCTAATGACCATGTCCGGAAGGATTGGATTGTGGGTGTCATCTCCATTTGAATTTAATACACCTGCATACCCTTGTTAGTCATAATAAACACGCGTACAAAAGTAAAAGGAAAACGCGTAAAAAAAACAAGGAGGTGGGATCTTAAGGTCAAAAATTAGGGTGCGACAGATGCCCCTATTTAAGTTTCTTCTATCCGGCGATATGGAGATCGAAATCTCCGTCTCGACGAGATAGGAGGGACTTAAATACCAACATTGCACAAATTTTTGGCCCTAAGAAGCCACCGAGTGCACATGATATGCAATGATATGAGAATGCAAGACAGGGGGGTCCTGTGAGGAAATGATGTCACAGGGAAAAAACCAGGCATGACACACGAGAACAAAAGGGCCCAACAAAGCGAGACACCACGAGAAGAGACAACAATCAGCATTGTGGATTCTCCAAAATGAAGATATGATATAGCAATACCACCAGGAGCATAGTAGCTTGAACAGTGAAACGAGATCTTGAAAGTGAAGGATAGCCCACTACCAACGTGTGGCAGCCTAAACAAAGATATCTGGTTGGAGCAAGAAACGTATGTTACTTACTATCAAACCTATGATAGCCTAAGAAAAGGTGATAAACAAAAAGAAGAGGTCACCTACTACCAAACATATGGCAGCCTAAGCCGAGGTGTCTGACCAAAAGACGATATATTACCTACTATCAAACATATGATAGCCTAAGAAGAGGTAATAACTAAAAGGAGGGATCGCCTACTACCAAACATATGGCAGCCTAAGAAAAGGTGTCTGCCCAAAAGAAAGGTGTATTACCTACTATCAAATGTATGATAGCCTAAGCAAAGGTAATAACCAAAAGATGTTGAGATCACCTACTACCAAACATATGGCAGCCTAAGAAAAGGTGAACACAAAAGGAAAGATGACCTACTACCAATCTTGGCAGCCTAAGCAAAGGTATCTGACCAAAACAGATGGTGTATTACCTACTATCAAACATATGATAGCCTAAGCAAAGGTAATAACCCAAACACGGAGAGATCACCTACTACCAAACATATGGCAGCCTAAGCCAAGGTGTCTGACCTAAACAAAATGTATTAGAGATTGTAAAGCTTCAATGGGGATCTTCAAAAGATGTAAACCGGTTGATATGTAGAATATGTCTTCTCAAATAAAGAGAGACTAATTGTAATAAACTTCATCGAACTTCTCGGAAGAGATGCCATTTGATGGAGTTAAAGCTTGTATCATAGACTCACTGGGGAATGCATTCCTGAGGAGTATCTTTGTTGTAGCTATAAAAGTATGTAATATTTGTAAAGTCTTCGACAAACTTCCTTGACGGATTCCTGAAAAGATGTCATTTGACGAGTTGACAATCTTGATAAATCCACTAGGGATGGACAAACTGCTTTGAAGAGACTGTCATTTGTCGTCTTGAAGGGGGATCCTGATCAAAACGAGTTGCTCAAATAGATATAAATTATTGAGAAGCTTCTGATAACACTGTTGGAGAAAAATCCGTCTTCAATAGTTATGTTCATAAAAACCCTTCATGGGGAGTTAAGTGCGAAATAAGTGCACACTTAATCCACAATCAAAAGTTGGAGATGTCCACAATGTGATTGTCAAGGACCGAAGTTCAATTCAGGAAATAACTGAAGAGAAACTGTCAAGCAAGACCCAACCATCGAGGTGTGAACTAAAATGGGATTTAACTAAAACAACCGTCTTCCACGAGGATCGAACTCTGTGGGGAAATAGAAGCATTGCGTTTTTTCTGCCTAGGGCTTACAACTCTACTTGAACGAGAAGACACATCCAGTCACTTGGCGATAAACACAGCCAAAGCGACAGAACAGACAAACACAAAGATGCAAAAATGCATATGCCATGCTATCTATCTATATGTTATGCGTATGCTAACAAAATCAACAGAGGTGAAAAACATCCCAGGCGGAGGGCACTCAAACCAAATCTTTGCAGATCAATCATTGCCTGAAGAGTGTACTTGCTTCAAGGCTTCAAAATCTCCCATCTAGGGAATATAAAACATTTCACTTGGGGATAAAACATCTTGATCTCACTGACGGATTGTCAAGAGGAATCTGGGTATCCTGTTGAAGATGAGAATAAAGATCTGCTGGAAATGAATCCATCTCAAAACTACGGTAACTTCGTGGATAAAATAAATATCCATTCAATGAGGAAACCAGAGTTAACAAAGTTGTTGAATACGTTGGAGTCAAAACTTCAGTGGAGGTGAAATAAACCCTTGCGTCGCTGGAGAGGTGAAGCTAATCAGTTCACTGGGAATTCTCAGGTCGCCAACAGGGATCTTCTTGCATTGAAAATATTCGTTACATAATTGTCACAACCCTCTTCGACTCTCAAATGCCCCAAGTCACATGGTTCACGATAAAAAGGTCATCTTGAGAGGATTTTACAGAAAACATGACATCCAAATGCCCCACCGTTTTCAAACTCTTGGAGAGATTCGCAGAAGCTCAACGTAACTTCCCCTGATTGACGGTATAACTGAGTCTTCAAACTTATGATATAGATAAAGTCAAACTTGTATGGATCAAACCTCTTGGAAAATGACATGCCCCAGGTCATCAAAGTCTTCAAATTTAATCGGTGACGTATTCACGTAATCTTTCTAAGATATTAAGCATAATTAGCGAGCCAGAAATGTTAATTCTGAAACTGTTAACACAACATATATGTTTGTCTTGAAGTGTTTTTTTTTTGAAAAAGATATCACAATAGCTAGTGACCGAAATCGCTATTTAGGATATTAATTTAAATTTATAATTCCAACGCCAAATTGAGCATAGCTCATAGGAGTCAGGAAACGTTACCTCACTGAGTATGCTTTCGAATTAAACCTTACTTCAATTAGGACTTTATGGGTCATATATATGGGCTTAGTTTCTGATTTGTAAAACAGAGGGATAAAGGTCAAAGTATATATGTGCCCACCCAATTTTTGGAAGATGTTTATTCTCTCTTTTTTTTTAAGCTTTGTCTGTAAATTACCTTACCCCAGGTAAAAAACGAGTTTTGATTTGGGAGAGAGAAACAAATCCTTTCTCAAGGCTTAAAAGAAGGGTTAACTATTTCTGATGTTTTAGGAGGTTTAAAACAATGTCTTACATCATCAGTAGGGTTTTTATTCAAAAGCATACCACAAGATCCTGCGTTTTACTTCATCATCCTCCCTCTAATTATTCACCAAAGTGAGAGAATTGGGTATAGTAGGCGTTATAAATTATGAAAAATATTTTACGAGTGAAACGAATGGATTTCTTCAAGACAAACACTTTATTGCATTAATTATTCAAAATAAACAAGCCAGACAAGCCAAACATGCTTTTAATCAAAGAAATGAAATGCGCATAAGCAATGAAAAAAGAAAAACACCCTGATGAGCCCTTCTCAGGATTTTATTCAGTCTTTGTATGTCGCCTTTAGATTCATCTCCAGGCACTATATTGATATGAGCTTCCCGAATAACCTTGGATCATGTTCGCGGAGGACGGACCATGTTGAGGTGGGTGATTATCTTGCACATAAGGAATGGAACCCTTAAAGGATAAAATTCCGTCCTTAACCAACCTTTGAACGTCTGCCTTCAAACCGTAACAGTTCTCACTATCGTGGCCTGGAGCACCTTGATGGTATAGGCAAAATATGTCGGCTTTGTACCAATATGGAAGTTTCTTGGGTACCTTAGGCGGAGCTCTCGTCTGGATGTGACCCTTTTGAATCAAAGATGGGAACAAGTCAGCGTATGTCATTGGGATGGGATCAAAGTCTATTCTTCTGTGTACACGACTCTGATCGTTGAATGGCTGATTTTGTTGATTTTGTTGATGTTGCGGCTGCGGATACCCTCTCTTGGATCGTCCCTGCTGCACAACACTTACTTCGTGTTCTCTCTTTTTCATAAAACCACTCCCATACTTCTGAGCTTTGTTGGGAACACTCCCTTCCTTAACTAGCCTTCCTTCACTAACCCCCTCTTCTAAACGCATTCCCATATTAACCATCCCCAGTGAAGTCGCCAGGGTGCACTTGCTACCATTTTCTCATAAAAGAATGGACCGAGAGTCTTTAGAAAAATTTTGGTCATTTCTTTTTCTTCTAATGGCGGTATGACTTGAGCGGCTAACTCGCGCCAACGCTGAGCATATTCCTTGAAATTCTCTTTGTCTTTCTGAGCCATGGCTCTCAACTGATCACGGTCAGGAGCCATGTCCATATTATACTTATACTGATTAACAAAGGCTCCACCCTGATCATTAAAAGTTTGAATCTTCGTACTATCCAACCCCATATACACCTGAGCGCAGCGCCTGTTAAACTGTCTTGGAAATAATGAATGAGCAATTGATCATTGTCAGCTTGTGCAGACATCTTCCTGGCATACATGATGAGATGACTCTGAGGACATGTGTTCCCCTTGTACTTCTCGAAATCAGGGACCTTGAACTTCGGCGGAACCTTGCCATTTGGAACCAAACATAAGTCAGAAGCACTTTTTCCAAACAAATCCTTCCCACGAAGGGCTCTTAATTCCTTCTGCATCTCAGAAAATTGGTCTTGAAACCCATCCATCCTTTCTTCCAAACCCACAGTCTCACTGGGTACCCTATGGAAAATTGGTTCGTTTAGGACATATGGAGTAGTATTCACATGTGGAGGTGCAGTAGTCATGACAGCAGTAATTGCAGGAATGGCTTGAACAGTGGTTGCGACAGGAACCTCGGGAACAGGTGGACAATAACCGGCCGGAGTGAAATAAGGAGGCATCCCCCACGGGAAACCTGGCGGCATACTATAGGTTACTTCAGCAACAGTAGACACCACTGGGATCGGTGCCGATACTACTTCAGATATAACAGTCCTCTGAACTTCTTGGTTGTTAAGTGCAGACTGGTTGGACAAAGCTTCAACTAAACTATTCAACCTCTCCAAATTTTCCTTCAGAATTGCAACTTCATCACGGAGTACCTTGTTCTCTTGTTCAAGTTGATCCATCTTTTGGCGTCGACTGGATCGAATGTTGTATTGGTGATTCAGCTTGTCTATGAAGATGAAGCAAGAGTGAGACCCCCCCCCCCCCGGAATGCAAAGGATGTTATGCTGATGCAAAAATGCAAAATGCAAATGCAAGAATGCAAAACAAAATGTTTCATGGAACTTAAGTATTTATAAACGTCACAAAGTACCCGAAGAAAACTCGTTTACTATTTTTTTTTATATCAATTACAAATGAACATTCTCATAAGAGTCCTGACCAAATAGCTAAATAAAAGCTAGTAAAAGTCCTAAGGAAGTCCTTCATCGTGCTTCTTGATTTACTCTTCTATCTGGACTTTCTTGAATATAAGTGGTCCATAATCGTCTTCTAAGGAGTAACGTGGTAGAGAAAAATAAATCCTCTATCCCTTGTTGGAAAATACAGAAGGAAACCCTTGTTTACTCGGACCTTCAACATTGATGAAAGTCTTTCATTTGATCCTCAATAATAAAGGGAAGCCCCTTGTATTTAGAGTATTCTTGATTCTTCGATCTGAGCTCTTACTTCCTTAGGTCATCCAGGTTAAGACTCTTAAAAGAATATTAAAAATATATTTTTTTTGTAATCCTTATGGTTCTCTGTAATGTTTATAAATAAAACTCGAGATCCCATGAAACCAATGCAATATGATGCTATATGAGTGCAACAAACATAAGTAAGCACACAAGGACACACAAAGATAAACAAACAAAGGTCCTAGGTTTGCAACGAGCATGGAGCCAAGGGTATACTCATTCCCAAAGGACAAGGACTAGAGGTGGATGGTACCTGCGGAACAAGGTTCTAAGGAGGTCCCAAAGTCATTAATCCATCTATCGGATATTATAAATTTCCCAACTAACTCGGGGATTAATAATATTCTCAAGAGAACTTCTTTTGAGTGTAGCATCGCGTAGCATTATTTCGGGACTTACTCCCTCATAGTCCCGCGTTACATCCTAATAAAGGCTAAAGTGGGGTTAAGGTAACTACGGTCCTCAATATCATAGACTCCACTCGAAAATAGTAAAATTCTTCACGATTACTCGTTCAACCGAACCATTTTTGAAAGGGTCTCAACTGAGCGTGATTTTCAAGTCAACTTAGTCGGGACTCACTCCCTATAAGCCTTGTCGAACATATCACTATCCTATCTTAAGTTCACTCAAGCCCGAGTGTAGGACTTTGTCTCACCATTCAAGGATCACAGCCCAAAAGAAATAGATAAACAATTATACAAATAACAGATATAAAGCAAAAAACAAGTAAAAAAAATTTAGGGAAACCCAATGAGGGATCCCCAGTGAAGTCGCCATTTCTGTCCCGGTAAAATTTGGATACCAAACTATTGATTAGTTTGAATCTTATATTCATTTTGCAACCGAACTTTGATTTTTCCAAAGGAAGGGATAAAGATCGAAATTCCCACAATGCAATGCAAATTCAAGGTTTAGAGAGTTATAGGTTCGGGGGTTGGTTAAACTTAGGGAAGGTGCTAGCATCCTAAGTTTTTGTAGTACTCTACAGGAACCTCTTGTTTTATGTTTGTTTATTGCTAAGGTTTATCTGCTTAATGGTTAAGAGACCTAGGGGGTTTATTTCTAAGTATACTCGATAAGATATCGCATCTTATGCCTACATATCCTTACGGGAATGGAATCAGAGTATCGGTAGTTCCCCTAAAGGGTTTGAGGAGTTCTTTGACTGTGGTCAAAGTTCCTACGGGTTTAGGGTAGTTGATTGATTGATTTTAGGAGAAAAGGTGAGTTGTCATTTTAAGGGAGATTTAACCGCCACAAATTGTAGGAAAATAGTATTTGCATCGTCTTAAGAGAAGGGCTCAAGTACTCGGATATTGATCGACGATGTACGCCTCTATCTCTCTTAAGGCAAAGTTCCTACGGTATTGATTGTATTGATGTGGGGTGGAGATTCTATCTCGCTTAAGATGATTAACATCTATTTCTCTATTGTTTGAATGTTTGAATTTAGTTGATTGTTTTCCTATGTTGTAAAAGATAACGGTCCTTCCTATGGGGTAGGATCTATCTTAATTGATCAACTTGAATGGGATCAAGACTCGTAGGGGAGAATGATGCAAATGATGCACTACACACAATTGTTGAATCATGTGTAGGTTTTTCCTTTGGACGGAATGCGATGCGAGAATATAAATACTATAATGTAAATTGCTTGTAAAATAAATTGCGGAAATGGTAAAGCATACACATACGCATGAAAGCGCTGAAGTGTGTGAGAGTGAATTGTGAAGTGAAGTGGAGACGTAGGCGTGCTCGATTGGATGTTGATTCGATTTTATTTTAGTTGAGTTGATTTTAAGGGGGAAGTTGTATTTATTTTAGGAGAGTTGAATTGATTTTAAACGAGAAGTTGTTTAGAAGTTATATTATTTTTGGTGAGATTGTTTTTAAGAGAAATTATATTAGTTTTGCATTTTGATAAAAAGTTTACACAATTAATTAAATTTTAAAGAGTGGTTTAAAAAGAGGGGGTCTAAATATCTAAGAGGTTTTATATTTATCTTATTAGATAAAATTTAATTTAAATGTGAAATGGTTTATTTTTAAATAAAAGTTGATATTATAAAAGGTTAATTTAAATTAAGAGAAGGGTTTTTCATAAAAAGAGTTTTTAGTTATTATTATTAAATAGATTTTAAATAAATTAAATGAAATAGATTTTTTTTATTGAACAAATTATACATTATTATTAAATAAAAATTTATTGAGTTGATAGAATTAATTAATTAAAAATTGAGTTTATTGAATAAACAAAGTAAGTTTAAAAAAATGAGTAGATAAAATAGAACAGGTTTTATAAATAGGTTTATTAATTGAATTGCCAAAATGTGTAAATTAATGATTAATAAAAAAAGAGTTGATTATAAAAGATTGGTTACTTAATTATAAAATACAAATTAATTGACTTAATGATTAATTATGAGGTTAACTTAAAAGTTATCATTTTCAAAAAAGATTAACGGTTGATTAGTTAAAGGTTATTATTATATTAACATATTATTGGTTAAGAAAGGATTAATTAAGACTAATTAAGGGAGGGGCGCTGGATATGGTGTTATGCAGGTGTATGGTTTTATGGTGAGGACGCGATATGTGACGTGAGATGGGGATCCGTTGGAGATCCATGGTTTGTGTGTGAGGGTGTACGATAGTTAGTGTGTGTGTGCACATATAAGATTACAGTATAAAAAATAAAAGGAAACCCCAAAACTCCCCCCAATTTCCCCTCTTCTCCGATCCATCTCTTCGCCTCTCGATTCCCCTCTCGTCTTCTACCTCTGTCTTCTCTTCATCTCCTTCCCTTAAGACCCTAAACAAAATAAAACTCAAACAAATTTTAGATCAAATATAGAGGAACAAGGAAATACGTCGGCAAGGGTAGCGAGGTGCGAATCGCGGCGGTTTCTGGCGTCGAAGGTGGTGATGACGGTCGGAATCAACTTGAAGGTTTGAGACGGTAACTCTGGTGAGGTCGAATAGTTGACGACAGTGGTGGGTGATTCGCGGAATTTTGAAGAAGATAAGTTGCCTGTCTCTTTTTTACGCGATTTTGATTTTCTAGGGTTTTGGTGATTGGGGCTATTTTGGGTTGTTTGTGAATCGATATGAAATCTTCTCCCCTTCATTCTGAATTTCCTCCTCTTCTTATAATCTCTCGGGGGGAATTTCAATTTGAAGGTTCTTAACGGTGATTTCCTATTCTGTCAACATTGTTTTGGAAATCTGATCTTGATGACTTAATATTGTTATGAATGTTGATTCATGCACTTAGTTTGTTTCCATTCTTGCTGATTGTGTCGGGTAAAAATTCTAATCCTTTCCTTCTTGACTTGAGAGTGTCTGAAACACGTTGTGTTTTGTTGGAAATACATCAAAGCTGTCTCGACATGTTTAATCATGTCTTAATTATTTTGATTCTGATTAACTCTCAGTTTTCCTCAAGTTTGACCGTGTTCTGTAGGTAGGTTCTGTTGTTGAAGAGCATGTCAAGTGATTTCTGTTGGCTGTAGTAATTGACCCTTGTTTTCTGGTGCATTATGTAGGTGGTTTAAGGGCTGTAATTGAGGACATTGAGAGAAGGCAACATCAATCTGAGATCTGGTTGAACTTCCATTACTATACTGAACAAGTTTATAAGCATCATTGTACTGAGCTGCAAGGATCACTAGCCTTTCTTTGAAGCAAAAGTCTACCCTCCCGAACTCCTTCCTCCAAAGAGGCGAGTATAACCTTGTGCACGAGCAAAGATAGAACAACTTCAGGATCACAGCTATCGTAAAGTTCGTGACTGTCTTGAGCAACGCCAAACTGCACTGTTCGGATCCTTAGTCGGTGTTGAAGGGAACAACACTTTGTTCTGCTTGTAGATACCCCTCCTGAACTGGAAAGCTCCTGAGGAGGAACTATAACTGAGTACTGGAATGCAATCTGGAGTGTAGGAACATCTGATTTACTTCTCGAAAACCCAATGTTGTTCTTGAACACAAAGTTATAAGCATATGTAGCATATGTATTACAGCATATTATGTGTTGAACATTTTCGTACTGTGGATCTGGAGAGAAGGGACCATAAGAATTTCCAGGTTTAAGTTCAGTTGAGGTCCCTAAGTGCAAGGCACACCCAAAAGCATATGGCCTACTCAGCATTTGATACATGTTCTGAGGCAAAGTTGAATCTTCGGTACTTGTAAAAAAAAAGGAGCCTCCACTTTCAATACTCAGAAATTTTAGGGATGCCAAATCAGTATACTCACTTGTTACACCAACTTGAACAGCAACAACAGCCAGATCTTTATAAAAAGGTGTCTGCTCTGGGAGTAAAGCACGGTCCGCATCCTCATCCTGATTCAAATCGTTTACATTCAAGTTCTTCGGACTGTTAGGACCAACATTAGAAACCGAAGCTGATCCGTTTTGCTGATAATACAAATTTGAAATCAAATCACTAATCCCTGCGAAACCATTCGAATAGGATCCCTTTTTCACAACACCACCGCCGTTGGAGAAAAATCATTGGACTTGGAATCAGAAACAGGTTCATCGTCTTCCTCACCGAAGATTGAATGCGGAATAGCTCCTCCGCGAGGTTTGTTTGCTGAATGATTTTCATGGTTAATCATACTTAGTATGCAGTAGATTCCTCTAATCATGCTTCTCACTATCCAACTTGCAGGGATTTTACCGAAGACACTCGTTCACTTTCGGTAAGTGAATTGCACTTGATTGGGTATGTTGAACCGCTTCTCTTTCACTCTTCTTTCTATTCATTTTCTTTCTGTGCACCTGGTGTTGATTCATTTTCTTCTTCTATCTTTGATGGCTGAAATGAGTCATGGCCGTTCTGTCGGTATGCAGAGGTTTTCTGATATTGTCTACCCTCTAATATTGTAGTCACTGAATCTCTGTTATTTATTCAAATGTAGGTAAATGACGTAAGATAAATTAAACACCATAGTAGTCATGCATTCACCCGGTGGTAATGGTGGAAGTGCTCTGATGACTTTGACAAAGTTGACAACTTAAAAATTTCATCGCCGCAAGAGTGCATTTGCAGAAGGGGATTCAACAATCCAACAAAACATATCGAGTACTGACACGGAGCCCGTAGTTATTCCAAGGGATGGCCTCAAATATTTACGTCTCTCCGCAATTGGTTGAGACCCCTCTGTGTTAATCCAATCTAACATATCCAATAGTATAATCTATGTCACTGTGGTCATTAGCTGTGGGGTTTCCAATACATGTACCTCTGAGCACTTAATATGTCTATGTTGGTTTTGAATTCTTTCTTGCAGATACACGCGTACTGCATGCTCCTGATGATGGTACCTGGAGAAATTGAGTCGCAAGGTTTTAGCAGGGTAGCACTTTTGAAGTTATGAAGGCTTATCTCGTGCCAGTTTGTCCGTATGCAAAAAGAAACCTACATCGTCCACTTCAAACTGAAGTTTTAAACGGTGCCGCATTGTTGAAGTGGTCCTTGTTAGAGGAAAAAGAAACATGTCACTCCCCCCTAAGTGTATTGTGGTGGAATAATAGCATTGTCCTTAGGTTGTTATGAATTAGTTTCAAGACCACATGTTGGTTACAATTTGATGTATTTGTCAATCAGGCAAGTCTAACAATTGTCTTGTCTTTTGGCATGTAGTATAATTATCTTTATCATTCCTATGGTTGGTTTTAGACAACATTGAAACAAATTTGATACTGGCGTAACATACATCCTTGGCCAATCCCTTAGTTTTATGGGAAGCAATAGCTTGTCTTCTTCAACCGCTTAACGTAATGACTCACGGGAGTAATTAAGCCCACCGGTATAACTTTATGTAATTATGTGATCTTTAGGACCTAGGTGCCTTTGTGTTGGAAACAAGATGTACATTTTTGTGACTTAATTAAAAAATTGAGTTGATAATGATATGTCAAAAACGTTGACCCAAACCTGCCAAGTATTCGCACATGCCTGGTTTTGAAAATGAAATCACATGGATGCGATTCAACCCTCCTTATCATGTAAATCACCCTTATCTAAAATAGGCCTTGTGATTCGGAAAGGTGAAGGGACTTAATTACTTAAACTTGTGATGGGCCTTGAAATAACAGCCTTGGAGTGACTCTACGCCTTGTGCTTTGGCATCAAAATTGGATATAACCACACGAAGATCTCCTTGAACTTGCTACTCGGCTACTTAAACGGTGAGATCCTTATAAGCATAAACTTGTCATTTCGGATTTACTTTGTCACACATGAACTCATGACCATGAGAGATAATTGTGAAAGTGGCCCAACTCAACTTGAAACCTTATGATCGACTTGAATAAGAACCTAATGACCATGTCCGGAAGGATTGGATTGTGGGTTCCATCTCCATTTGAATTTAATACACCTGCATACCCTTGTTAGTCATAATAAACACGCGTACAAAAGTAAAAGGAAAACGCGTACTAAAACAAGGAGGTGGGATCTTAAGGTCAAAAATTAGGGTGCGACACAACCAAACATAATAATGTTCAAGATCAAACAAACTGAAATTCTAGGTACCAAACAGTCGATGTTACAGTGGATGCTATGACATCCACTACTGAGCAGACTATAGAACTTAACAATAAACAGGAATTGAAAGCAGTAAATAACACAGAGAATTGTTGACCCAGTTCAGTGCAAATCACACCTACATCTGGGGGCTACCAAGCCAGGGAGGAAATTCACTATTAGTAGAATTAATTCATAGTCAAAGAACCAGTTTGCACTCTTCACTTAAGACCTACCAAATGACACTTCAACCTAACACTAGACCTGAGTACCTACTCACTCCCCCTCAATCACAATAGTGATATCAACCAATTCAGTTACAAATAAACTTGAAGTCACACTTCAAACACACCTTGATCTGCTTCACAGCTTTGATCAAGAGACACAACACTCGTGCTTAAAAGCTTATAGTGACACACACAGAGTACAACTCAAAACACACTAGTCCAATGCAATCATCCAAGAGATAATTACTTGGCTCACAAGTAATCCTAAGACACAAACAAACACATGAAGATCACATAACACAGACTGGATTCTTCACTAACAAACACTTTGTACTCTCTGTCTCAAAAGCTCTGCCCAAAAGTCCTTTCCAAGAACTGTCTTCAATTAGGATTGCTACTTTGTTATTTATAAGCAGCAGAAAGATCTTGGGCCTAAGTGTTGAAATTAGGTTTAACCCAGTTAAGACCTCTTTTCATTAAGCTGCGCACTAACAGTTTGGTCCTAGGTTATCCTCAGCCATGCCTGGCATTTCGCCTGAGATAACCAAGCTTCCTAAAATGTTTCCTAAAGTATAGCTTGAGCTTCCTCATGCAATATACCAGAAGCTAAAACATGTGCCCAAATGTCAACTGCTTGATGTCATAACATCCAGCCTGACATCCAACATACTTTGCTCTTAGCTATCCAAACTTACCCTGCAACACACTTCTTATGTATGTCGTAATATCAGTCATGACATTCACACATACATCAGTGTTTTACCACAAAATGCAGTCAATCAAAAACATCTACAAACTCCCCCTTTGGCAAATTTTTGGCTAAAACATTCTGTCATCATATCATAGAACACACAATAGAAAATTCCTACTATATATCTAATCATGCAGGAAAGCTACTAGCTCAAACTACCAATTAACACACACATGCTGTAGTACCATATCAGAGTCATCTACACACACAACCAATATCAGCTTTCAGCCACTCAGGATCAACTTGTTCACACACACTAATCCAAACTGCTCTGGATTATGGATGTTAAGACATCCAGGATGACACCCTGAATCAAACATGTTCCATAGCAAAAATCACCTGCTAGTCCAAACAACAAAAGTGACACCATCCTGTGTTACTCCCCCTCAACTGATGCACATAACATTAGCCAAGCACAACCTGCAGTCACACACACTCCTAACAACATCAACACACCTGCAAACATGTTTAGAGTAAACATGCACAGCAGCAACCTCATCTAACACCTAAACACAATTCATCCTGCAACAACATCATCAGCACACCTGCTGATGCATACACACAACTAAACCTGCTGAGGCACAAACAGGTAAACATGCTACTACTACTACTTCTCCCCCTTTTTAGCCACAAATTAAGATCATAACTAAACAAATAGTATAGATCAAGTAAGGTTGGAAGTACAGAGTTAGAGGGTTATTACAACACAAAGCTCATGAAGAGCAAAACAAATATCTCATTATGTTAAGGCAGCCACCAAAAGCAAAAAAATATAACCAAAAAGAAACAAACTAGCCACACCAACAGCAGACCATCAGCAAACCACCAAAGCAAACAACTTAATCTTCATCCTCAGAAGAACTGGAGATATCCTCTTCAACATCTTCACTATCTCCTTCCTCAGAATCTTCCTTAGAACTAGCAGCAGCTCCTTCTGATTCAGCTTCCTGGCCATCATCCCCCCCTGAACCATCATCATGCCTATCCTCATCATTATCAGTAAATTCAGTGTCTTCATCTTGCTCAAGAGACCTGATCAACTTTTCCAAATTTTTCTTCCTTGTTTCCAACTCCTTGCATGTTTCTTTGAGCATGGAAATAACCTCAGCTTTCCCTGTCTTAGAACTTCCCTTGGATGTTTCTGCAAATGTCATGACAATGTCAGGAACATGAGTTCCCTGAAACAGCTTGTGATGGAAAGACAAGGGGTTTTCTCTCTTGCATGCAGAGTCATTCTCTTTGAGGATATTAGGATACTGATTCAATATTATTCCTCAAATAAGAGAAGGAAATTCAATGGGGCCTTTGACACTATAACTACCTGCATGCTTCATGGTCTGATCAAAAATGTAAGTTCCATAATCAAAATTTGTTTTGGTCCCAACAGCATAAATGAACTTCCCTAGAATAGTTGCAACAGTTGATTTATGATTTGTGGGCACCCAGTTGGCAACACCAATCTTATGCAACATGGCATACTTCACACTTCGTTTACTTGCAACAAATTTTCCTTTTGAGGGCCAGCTTTTGGCCTGGTTGGCAGTAATCACTTGACACACTTGGTTGTCAGAAGCATCTATATCAGGATGTGCTCCATTTGATCTTCCTAGATAGTTGTTGATGATAGTTAAGGAGAAGGTTACACATTTCCCTCTTACATATACCTTGTCAAACTCATTTGATTTTCTATCATCATATTCTTCTGATAGGTTTACAATGAATTCCTTGACAAGTATTTTATAGCACTGTGAGAACTAAGTGACAGTCTTTATTAACCCAGCATCATGGATGAGATTCATGATCTCCTTACTTTCAAGAGCATTCTGAGCTAGCTCTCTCTCCAAAGCCAATCTCTTTGATACACATATTTCCATCTGTTGCCACTTGATGGATAATGAAATGAGACATTGTTAATAGGAACGTCAGGAACACTAGCAGCAAGTTTGCTAGTTATAGGTCTCTTCTTTGGTGGGATGTCAGTGACATCATAAGCAACATCTGAGTCAGAGTCTGATTCAGTACTAGTTTGGGCCTTTCTCTTCTATGGAACAACCTTTCTCCAAGCTTTGGTAGGGCCAACAAGAGTATTCTTTGTTGCAGTCTTCTTCTTAGGAGTACTCTGCACAGCTGCCTTCTTCCCTTTCCTAGTCATGAGCCTTTAGGCTATGCTAGGGTTGATTGTAGCTATCAGATCATTATCTGAATAGTCATCAAGGTTCACAATCTTAGCATTATCCTTCTGAGCCTCATTATCATCATTATTCTCACCTTGCATATTAACATCATTATTTTCATAAGCTTGACTTTTTTCATTTTCCTTTTCTGAGGTCATTTCCAAGGTTTCAACATCGTGAGTGACATCAGCTTGTTTATCCAAATGGGGAGCAGGACCCTCAGTGTTAGGGGGAATGGATATTCTTGGCACATCATGTGGCTCAATCAGAACCCTGGATACCAAATTAGCAATGGTGTTGTGGATATGTCTAGCTTCTTCCCCAGTGATATCCTCATGAGGGATGGAGGTTGAAGACTGAGGAGCATGACCCGTGACAAGTTCTTTAGGTCTTCTTGCATGTGAAGTCCGTGGTTTCTTCACAATCTGATCGTCTGGGGTTAACATCCGTAGGGGTGCTACCTCAAGAATCTGGTCAGGGTTGCTAGAATCAGTTCTAGCACCAGAACCTGAATCATCGATGGTGGTCATTTTCTTGGAAGAATTAGATTTTGGTTGTTGAGACATTTTGAGAGACGTTGGTCGAGGGAAATAAGGTTTTTTGTGGTTGTTGAACGAGGTATGGAAGATGAAGAAGTGGTATGGGCACCAAATGAAGCAAGTGTATAGTGGGTAGGGGCTAGTGAGGTAAGGTTGCAAGAGAGGAGGGAATTCAATATTTTGACCAATCAACAAATGATTAATTTTCAAAATGCAATTCCCTATTACCAATAATTTCTATAATTCCACATTAAGACGCACTCCCAACTTGCTTCCTAAATTTTCAAATTAAGTAGCCTTGATATTTCTTGTGAACATGTCAACCATTTGTAGCTCAGTGTTCCCAAGCTCCACACAAACTTCTCTAGAGTGATGTCTGTTATCCCTATACATGGCTTCATTAGGCTGAATTGGGTTCATATTGATGGCACTAAGATTGCCACAATATAATGTCATGACATCCTGAGTGACATTGCTCCTTTTATGTTGGTCATCTTTCATGGACTCCATCAAATTCTAGTATAACAAATCTAGATTTCTATGATGTCCATTCTTTGGATGTACTATCTTGGCTTGCCTGCCAGCCTGCCATTTACCACAACCTTTTCCTTTATCTGGGATTAACTTTGGAGTTCCCCTTACTACTTCCTTGGATATGTTTTTTTTCATCCCTTGAAGATGTCTACCTGTTTTATGCCATAGTTGATCCTCCTTTTCTTCTTTGGTCAAAACTTTGTAGTTATTTTTAGGCTCCCATAAATAACAGTTATTCTTAGCTTTAGATCCCCTCATGACTTCCTCATATTCTCCATTGGTGACAACACATTCACCCTTAGTGAATTTAACACTGAGACCTTGGTCACAAAGCTGACTAATATTGATAACATTTACAGTCAGTCCTTTCACCAACATGACATTATCCAGTTTTGGAGCACCAGAACACTCTAGTTTTCCAATACCTTTTATTTCTCCTCTAGCTCCATCACCAAAGGTTACATGACTTGAGGAATGAGGTTCTATTTTCATCAAAAGGTTCTCTATCCCAGTCATATGTCTGGAATAACCACTGTCAAAGTACCAGTCTTCTTTGGTTGGCATCCTTAGAGAAGTATGAGCTACTAGTGCCACATTCTTAGCAACCCATTATCGTTTCTTGATAGGAGCAACCTGTTTGGGTTTGACCAGATGGAGTTTCTTGTTCTGAGCATCCATTTTGGATTTGACTTGGTGCATGTGGCTGGGAAATCCATGCAGCCTGAAGCAAAAGGCCTTTATGTGCCCAAGTCTTCCACAGTAGTAACACCTATGCCTTTGGTATTTCTTCTTGATCTTGTTTCTGCTTTTGTTTCCCTGATGTTGTGACATTGGTCGTGACATCCGGTTTGACCTCTGATTTTCAGCCTTTGGCCTCTTGCAGCCCAAGATGGGTTCTTGTTTACCAACAAATCCTAGTCCAGACATGTTTCCTGCTTTCTGACCACTTTGTAGAATTTCTTCTAGAGTGTCAGTCCTATTGTTTAACATCCTGATTGATTTTGACATCTGATCAAATTTAGAATTCAGTAAGCTGACCTCATTGTTAAGTGCGTTTATTATTGCAAGGTGTTATATCTTCTAAGCCTCTAATACCCTTATGGATTTCTTCTGCTGCTCTCCTTGTTGATATATTTCTGCACTTCTAATGCATAGCTTTTTATATGAAGCAACAAGTTCATCAAAGGTCAGCTCATCTTCACTTGAATCATCATCAGATATACACACATTTGTATGTGCAGTGACATGTTTGGCAGATTCTTCTTCTGATCCACTCTCAGAATCTTCATCAGACCAGGTGACTGATAGTCCCTTCTTCTGCTTCTTGAGATAGGTGGGACATTCAGCTCTAATGTGACCATATCATTCACATTCATGGCACTGAATTCCTTTACCTTGGTTGGTCTTTTCTTCATATTTACCTCTTCTGCTGATGTCAGAGGAGATGTTCTTGACATTGGGTTTGGTCTTCTTATCTATTCTTTTAATCAGTTTATTGAATTATCTTCCAAGCATAGCTATAGCTTCTGACAGATTTTCATCACTTCCACCATTGTCTTCATCTGAGTCCTCTGCAGTATTTGACACAAGAGATATGATTTTGTTCTTCTTTTCAACAGTTTCACATATCGCCATCTCAAAGGTTTGTAGAGAACCAATGAGTTCATCAACCTTCATGTTGCTGATGTCTTGAGCCTCTTCAATAGCAGTGACCTTCATGGCAAACCTTTTGGGCAAAGATCTGAGAATCTTCCTTACAAGCTTTTCTTCAGAAATATTTTCTCCTAAAGCTCATGAGGTATTGGCAATTTCAAGAATATTCATGTAGAATTCATGAATAGTCTCATCCTCCTTCATTCTCAGATTTTCAAACTTAGTGGTCAGCATTTGTAATCTTGACATCTTGACCTTAGAGGTACCTTCATGAGTTGTTTTGAGGGTACCCCAAACCTCTTTGGCCAGTTCACAGTGATACACAAGTCTAAAAATATTCTTGTCTATTCCATTGAACAGAGCATTCAAGGCCTTAGAATTCCCAAGAGCCAAGGCTTCTTGCTCTTTGCCCCACTCATCTTCAGGGATTAGCATAGTTGCTCCATCTTTATCTGTTTTCACTAGATGATCCCATCCTGAATTAGCTGCTCTCCAAGCCTTGCTATCCAGAGACCTCAAGAAAATTATCATACGAGGTTTCCAGTAGTCATAGTTAGAGCCATCCAGAATTGGTGGTCTATTTGTGAATCCTATATCCTTGTCCATAGTACCAGAATTTATCTTCCCTAGATCTCACCCAGAAAATAACAGGCAAGGTGCTTGCTCTGATGCCAATTTAAATTCTACGTACCAAATAGTCGATGTTATAGTGGATGTTATGACATCCACTACTGAGCAGACTATATAACTTAATAATAAACAGGAATTGAAAGCAGTAAATAACACAGAGAATTGTTGACCCAGTTCAGTGCAAATCACGCCTACATCTGGGGGCTACCAAGCCAGGGAGGAAATTCACTATTAGTATAATTAATTCAAAGTCAAACAACCAGTTTGCACTCTTCACTTAAGACCTACCCAATGACACTTCAACCTAACACTAGACCTGAGTACCTATTCACTGCCCCTCAATCACAACAGTGATATCAACCAATTCAGTTACAAATAAACTTGAAGTCACACTTCAAACACACCTTGATCTGCTTCACAGCTTTGATCAAGAGATATAACACTCGTGCTTAAAATCATAGAGTGACACACACAGAGTAAAACTCAAAACACACTAGTCCAATGCAATCATCCAAGAGATAATTGCTTGGCTCACAAGTAATCCTAAGACACAAACAAACACGTGAAGATCACAGTACACAGATGGATTCTTCACTCAAAAACACTCAGTACTCTCTGTCTCAAAAGCTCTGCCCAGAATTCCTTGCCAAGAATTGTCTTCAATTAGGATTTCTACTTTGTTATTTATAAGCAGCAGAAAGATCTTGGGCCTAAGTG
The DNA here is from genome assembly GCA_963859935.3 of Lathyrus sativus. NCBI lineage: Eukaryota > Viridiplantae > Streptophyta > Magnoliopsida > Fabales > Fabaceae > Lathyrus > Lathyrus sativus. The sequence goes on along the minus strand of OZ012738.1, from coordinate 204,381,621 downwards.
CTGAAATTAGGTTTAACTCAGTTAAGACCTCTTTTCATTAAGTTGCGCACTAACGGTTTTGTCCTAGGTTATCCTCAGCCATGCTTGGCATTTCGCTTGAGATAACCAAGCTTCCTAAAATGTTTCCTGAAGTATAGCCTGAGCTTCCTCATGCAATATACCAGAAGCTAAAACACGCGCCCTGATGTCAACTGCTTGATGTCATAACATCCAGCATGACATCCAACATACTTTGCTCTTAGCTATCCAAACTTACCCTGCAACACACTTATTATGTATGTCATAACATCAGTCATGACATTCACACATACATGAATGTTTTACCATAAAATGAAGTCAATCAAAAACATCTACACAAACTAACCTAGACTTGACTGATTTTAAAACTCAAAACAGTTTTGGTGTTAATGTATATAAACTCATCATAACAATTTTTAAGCCTAAAACTCACCATGTATTTCAACAGCATACTTTCACAAAAGTAACAACATACACACTTCATCCTAATGATAATCTAGCAGCAAGTGCACATGGTGTTGACAAATTCAAACCTCACACAATGTTTGCCAGCATGGTTGCCATGACAATGTGTAAACCATTTAACAAGCCAATCAACACATATATGATGCATATTAATGAATAAGCTTAAAATTACATACTTCTTGTAGTTTTCCCACACTAAGTTAGCTGCAAGAACAAGAATTCCCTCCTTTGAGCAAGCTAGTGAATGTTGCTTCTTCTTGAAGAAACAAAGCAAATCTTGAAGACAGATTGAGTAGATGAACTTCCAGTTATGGTTTAAGTTTATGGATAGTTAGTATAACCAAAATAGAGTGTGTTCAAAGTGTCACAATGATGGAAAATGGTTTGAGTAGTGATTTAGCATGAAATGTGCATAAAACTCAAACTTGAGTGGTGTGAAAGTTGAATTTTTGATTCAAGGGTTTTTTGATGAAACTAATTGTGGGAATAACTTCAAATGGTCATTTTAAGTTTGTGTATATGGTTTTTGAAGTGGTGGAATTTTTGGAAAAGGGATTGGTGTGAAAAATGCAAAATGACACTTTTTGGTGATTTTGTGAAGTTTCTTCACTTACAAGTAAAGAGGGAAAGAAGGAGAGCTATGTGTTTATGATGTTTTGGATAGCTCTAGTGCGTTGTAAAGAGTGGAATGAAGCCTCTATTTATAGGCCATGAGAGGTGCTGCGGCATATTTTGTCATTTTGGTCTTGGAGGGAGATTTTGGAAGAAAATCTGTCCAAGATTTGTGGCAGTTATACACTCAAGTTATTGGCTTAATGTGATGCATAAACCAAGTAGTATGAAGGATATAGAAGTGAATGAAGTGAGGCTAGAGTGTAGGGAGCTCCAGCTAAAAAATTTCCATGAAAAGTTTCTCTTTCCTCTTATTTTTTTATGAAAATATTACCACTTGCCTTGCAACTTGCAATCTCTACCAAATCCTTCTTTCTTCTGCATTTTAAACCATCAACCTCTCTAATTATCAGATAAATACATGATCCAATGGTTGAGAATGATTCAAGTGGCTGAAAAGTGAATTTGTGAAAAAGTTGAAATGGTGCACTCAAGTGTTGAGACCCCAACTTGCTGGATTCAAAACTCTCGGCTCACAAGGGATATGGAGGAGTTCTAGTACTTTTTAGAAAGCCCTCATTGATATATACAACTTTCATATTTTCATGATCTTCAGATTTCAAGTGGAACTAGGTCAAGAAACCCCTCAAAGTTGGTTGAAAACATGCCCAAAAAGGCCAGAAACTTAGAATTTTTCTAAGTGTTTTCTCCCTCTTGTGATGATTTTGTCTATAACTCCACATCTATGAATTTTTTCCCATGGGCCAGTTTTACACTTTTGTAAGGCTTTCCAAGACCTTTCCAACAAGCTTTAAACCACTTCATTTGGATGTGTGGTTAGGAAGTTATGGTCTTGCCCTTTTCAAAACCCTAATTCCCGACTTTTTCAATTATTCCCCAATCCTTGATCCAATGGTCATGAAACTTCATGGATAGGTGTAATATGTTAATAGGAACATTTTTTCTTCACACTTTAAGGTCAAATTCCTTATGGTTGAAGAGTTGATTTTTCAGTCAACGAAACGATCGATCGATGACTACCAAGTCGACTGTTGACGTTCTGGGTCTTCTGAGGCCTTGAAACTTCTTGAGTGGACTTAACTAATCCCTATGAGCTTTATGAACCATAATTCAATCATTGGAATACCTTTTAAATCAAAAGTCAAACTACAATTGACTTTTCCTAATCAAAAACCCTAATCGGGGATCCTGAACTGCACTGCCTCTAATCTTCGAGTGAAAACCTCAAATTGGATTCATACTTGAACCAATGGAGTATTTTTTATGATGTGGAGACTTGTTTCATGGAGAATCAATTTAATACATTTATTGATTAATCCATCGAAACTTCGATTCTCGACTGTACGGAACCCTGATTCACCTATGTATTGACAAATACAAATTTGAAATAGGTTAAGGTTAGATAAACAAATGAATATGATTATAAAATGATGATGATGATCTAAGGGGTCAAAATTTGGGGTGCAAATAATAGGATCAAGATTCTAGAAGTCCATGGAGATTCTACATTCGTCATGTGCCAAATAAAAGGGGAATACGAAACACTTGATGTCAAGCTGATTCCTTATAGAGATCATGTCTTGAAGCTAATCCCATAATTTGATGAGATCACTTTTCATCACATTCCCAGAGCAGAAAACTAATTGGCAGATGCTCTAGCAACACTAGCATCCATGTTTCAAGTCAAGTGGAAGAATGAGGCACCGTCCATCTGTTTAGAGTACCTTGAAGAACCTGCTTATTGCCTGGAAACCGATGCTGCAGAGCTTAAAGTTGATGATCATCCTTGGTTCTATGATATCAAGCGGTATCTAGAAATACAGGAATATCCAGAAGGAATTCCCATCACTGATAAGAAATATCTTAGGAAGCTTTCGTCAAAGTTCTTCCTCAGTAGTGATGTGTTATACAAGCGAAATTATGATTTAGTTCTGCTCAGATGCATGGATAGACACGAAGCAGAATGCATCATAAACAAATGCACGAAGGGTCTTTTGGGACACACACCAGTGGCCACACTATGGTTAAAAAGATCTTGAGGGCAGGATACTATTGGATGACAATGGAAACAGACTGTTATCGTCATGTCCAGACATGTCACAAGTGCCAGATTTACGTAGACAAAGTTCATGCTTCACCATTTCCTTTGAATGTGTTGACTTCGCCTTGGACTTTTTCCATGTGGGGCATAGATGTAATCGGAAGTATCGAGCCAACTGCTTCCAACGGACACCGTTTCATCTTAGTGGCCATTGACTACTTCACCAAATGGGTGGAAGTCGTATCTTATGTCAACATCACTAAGAAAGTGGTGACTCGTTTCATTAAGAAATAAATCATCTTCTGATATGGAGTGCCAAACAAGATCATTACTGATAATGGTTCGAACCTCAATAATAAAATGATGAAGGAGTTGTGTGAAAGTTTCAAGATTGAGCACCACAACTCGACGCCATATCGCGCAAAAATGAACGGAGTTGTTGAGGCGGCGAATAAAAACATCAAGAAGATCATCCAGAAGATGGTAAAAAACCTATAAATATTGGCACGGGATGTTGCCATTTGCCCTGCATGGCTACCGCACTTCAGTGCACACTTCCACTAGGGCAACCCTGTTTTCCTCTCGTGTATGGCATGGAAGCAGTGCTGCCTATTGAAGTAGAGATTCCTTCCCTGAGGATTTTAGTAGACATAAAGCTAGATGAAGCTGAGTAGATACAAGCAAGGCTCGACCAAATTAATCTGATCGATGAGAAGCGCATGACGGCCATCTACCATGGTCAACTATACCAAAAGCGGTTGAAGAGGGCCTTTGACAAGAAAGTTCGCCCACGACACATCAAAGCATGAGATTTGGTCTTGAGGAAGATTCAGCCAACTCACATTGGCCCAAGGGGAAAATGGACACCAAATTATAAGGGTCCATATGTAGTGAAAAAGGTTTTCTCCGGAGGAGCCTTGATTCTCTCGACCATGGAGGGTGATGATCTTCCATCCCATGTGAATTCAGATGCAGTTAAAAAATATTATGCCTAAAATATAGACCCGGTGGACCAAAAAAAATCCACGTAAAAATGGGTGTCCTGCTGGACCATAAAAAAGAAAAGGTCCAGGCAAAAATTAGGGACTAAAATAAAGGAAATATCCTGATAGGTTGAAAACCCGAAAAGGGAGGCCTAGGCAAAAGTTAGGGATTCAAAAGGCTAAATTACATCCTGAAAAGACGTGTGAACTTTCCTCCATGATCACTGAGCTCTGACTTGGAGAGATCAATCTAATCCTTGCACTCAAAAGCAATGCATAAAAGGTCTTCAGAGATATATGGGTCATAGCAGAATTGAAACTCGACAGAAATTGATTTCGGCATTGCCTTTGTATTTTATTTCTCTTTCCAAGCAATTACCTCTTTTAGGGATTGCCTCCTTTTGTAATTTTCCCATTTATGGGTCTTCATCAATAAATATTACTTTCATCGAAAAGTTTCTCTTCTATTTTCTTATTTATATGTTTGTAAGATTTGTTTTATTAGTGATGAGTACTGCACATAATATCATTATGGTGGAACTGAATTAAGGGATTACTTCTTTTCTTAGGGTAACTAAGGAGTAATCACGACTCCGAGAAACATGCAGGAACACCATTTGAAACCATGAAGTGACCTGGCCAAGACAAATCATCTAGCAGAGAAGAAACTCACATTAATTTGGGAGTCTTAGCATCTCCAAAACTTGATTATATCATGGAGCAACAATGTCGGGAAGTCGAGCTCGTTCCCCGTCCAGTCCAAAACCCGATCATATTTGGCACCTTTTTGTTTTGAAGCCACTTCCCAGACCCTCTCATTTCCCCAACATTCTGCATACATCTTGCATCATATGCATACCTCAACCATAACATACCTCCACAGATCTTACATCTCCGCGCGCCAGCATTTGCATTTGCATTTCCAATCGTTATGGAACATCATTATCATCAAGAATTGGCATGTGCAGGTCAAGGTCCAGGATCAATCTCGAAGATTTCCAAGATCATATTCCGCCCAGTCAGGGGCATCTTTTGCAATACCATGGGTTTCCCCTCACGAGATTCAAAGATATCAAAACAAAGTTCAGCCCAGCCAGGGGCATGTTTTTCAAGACCATGGGCATCTCCCATGACGTTATATCAACCTTAGGGTTGGTGAGTTGTCAGGGTGATATTCATCCCAGTCAGGGGCATCCTCTGTAAGACCATGAGTGTTCCCCATGAAGTTGTTCAACCTTTTGTTGAGAAAACTCGAGAGCTTCAAAGCAACCATCAACCCAGTCAGGGGCACCTTCTACAAGACCGTGGGCGTTCCCCACAGAGTTGTTCAACCTTTTGTTGGGAAAATTCAAGAGTTTCAAAGCGATGTTTAGCCTATCCAGGGGCATCTCCTTTAAAGCCGTGAGTGTTCCTCATGAAGTTGTTCAACCTTTTGTTGACCAAGATCAAGAGTTTTAAAGCAAAACTCAGCCTGTTCGGGGGCATTTTCTTCAAAGTTCATGGGTGTTCCCCATGAAAGTTATTTCAACCTTTTGTTGTCAAAGTTATAGCCTCCAAACAAGTCAGTGGGTGTTTCCCGTTTTATTTATTTCAATCTAATCTTCCTCTTGGGCATCCCCCAATGAGTTGTCTCCAGCAAACTTGACCTTTTGTCAATTGTCTAACTATCGTCCTTTCGGTGATAGTTGAACCCGTCAGTTGAACCTAGCATGCATCCTTTTGGTGTTGGTTGCCTCCAACATTGGGAATTTATTATCATCCTTTTGGTGGTAGTAACTTATGTGTTTCGCTCCATCATCCTTTTGGTGATGGGTCTGTCATCCTTTTGGTGCCAGATTGTGCAAATGTCGTTTTATCATCCTTTTGGTGATAACAACCTATGTGTGTGTGTCGCTCCATCATCCTCTTGGTGATGGGTCTATCATCTGACTCCTATTATCATCCTTTTGATGGTAACGACCTCTGCAAAATATCCAGTATTCCACTTCTCAAACATTTTTTTTCTTTTCGGACAAATTTCAGGGTTTTCTTCATATATAATTGCCTTATACCTCGAAAAATGAACACCGTAGTAATTCATCTTACTAGGTTCAATCCAATTAGATAGGGGCATCTGTCATACCCCAAATGTTTCCTACATGTATCATTTTGATCCATCCATTAACTGTTATAAAAAAAATCCAAAAAAAAATATATGTTATTACTTTCATTTGAAGATGTCAGGTCATGTGTGAGGTTCAATGATCGGGAAATATTTCTATTTCAAGATCAATCAAGACTATGGTATGCAATTTAAGCGGTGCGTATTTCAAGTTGCAGTTAGGGTTTGTATGCTAATTCATATTAGTTACGTGTGGATCAGGTTATTAGGTTATGACAGGACGAGCATTCTGTCAATGATTGGTTCATTTGAAATAAGGTTTTATGTAATTCATTGAGATTCGTGTGACATGGCATCTCAATGCATTTGGTGCACATTTGATTCATGGTGGAAGATTTATTTTGTCAGTGCAAGCGACAAAATCCAAAGACTAACCCGTTGGTGGATTCATATATTGTTTAACTCGTTAAAGACCGATTTGAGCTGTATCTTTTAAGTAAAGAGGGCAAAAATTTGGGGAATGTAATTCTAATTAAAATTTCAAGATTTAATGGTTCATACGATTCTGATACCCAAAATTCATCTAAGTATCCATTGATCATTATACATTATCCTCCTTTTTTGTTTACTATTACCAAAAGTAATAAGAACATGGAGTCTGCAAAGTCCATTTTCCTTCAATAAAAGTCCATACTACATGTAATCCAAGCCCATCCTAAATTTAATTTTCATCATCATCACACCATCTTTTCATTATTTTTATCAAAAAAAACATTTACACAAAAAAAAGGTCTATAAATAACATGTCATTTTCTTAAGCCCATCTACAATAAAACATCCAAAGTTCTCAAGGATTTTGGCCCATTAACATTTCCTTGGTGTTACAAACAAAGGAGAAAACTTTCAGGCCACGGTTCACACCTATCTGCCTTCAATTTCCATCACGCAATGCTCATCCGTTACGCAAATGACCCTATCATATCACCTGCATAATTCTGCAAAAAGAAAAAAGAAATCAATTTGCGAGCCATGTATCACGACACTCCAATTTTCAAACTATTACTGTAGCACCCCAAAATTTGCCTTTCGTTTTTAACCATAACTGGATTTTGTTTCTTTACATTTAGCATTTTGCATTGCATAGCATTTGTTCTCGAGGCATGGGATCAAGGCGTTCCTGTGGCTCAGGTTCATTTCGGAGCAAGAGACTAAACAGCAAACATCGAGCATCAGAGCTTCGGGCATTTATTTTGTCCAGTGGTCAGGCGACCGATTTTATTTTTGCAGGTTAATTTCATATCAGAAATAAGCACTCAGGCTCATGTCAAGTATTTTCACAATGACAACGGTCAAAAATGAGGTTCAGCAGCTAAACAGAGCTCCAGACAGTTAAGACAGGGCAAATGGACAAGTTTCCCACCAAAAGGCGCCAAAATTCAAGTTTTGAAGGTGTTAATCGGTTAACACATATGATTAACCGATTAACCATTGGAAAATCAGCCCAGATTTGAAGTTTTAACAGTGTTAACTGGTTAACACATATGGTTAACCGGTTAACCATAGCAGAATTTGCTCTGTATGTGATTTTGCAAGCCAAATGCACTTGGGGTCCAATTTTGATCACTTTGGAATTCAAAATTTGACTTGGGAAGGATCTAGAATACCTTTAAATTTCATATTCCCCTCCAAAATCTCATTCCACATTCCAAACCTTGATTTCCAACCCAAATTCCCATCCTTGCTTTGGATCCCAAACCTAAGTCATATTTAAGTGATCTACTCCAAAGCAAGCCATCCAATTTTCATTTCTCACATCCATTTTCAGAATTGGTCAGAATTCTCTCTCAAATTCTCTCAACTCCTCCATTTCCAAAACTCACTCAAAGCTCTCTTTCATTGGAATTCTTGATTCTTCATTGGAATCAATGGATTCTTGAGCGTAAACCTCCATCTACCATCATCATTTGATCAATTCTCATTTTCAATTTTTGTGTAAGCTTGGATCTAAATCTGGAGTTGGATCTAGAAGTGATTATTTGAAGTTTTTTGACTCAAATTTGGTGGATCTTCATTCATACAACATCAATTATTGTGGATCTTGAAGTTTTCCGGATTTCTAGCATTTGATCTACTCAAATTTAGTTGATCAACATTCACCGAAGCAAATCTCCGCTTCGAAGGTTGGAATTCTCGACCCGATTTAACTTTTGAGCTTATCATGTTAATCGTCAAATTCAATTGAATTTTGTTGATTTTGATCCGTTCGATCTGTGATGTTGTTGTGTAATTGTGTATCCATGTTGTTGGATATGTGTTTTCTGTTGTTAGATTCGTGCTTATTTGATAAGTTGATCTGTTGGAACATTGAATAAGTTGTTTCTATGCTGGAAGTTCTTTTCTGCTGCTGTTTTTAGCTTCTGGTGCAGTGTTAATCGGTTAACCTATATGGTTCACCGGTTAACCAATTCAAATTTTCAAATATTTTTCAAACGTTAACAGTGTTAATCGGTTAACGCATATGGTTAACCAATTAACCTGTTCAAAACTTCAGTTTTTTCCAAACTTTTAAGGTGTTAACCGATTAACCCCAGGGGTTAACCGATTAACACTGTGCCAGAATGCCATATTTGTTGTTTTACTTGCATGTTCACATACCTGCTCGATTTGAATCATCATAGATCACTGTGATGCATTAGAATTGAATTGTTTTGGATGTTTGTCACTGTTTGTGGTTGATTAATCATGATGTTGTTGACATGTATGATCATTTTAAAATTGTTTGCATGCTTGTGTATGTGGTTTGAATCGAGTTTTCGTTTGCATGTCTATTTGCTTTAATCTCTTGTTTTTTCCACATGTTTGCATCATTCTCGCATCGCTGTTGAGGTCGAGACGCGCTTGCGGTGGCTGCTGCCCCACACACTTTTTCCTCCCTCCCACCATTCTAAATGTGCATTTTTCATTTTTGCACTTTTCTACTTGTGATTGATTCTTCCTTTGTTCTTCTTGTGCTTTTTTGCCATGATCCCCATAGGATTCCTAGTCCTTCCGTTTAGGATGGGAGTAGGAGAGACATTAGGTGCTCAATCCAAGTATGCTAACATTAGGGTAGATGTTTCCCCTTTTTCATCCAAACTTTAGGATCACTTTGCATGACAACGTTAGGGCCGAGTTTCCCTTAGACCTTCCGTGCGTCTCTCTTCTCATCTCAAAATTATGCTAACTCATGTAATAAAGGCGATAAACATTGCGCATTACGAGGCTTAAGCTACATGGGGAATGATGAGTGAGGGGTCTCCTCTCGCTTATCTAGAGTGTTTAGTATACGTCCCGTTTGAGGGCGATATACGATGCATTCGCCTCCATGTCATAGTCTTTAGTGCAACGTGAATCACAAACCGAATTAATTCACTTCACTAAAAAAATACAAAACAAAATCCAAACCTTTTTCCTTCGGGATTAATCGGAACTTTTTTCAGAAAAGAGTGTTGTTAAGCTTCGGTTCTACCGCAAACAGGCTTAGTCCCTAACTGCTGAAACGGTTGTTTAACTCTACTCGATTAAAACACTTAATCAACCTGTGGTTTTGTGTTGGCCCGAACTACGTTTGCTCTGATACTTCATACCAGATGAAAGTATGTAGGCACAAGACGCGATGTCTTGGCGAGCAACCTTTCCCCCTTCTCTCCCGTAGTTAGCCGAACTACGTTGACTCTGACTTTCCCATTGCACGAGGGAATACGTAGGCACAGAGCGGTGATGCTCTGTCGAGTCTCTCTTTATTTTCTTTATCCCGCAAACCTGTAGCGTAGATAGTTTAAACACACCCTTAGATAGACAACAAGCGTGGATCCCGTCGAGTACGACGGACGTGAGGGGTGCTAATACCTTCCCCTTGCATAACCGACTCCCAAACCCAGGACTTGGTTACGATGACCTTGTCTTTGCCTTTTTCGTCAGGTTTTTCCGATCGTTTCCTTTCCCTCTCTTTGGGATAAATAACGAAAGGTGGCAATTCTTCTGTTTTCCGCCGGGTGTTTTTCGCAGTTGCGACAGCTGGCGACTCTACTGGGGATCGAACCCAGAATCTCTGGTTCCCTATGCGAGTTACTCCTAGCGCTTGTCTGTTGCATCTTTGGGTGTTTATTTTTGTACAGTTTTTCGCTTTATGTACATTATCTGTTGTATATTATTGCATTGCATTCCTGTTGCTGTTCTGCTATGGGTTGGGTTGTTCCACCGAGAGATAAGTCGGACCTGGGTTTGAGTATACATATAGGATTATAGTGGAGATTAGCGGGAGCTTGTGTGGCGTCTGGCTGCACAATAGCTTGCGCGAAATTCACATTCAGACGAGGTTTTTCTTTGGAAATATTTTATCCTGCGTGTCTGGTGTAGTTGAGGGAATATTGACTTAGAGAGACTGTCGACTCTGGAGACCGTTCATTTGGGAAGTCAGTTAAGTGAGGTTCCTTTGTTAGACTATGATGCCAAATCGGAAACGGTGAACGTATCATCGTTTCTCGAAAGTCTGTGACGCTGACCACCCGCATAGGTTGTCGTACCTTTCAAGACTAGAACCCACATGTGAGAGGGATGGGTTTTTGCAGGAAACTTGGCCTTCAACCAACCCTGGTTTTTCTCATCAGTGCAGAATTTTGATCCTGAGTGTTCTATCCAGGGTGTTATCTCAGTGTCCTGATTAGAGCGGAGCTCTGGTTGAATTCAGTCAACGGCACAGCAGCAAATTTGAGCATTGGATACCTTGATCCCATGTGTGCATTTGCATAATCATCCTGCATTTAACATTGCATGTTTATGTGTGTTACAGGTTCTCGTCTTTCCCTTGATTCTGGTACTGGTCTTCTTCAGAGATGGAAGTTAGCAGAAAGAGGATTGTTGTGTACAAGTTTTTGGAACCTGAGATTGGGACCTTTATTTGGTTTGATTTCCTTAGTCAATCCTGGTGTTCTTGCGGCTTTCAGAGAACAGTATGGTGGAATTTTGAAGTTTGTCCGTAAGCTTACGACTTATGAGCATGGAGCTATTCATACCCTGTTGCAGTTTTATGATCCTCCATTGAGGTGCTTCACCTTTCCGGACTATGTGTTGGTTCCTACTTTGGAAGAATTTGCTTACATCTTAGGTGTTCAGTTCTGAACAAAGTGCCTTTTTTCAGCTCCGAAGAAGAACCTAATCTCGAGAAGTTATCCACCGCTCTTTATTTGAGTGCCTCTTGTAACACCCATTTTAATTATTTTTATTTTCGGTGTTATTTTCATTTTCGGAATGCTTGCATGGATTTTGGTTAAGAAGTAAGTTCCGTAATACTAGAAAATATGATTAATAATGATAATAGTATGATAATTAGTAAGGTGTTACTATTATTGTTATTATTATCATATTAAATAATATTATTGGAATAATAATATAATTATTGGATTATTGGAATTAAAAGAAAATGAGAATTATTTATTTATTTGGAATATAAGTCATTTTTGGGGTATTAAGGGTAGAATGTGGTTGATAGAACGAGAATGTGGTTGATAGAACGAGAGCGATTAAGGGTATTAAGGGTAGAATGTGGTTGATAGAATTGGAATTTGTGAAAATAGAAAGTGAAGGAGAAGGAAGAACACACACGGTTGGGAGAGAAGAATGTGGTTGATAGAACGAGAGCGATCAAGAACAGAAGCTTGAGCAAGAAGGATTTTCGTGTGGATTGTGAAGCTTCATCATCATCAGAGCGCATTCGAGGTAAGGGGAGATTGATCGGTTGAATTGGTATTTGCATGAGTAATTGGTAGAAAGGGGAAATTCCCTAATCCCCATAGTTCGATGATGAATGATGTTGATTGCATGTTTATATTGTCGTTATTATTATGTTGTACTATGTTAAATTCGTTGCATGTGGCTGTGAGCAATTGTATGAGTGTTTGGGGTTTCCGGGTAGTTCAAAGTTATACCAGAAATGAGTGATTGTGTAGAACTAGCAATTAATCGGGTTAAATCTGGGATAAATGTTATAATAAGTTGTGGAGCAATGATCTGGCATGATGGGGTTTGGATTGGAGTAGAATCGGCCGAGTTCGGAACATGTTGCCGACTCTGAGCTGTGATCTTTTTTCTGAGTACGCAGGTATTCGCTGGGCGAATGAGGGGGCGAGCCTTCGCCAGGCAAACTGGGCAGCGAATGCTGCCAGTAGCCTCTGTTTGGTTTCGCCAGAAGTTTCGTCGGGCGTGTTCCAGCGAGTGTTCGCTGCGGGGTTTTGTCGGGCGAGTGGTCAGCGAGTGTTCGCTGCGGGGCTTCGCCAGGCGAATGCGCCAGCGAGTCCGACAGCAGTTGTGTTTTGGCTGCTGTTCTGGGCTGATTTCTTTGTGGATTTAGAATCTTGTTGATCATGTTTTGGTGATGAGCTTATTGGGTGAGCCGTGGTGAGTGTATGTAGGGTATCAGAACGTGACTCCGTAATATCCGTATGTTTTGATAATTGATTTGGTGTATGTTATGATGTGTGATGAGTGGATCAGTAGGATCGATACGCTTTATATGCGTTGTGTTTATATATTGTTATCATAAGTGGATCAGTATGGATCGATATGCCTTGTGTGTGTTGTATTGAGGTGTTGGTGTGATAAAGTGAATCAGTAGGATCGATGCACTTTGTGTGCTTGTGTGTATATGCATTATATGATGCGATGGATCAGTAGGATCATGTGCACTGTGTGTGCTGTGTGGTTATGCATAGTATCTTGCATAGCATGTGGACGTGAGGTATGATTTACTCACGTGCTCTAAGTGGGGAGTGTGGACGTGGTGTGTGATACACTCACGTGCTCTAAGTGGAGAGCGTGGACGGGATTTGGATCGTTGCTCAGATGGAGCGTATGCGATCACTCGTGTTCCAAGTGGGGAACGTTGGTAGGGATAGATCGTTGCTCAGATGGAGTGTATGTGATTTATCCTGAGATTTGATTATGTGGGCTCAGGAGGAGCGTGGTAGGGATAGATCATTGCTCAGATGGAGTGTATGCGATCTAACCTGAGTTGAGTCGGTACCGCATATTGTCGAGTTGAGTGCATGTGTTGCATTGTTATTTGTGAGTGTTGTGATTGTTGATGATGGGACAGTAGGTCCGGATATGTTGTATGTGAAATAATGATTTATTGTTTTCTGCCTTTTATTTCATGTACATTTATACCATTAATATTTGATCGTGAATTCTCACCCCTTTGTTGTTGTTGTGGTCTGTGCTTCTTCGGAAGTACAGACAATCCAGGTGTTTAGCTAGCTTGGATTGTGGCGTCGTCGTAGGATTGCTCTGATACGTAACACCGGGGCTTTTTGGGAGTTTTATTGTTTCTTGTTGATTATGTGTGCCCCCGTGGCGTATCTGAATTTTTTGTGGGATATGTGATGACATTATGTATGTTTCGGGTAGATGGCCGATTGTTGTATATGACGATGTTGATGATATGGATGATGTATATATGATATGTGTTATGACAGACTAGTTCTTTTTCCGCTGCAATTTTGCTGAATATTATTTTGAAAAATGATTTATGGAATTTTGTTGAAAATTGTAACATCCCGTTGTGGGGAAAACTCTGATATGTGCTTATTTTAATTGTTTTATTCTATTTTGGGGAAACGGAGTGTTACAAGTTGGTATCAGAGCAGATCGGTCCGTCCGGCCAGTGTTGTAGTTGAGTCTGTCGGTAGGATAGAGTTGGTTGTTTTTCTGTTAACCTGTTGTTGTGGTTGTTGAGTAGTATGGCTGGGAGGAATGATGCGGCGTTGGCTGCGGCTATGCAGGCTATGGCTCAAGTGGTGGCCAATCAGAATCTGGTTGCGGGTGCTCAGTTCAGAGACTTGACGCAGTTCCAGAGCAACAAGCCACCAATGTTTGAAGGTGGGATTCTGGATCCGGTAGCTGCACAGAAATGGTTGAAGGCAATAGAGAATATCTTCAGAACCATGGGGTGCAGCGATGAGAAGAAGGTGAGGTTTGGTACTCACATGCATGAGGGAGAGGCCGAGGCTTTGTGGGACAATTGTCGTCAGAGGATGGAGGCTTCGGGGACTCCGATTACTTGGGAGGTGGTTCGATCTAGATTTCTGGAGAAGTATTTTCCAGAAGACATCAGAAGTGCTAAAGAGGTGGAATTTTTAGAGTTGAAGCAGGGCAGTATGTCGGTGGCCGAGTACGCGACTAAGTTTGAGGAATTGGCTCAGTATTGTCCCCATTACAATACTGAGGAGGCTATGACTTCTAAGTGCTTGAAATTTGAGAATGGGCTAAGGTCGGAGATCAAGATGGGGATCGTGTGTCAGAAAATCAGGAGTTATCATGAGTTGGTGAGTAGAAACCGGATTTATGACAATGATAACCGTGCGAGGATCGCACACTATAAGGCGGTGAATGACCGCAAGGGTAAGAAGAGGTTCGGTGGTACACCTTACAGTGTGCCGACCAATAAGGGAAAGCAGAAGGCTATGGTTGATAAGAGGTTCCGAGAGAGGAAGGCATCGGCGGACTTAAAATGTTATCGGTGCGGTGTCGCGGGGCATCGTGCTAGTGATTGTCCTCAAGAGACGAAGAAGTGCTTCAAGTGTGGGAAGTCGGGCCATGTGATGGCGGATTGTACGACTAATATGCCTACTTTCTATAACTGTGGTGAAAAGGGTCATATTAGTACTCATTGTGAGAAGTCGAGGAGGGCTCAAGCGCCTCAGGTTGCTGGTAAAGTGTTTGCGGTAGTGGGAACTCAAGCGGCGAACGAGGAGCGTTCGATCAAAGGTACTTGTTTTATCAATAACATTCCTTTGACTGCTATGATTGACACGAGTGCAACGCACTCGTTTATCTCTGTTGATTGTGTGAAGAGGTTAGGTTTGGTGCCGACTACTCTTGAGCGACAGATGACTATTGAAACTCCCTCGACTGGTTCAGTGACTACTTCGTTAGTGTGTTTGAAGTGTCTACTGACTATCTTTGGCCGAGATTTTGGCGTGGATTTGATTTGTTTGCCACTTGGTAGTTTGGATGTTATACTTGGTATGAACTGGTTGGAGTTCAACCGAGTGTACATCGATTGTTTTCGGAAAGTGTTATTGTTTTTTACCCTAGAAGAGGAAGAGTTGGTAGATTCCTTGTCTGGTAAGGAATTGAGGACTTTGTTGGAAGACGAAGCTCAGGTGTTTGCTTTATTTGCATCACTGTCTGTTGACAACAAGGCGTTGTTGGATGAGTTAACTGTTGTGAATGAGTTTCCGGAGGTGTTCCCGGATGATATTACAGAGTTGCCTCCGAAGAGAGAGGTTGAGTTTAGCATTGACCTTGTTCCTGGTACGAGGCCTATTTCTATGGCGCCGTACAGGATGTCGGCAGTGGAGTTGGCCGAGTTGAAATCTCAGATTGGAGAGTTGCTGGATAGAAAGTTTATCAGACCAAGTGTGTCGCCGTGGGGAGCTCTAGTTTTGTTAGTGAAGAAGAAGGACGGTAGCATGCAGTTGTGCATCGATTACCGTCATTTGAATAAAGTGACCATCAAGAACAAATATCCTCTTCCAAGGATTGATGATTTGATGGATCAGTTAGTGGGAGCTCGTGTGTTCAGTAAGATTGACTTGAGGTCGGGTTATCATCATATAAGAGTTAAGGAAGGTGACATTCAGAAGACGGCGTTTAGGACTCGATATGGACATTATGAGTATGCAGTAATGCCTTTCGGAGTGTCTAATGCGCCGAGAGTGTTCATGGAGTATATGAAACGTATCTTCCATTCTTATTTGGATCAGTTTATTGTCGTGTTCATTGATGATATACTAATTTATTCTAAGTCTGAGGAAGAGCATGCGGAACATTTGAGGATTGCTTTGCAAGTGTTGAAGGACAACAAGTTGTTTGATAAGTTATCGAAGTGTGAGTTCTGGTTGAAGACGGTGAGTTTTTTGGGGCATGTTATTTCTGGTGATGGTTTTTCAGTAGACCCTTCGAAAGTTAGTGCGGTTTTGCAGTGGGAACCGCCGAAGACGGTAACGGAGGTTCGAAGCTTCTTGGGTTTAGCCGGTTATTACCGAAGATTTATTGAAGGTTTCTCCAGGTTGGAGTTGCCATTGACTCAGTTGACGAGGAAAGACCAAGTATTTGTGTGGGATGCTGCTTATGAAGAAAGTTTTGAGGAGCTGAAAAAGAGATTGACTTCAGCGCCGGTGTTGGTGTTACCGAATCCGCGTGAGCCTTTTGTGGTGTATTGTGATGCGTCCAAGATGAGACTGGGTGGAGTTCCTATGCAGAATGGAAAGGTGGTAGCTTATGCTTCGCGGCAATTGAGGGTGCATGAAAGGAATTATCCTACTCATGACCTTGAATTGGCTGCGGTGATTTTTGTTTTGAAGATGTGGAGACATTATTTGTATGGTGCGAGGTTTGAGGTGTTTAGTGATCACAAGAGTTTGAAGTATCTGTTTGATCAGAAAGAATTGAATATGAGGCAGAGAAGATGGTTGGAATTCTTGAAAGATTATGATTTCAGTTTGAGTTATCACCCAGGAAAAGCGAATGTGGTTGCGGATGCTTTGAGCAGGAAGACAATTCATATGTCAGCTTTGATGGTGAAAGAGATGGAGCTTATTGAGCAGTTCCGAGATTTGAGCATGGTTTGCGAGTTTACTGCGGATGGTGTAATGTTGGGTAAGTTGCAAGTGAAGAATGACTTCTTGGATATGATAAGAGAACACCAGAAGTTGGATGTGAAACTTGTGGATTTGATGCGAGGAGCCGAAGGTGACTCCGGTAGTGATTTCAAGTTGGATAATGCTGGTGTGTTGAGGCTTCAGGGCAGAATTTGTGTGCCGGATAATGATGAGCTGAAGAGGTCAATTTTGGACGAAGGACATTGTAGTAGCCTGAGTGTTCATCCAGGAGCTACGAAGATGTATCAGGATTTGAAAAAGTTGTTTTGGTGGTCGGGCATGAAGAGGGATATTGCTCATTTTGTTTATGCTTGTTTGGTATGTCAGAAATCGAAAGTGGAGCATCAGAGACCTTCTGGGATGATGCAACCGTTAGAGATTCCGGTTTGGAAATGGGATTGTATCGCCATGGATTTTGTTACAGGTTTGCCGAATACGGCGAGAGGATTTGATGCGATTTGGGTGATTGTGGATC
Organism: Lathyrus sativus; assembly: GCA_963859935.3. Lineage (NCBI taxonomy): Eukaryota > Viridiplantae > Streptophyta > Magnoliopsida > Fabales > Fabaceae > Lathyrus > Lathyrus sativus. The sequence continues at coordinate 204,364,205 of OZ012738.1, read as the reverse complement.
GGCTTACGAAGTCTGCATATTTTGTGCCGATTAGTCTCAGTTTTCCATTGGAGAAGCTGGCAGAGATCTATATTCGGGTGATTGTGAAGCTGCACGGTGTACCGTTGAGTATTGTGTCACATAGAGATCTGAGGTTCACTTATGTATTTTGGAAGAGTTTGCAAGAGGCTTTGCGCACCGAGTTGAAGCTGAGTTCAGCTTATCATCCGCAGACGGATGGACAGTCAGAGAGGACTATTCAGACCTTAGAGGATTTGTTGCGGGCTTGTGTTTTGGAGAAAGGTGGTGCGTGGGATACTCATTTGCCATTGGTGGAGTTCACGTACAACAACAGTTACCATTCCAGTATCGGGATGGCACCGTTTGAAGCTCTTTATGGTAGGAGGTGTAGAACTCCTCTGTGTTGGTATGAGTCAGGTGAGAGTGTTGTGTTGGGACCAGAGTTGGTGCAGCAGACTACTGAGACAGTTCAGATGATCCGCGAGAAGATGAGAGCATTTCAGGATCGACAGAAGAGTTATTATGATAACCAAAGGAAAGAGTTGGAGTTCAGTGAGGGTGACCATGTATTTTTGAGGGTTAACCCAGTGACTGGTGTTGGACGTGCATTGAAGTCCAAGAAGTTGGATCCGAAGTTTATCAGGCCGTATCAGATTTTGCAGAGGATTGGTGATGTGGTGTATAGGGTGGCGTTGCCACCAGAGCTTTCGAACTTGCATAACGTGTTTCATGTGTCGCAACTTCAAAAGTATGTACCCGATCCGTCTCATGTGATTTAGAGAGATGAAGTCCAAGTTAGAGAGAATCTAACTGTGAAGACGTTGCCGTTGAGGATCGAGGATCGCAAGATGAAGCGACTCAGAGGGAAAGAGATACCTTTGGTGAGAGTGGCTTAGGGAGGTGCTGCCGGAGGCAGTGTGACCTGGGAATTGGAAAGCAGGATGCGGGAAGCGTATCCAGAACTGTTTCCATCAGGTATTTTCGAGGACGAAAATAATTAAAGTGGGGGAGAGTTGTAACGCCCATTTCAATTATTTTTATTTTCGGTGTTATTTTCATTTTCGGCATGCTTGCGTGGATTTTGGTTAAGAAGTAAGTTCCATAATACTAAAAAATATGATTAATGATGATAATAATATGATAATTAGTAAGGTGTTACTATTATTAATATTATTGTTATTATTATCATATTAAATAATATTATTGGAATAATAATATAATTATTGGATTATTGGAATTAAAAGAAAATGAGAATTATTTATTTATTTGGAATATAAGTAATTGTTAGGGTATTAAGGGTAGAATTGGCATTTGTGAAAATAGAAAGTGAAGGAGAAGGAAGAACACGCACGGTTGGGAGAGAAGAAGAGAAGAGCACGGTTGATAGAACAAGAGCGATCAAGAACAGAAGCTTGAGCAAGAAGGATTTTCGTGTGGATTGTGAAGCTTCATCATCATCAGAGCGCATTCGAGGTAAGGGGGCGGATTGATCGGTTGAATTGGTATTTGCATGAGTAATTGGTAGAAAGGGGAAATTCCCTAATCCCCATAGTTCGATGATGAATGATGTTGATCGCATGTTTATATCGCCGTTATTATTGTGTTGTACTATGTTAAATTCGTTCCATGTGGCTGTGAGCAATTGTATGAGTGTTTGGGGTTTCTGGGTAGTTCAAAGTTATACCGGAAATGAGTGATTGTGTAGAACTAGCAATTAATCGGGTTAAATCGGGGATAAATGTTATAATAAGTTGTGGAGCAATGATCTGGCATGATGGGGAATTGGATTAGAGTAGAATCGGCCGAGTTCGGAACATGTTGCCAACTCTGAGCTGTGATCTTTTTTCTGAGTACGCAGGTATTCGCTGGGTGAGTGAGGGGGCGAGCCTTCGCCAGGCTTCGCCAGGAAAACTGGGCAGCGAATGCTGCCAGTAGCCTCTATTTGGTTTCGCCAGAAGTTTCGTCAGGCGAGTTCCAGCGAGTGTTCGCTGCGGGGTTTCGTCGGGCGAGTGGTCAGCGAGTGTTCGCTGCGGGGCTTCGCAAGGCGAATGCGCCTGCGAGTCCAACAGCAGTTGTGTTTTGGCTGCTGTTATGTGCTGATTTCTTTGTGGATTTGGAATCTTGTTGATCTTGTTTTGGTGATGAGCTTATTGGGTGAGCTGTGGTGAGTGTATGTAGGGTGTCGGAACGTGACTCCATGATATCTGTATCTTTTGATAATTGATTTGGTGTATGCTATGATGTGTGATGAGTGGATCAGTAGGATCGATACGCTTTATATGCGTTGTGTTTATATACTGTTATGATAGGTGGATCAATATGGATCGATATGCCTTGTGTGCGTTGCATTGAGGTGTTGTTCTGATAAAGTGAATCAGTAGGATCGATGAACTTTGTGTGCTTGTGTGTATATGCATTATATGATGCGATGGATCAGTAGGATCATGTGCACTGTGTGTGCTGTGTGGTTATGCATAGTATCTTGCATAGCATGTGGACGTGAGGTATGATTTACTTACGTGCTCCAAGTGGGGAGTGTGAACGTGATGTGTGATACACTCATGTGCTCTAAGTGGAGAGCGTGGACGGGTTTTGGATCGTTGCTCGAATGGAGCGTATGCGATCACCCGTGTTCCAAGTGGGGAACATTGGTAGGGATAGATCGTTGCTCGGATGGAATGTATGCGATCTATCCTGAGATTTGATTATGTGGGCGCAGGAGGAGCGTGGTAGGGATAGATCGTTGCTCTGATGGAGTGTATGCGATCTAACCTGAGTTGAGTCGGTACCACATATTGTCGAGTCGAGTGCATGTGTTGCATTGTTGTTTGTGAGTGTTGTGATTGTCGATGATGGGACAGTAGGTCCGGATATGTTGTATGTGAAATAATGATTTATTGTTTTCTGCCTTTTATTTCATGTACATTTATACCATTAGTATTTGATCGTGAATTCTCACCCTTTTGTTGTTGTTGTGGTCTGTGCTTCATCGGAAGTACAGACAATCTAGGTGTTTAGCTAGCTTGGATTATGGCGTCGTCATAGGATTGCTCTGATACGTAACACCGGGGCTTTTTGGGAGTTTTATTATTTCTTGTTGATTATGTGTGCCCCCGTGACGTATCTGAATTTTTTGTGGGATATGTGATGACATTATGTATGTTTCGGGCAGATGGCCCATTGTTGTATATGACGATGTTGATGATATGGATGATGTATATATGATATGTGTTATGACAGACTAGTTCTTTTTCCGCTGCAATTTTGCTGAATATTATTTTGAAAAATGATTTGTGGAATTTTGTTGAAAATTGTGACATCCCGTTGTGGGGAAAACTCTGATATGTGCTTATTTTAATTGTTTTATTCTATTTTGGGGAAACGGGGTGTTACGCCTCTGACTTGGCAGATCATGTTATTAGCAGAAACGGAGTCTCCTAATTTACTTTACCCTTCCTGGTCGACAAAGCCCAAAAGTATGCTGACAAAGGTTGTTGGATGGTTTTCAGTGCTATCCTGGCTTTGTGTGTCTATGGAATTGTGTTGTTTCCTAGTGTACCTGACTTTGTGGATTTCGATGCTTTTCATATCTTCGCTTCCAAGAATCCCGTGCCTACTCTTCTAGGGGACTTGTATCATGCAGTGCATTACAAGAACGATAAAAGAAGAGGAAAGATGGTTTCTTGTTGTGCACCATTGTTGCATAAGTGGTTTGTTGATCACCTTCCTCGTTCAGGAGCTTTTGTGAATTCCGCGAACTCATCTGAATGGTCGAAGAGGCTTATGGGTTTAACGGAGAAGGATATTGTCTGGTTCAATCGGGACTTGCTGGGTCGTGAGCTTATCTTCAATTGTGGTAGCTTTCCTAATGTGCCCTTGATAGGGAGGAAAGGCGGTATCAATTATAATCCTTCTCTTGCTGTGAGACAGTTCGATTATGCTTTGAAAGGACCTCCGAAAGAAGAGGAAGTGCAGGAATCTATATACTTCACAGGTGTAGCTGATCCTTGTATCTCGGCCCGATTTGTGGACGCTTGGGGTAAGATTCACAAGAAGGGAAAGCTTTCTTTAGGCAAAAGAGATTGTAGAGCCTATGATTTATATTCGGATTGGATTCAGAATAGGGTTGAAGAGGTATTGCTGCCGTTTCCTATTGAAGAACCACTGTATCCTTTAGTCATCGAGCCGCCTACAACTGTTGATATCTTGAGATATACCAAACTTTGGTCAGAGAAGGAAGAGCTGCGCAAAGAGAATGGAGAGCTGAAATAAGAAATCAGTCAGCTGAAGCATGATAAGGGTGAAGTTGTGTATTTGGCCAAGACAAATGCAGAACTATTGACTAAGGAGAAGGAAGTACTAGTTGATCGGATACAATCACGGAAGCAAGTCGGTCTTGATCTGAAAAGCACTTGTGATGTTCTGAGAAGTAAGAAGGAGGATTTAGATAGAGCCTATATGAAGATATCCAAATTCAATGAGCAATGGAATGCTACCTTGACTGCCAACAAGAATAAGGAAGATCAGCTTTGTGTTCAGGTCGACAAGCTGAAAGCACATTTCAAGGCTAAGGAGAGAGAGGTATTGTTAGAAACGTTCCGCAGGAGTACGATCGATCAAAAATACCAAGAGACTTTGTCAGCACTTGAAGAGTTTAAAATCCGGGCAGAGGTGAAGAAACCCAGGCTTGAAGATGCCTTCGGCGAAGATGCTTGGGAGGACCATTGTCATTATCTCCGGGATGTGATATGCAAGAGGGATGTCCTTATCCGAGAGTTGATGGAGAGTCTAGACCATCCAGATACGAAGGAGATGCTTGAGGAGTCTCATGAGTGGCGTAGAGATCATGGCTACTAGGAGTTTTATCTTTTGTAGTTTCATTTGATTTTGTATCTTGATCATCACCAGAGATGTTGGATGAGATCAATACCTCTTTGTATTCAGATATTTCTCATTTGGTTGTATTGTTTCAGCTTTACTTGATATATGAGAAGATTTATTGTGGTGTTCTTATCCATCTCTGCTATTCTTGTTTTTTGAAACCGGAATCAAGGGGGAAGATCTCCCTGTGCATACATAGACATGTTTGCATTTTGCATCTTGCATTCTCATTTGCATTGCAGATTGTTCTTGGTGGCCTTGTGTTCTTATCTCTGCTTGGTTTTCTTCAGTTCAGGATTGAGGAATTCAGCTTTCACAAGTACTCTACTCGAGGGAATTAGCAGAAGGTGATGGATCAGGTTCAGGCAGAATTGCAAGAGGTTAGGGCTCGTATGGCCTAATTCATGGAACTGATGCAGATTGTCGCTAGTGGACAGGAACAGTTGAGAACTCTCGTCCAGCCGTTGATAGCACGGGTTGATGAAGACGGTGTTTTGCACGGAGGAGCTGGTGTTGTTCATCCTCCGGTTGGTGGGTCTATTCCTCAAGGTATTCCTACTGTTGTTGTACCTCCGGGCGGAGGAGTTGCTGGTGAGAACGGTAATATTGCTGGTAATGGCAGTGTGTGCGCTATGCACGGGGTTGCTGGTCCTTATTGGGAGGATAATCAGGATGATATATTTTCTGTGAAAGATCTAGAGGGCGGTTTGCCAACTGAAGCTGACCGAAGGTTCAAACTGATTGAGGAGAAAATGAGATCATTGGAGAATCAGAACTCTTTGGGCTTGGATATGTCTGATCTTGGTTTGGTTCCTGGGGTCAGGATTCCCCCCAAGTTCAAGGTGCCCGATTTCGATAAGTACAAAGGGACGGCTTGCCCCAGAGTACACATTCGGGCATACTTCAGAAAAATGTCTGCGTATTCCAGTGACGAGAAGCTATTGATGCATTTCTTCCAGGATAGTCTGGCAGGGGCTTCGTTGGAATGGTATATGGGGCTTGAGAGGACCCATATTCGTAGATGGAAGGAATTGGCTGAGGCTTTTGTGCGTCACTATCAATATAATAGTGATCTGGCATCCAATCGGGTACAATTGCAGAGTCTGTCGCTGAAGAATTCTAAGAGTTTTAAAGAATACGCCCAGAGGTGGCGGGATCTGGCTGCAAGGGTACAACCCCCTATGGTTGAAAGGGAGTTGATAGACTTGTTCATGGCTTCATTACCGGGTGTGTATTTTTAGAAGATGATAGGCTGCACGTCTGCAGGGTTTTCTGATTTGGTGATTGTCGGTGAGCGAATTGAAAGTGGAATCAAGTCTGGTAAGATTTCCAATGGTGGTGGATCCTCTTCGGGAGGAACGAAGAAGCCGTATTCTGCAAACCCTAAGAGAAGGGGGGATGAAAATGCTATCTCTCATAAAGGTAAGGGTAGAGCTCAGTCTCGTCAGCATCATCAGGTTGCTACCGTCAATATTCCAGCCGCAGCTCCGCAATAAGGCAACACTCAGCGACCTTATCCTGCTAGACGTCGGATGCCTAATAGACAGTTCACAATTCCTCCGATACCATATTCTCAGTTGTTACAACGGTTGTTGCAATTACAGTTGGTGCAGAAGAGGACCTTGGCTCCTCTCACAGGAATACCGCCTCCTGGTTACGATGCAAACGCTCATTGTGATTTTCACTCTGGCGCCCCAGGCCATGACGTTGACCATTGTAAAGCTTTTAAGCATAAGGTCCAGGATTTGCTTGATTCTAAAGCTATTAATTTCACCAACGAGGGGCCCAATGTTACCCAGAACCCGATGCCGGATCATGGGGTGGTAGCAGCCAATACCGTTATTAAGGGTGAAAAGTTGAATCTGATAACTGATGTTGAAAATTTAAAAACTCCGCTGGGTTTTGTGAAGGATTGTTTGTTGAAGAAGGGATTATTTCCTGGTTGTTCTGCTGACTGCTCAGAATGTGAAGCCCAGCCTGAGAGTTGTGATATTTGAAGAGGGGTATTCAGATGATGATTGGCAAAGGTTGTTTGCAGTTTGACAAAGTTGTGAAAGAAGTGAGTAATGATGGAAATGAGGTTGCTACTATTTCCATTTCATACCGGACTATCAATATTTCAGTGCCTGCTAGGCCAGCTCTGGTGACCATTACTATACCAGGGCCCATGTCGTATGAGAGCACTAGAGCTATCCCATGGAACTATGGAGGAGATGTGTTCTATAACGGGCAGAAACAAGAATGGATAGGATCGACAAGCGGAAGTCCGTTAGTTGAGAACATAGTCGGTTCCGGAGGTGTTACCAGAAGTGGTAGGATCTTCTCTCCGCCAGAGGTTATTGCTGATAAGAATGACAGGGGTAAGCGTAAGGCTGTGATTGAAGAGAGTGCCCAACCCCAAGTTATTTCTGATGATCTTTCAAAGGATACAGAGGAATTTATGAGGTTAATTCGAAAGAGTGACTACAAGATTATAGATCACTTAAATCAAACTCCTTCAAAGATTTCTATCTTGTCATTGTTGATGAGTTCGGAGGCGCATCGCAACGCTTTATTGAAAGTTTTGAATGCAGCGTACGTACCCTAGGAGATTTCTGTCAATCAGTTGGAGGGGGTAGTCACTCACGTGAATGTTGGTAATGGTCTCGGCTTTACTGATTTAGATCTGACTCCTACTGGGAGGAATCATAACCGTGCTCTGCACATATCTTTGGAGTGTAGAGGGGCTCTGATGTCACATGTCTTGGTTGATACGGAATCATCCCTCAATGTGCTTCTGAAGAAGGCATTGATGAAGTTGGACATTCAGGGTTTGTTGTGCACGCCCAGTGATTTGGTTGTTAGGGCTTTTGATGGATCGAAGAGATCGGTATTTGGAGAAATCACGCTGCCTATTCAGATAGGGCTAGAAATCTTTGATGCAACTTTTTATATTATGGATATCCAGCCTGCATACAGCTGTTTGCTCGGCCGACCGTGGATACATGCTGCCGGGGCAGTTACCTCAACGTTGCATCAAAAGTTGAAATACATGGTGGAAGGGAAGATCGTTACTATGTGCGGTGAAGAGGACATTATGGTTAGTCATCTGTCGTCCTTCAAATATGTAGAGGTGGATGGTGAGATTCACGAAACGCTCTGCCAGGCATTTGAAACAATTCAGATTCAGGGGAAGTCTCCTGTAGAAGCCAAAGGCCCAGAGGTTTCGATGTCGTCGCTCAAGGAAGCCCGTGCTATCGTAGAATCCGGCTCGTCTCAGAAGTGGGGTCAAGTTCTCGATGTTCTTGTCAAGCAAGACAATTTTGGCCCGGGATACAAACCCTCCGGTTCTTCTCAGATTCTGAGATACAGGGGACCTGTGCAGTTCACTAGCAGTGGTGTGATATTCGACATAATCAATGCCGTTGAAGATGATGAAGGTGACAGTGACTGCGACATGGATGCCTGGATTTGTACATGTACTCCCAGCCATAAGCTATGCAATTGGACTGCCGAAGAAGTCATTCATGTTACTGCTGTAGAGTAATGTTCATTGTTTGATTATGTTCAGTCCTATGTTCTGCCCAATACGTAGTGACCCATTTATGGGGCCTTCTTGTTATTTACAGTTTATCATTAATAAAAGACGTTTTGCATTCAAATTTTGTGATCCTTGTTTTTCCTGTTTTTGTTTTGCATTTATACTCAACAGAAAAATGGCAATGTGTTTTGTTTGTTGCATCGCATAATAAACATAACATCCTCATGCATGTCTTTTCTATCAGATGCCATCGATTCAGATTCAGCTATGACTTCGTATGACTTTGATAATCCCATTTATCAAGCTGAAGATGAGACTGACAAAGACTATGAACTACCCGAAGAGTTAGCCAGACTTCTCAAGCAGGAGGAAAGGGTTATTGTACCTCATCAGGAAGATATTGAGATTATCAATCTGGGTACCGAGGATGATAAGAAAGATGTTAAAGTGGGGGTTGCATTGGAAGACAGTGTCAAGAGAAGATTGGTTGAAATGCTCCGTGAGTATAAGGATATCTTCGCTTGGTCTTACCAAGACATACTTGGGCTGGATACAGATATTGTGGTACACCGATTACCTCTCAGAGAAGATTGCTCGCCAGTCAAGTAGAAGTTGAGACGGACAAGGCCTGACATGGCAATCAAGATCAAAGAAGAAGTTCAGAAGCAGTTGAACGTTGGGTTTCTTGCTGTCACGAATTACCCTCCGTGGGTCGCTAATATTGTTCTTGTGCCTAAGAAAGATGGAAAGGTCAGGATGTGTGTTGATTATCGAGATCTGAATAAAGCGAGCCCGAAAGACGATATCCCGCTCCCTCATATCGATGTGTTGGTTGATAACACTGCTCAATATTCTGTATTTTCATTCATGGATGGTTTCTCTGGGTATAACCAAATCAAAATTGCCCCAGGGGACATGGAGAAAACTACTTTCATCACACCATGGGGGACTTTTTGCTATAAGGTGATGCCCTTTGGATTGAAAAATGCAGGGGCAACTTATCAGCGGGCGATGGTCACTTTGTTTCATGATATGATTCATCATGAGGTGGAAGTTTATGTTGATGACATGATAGCAAAGTCGCATACGGAGAAGGGACATCTGGTTGATCTTCTGAAATTGTTTGAAAGGCTGAGGAAGTTCAAGCTGAGGTTGAATCCTAACAAGTGCGCCTTCGGGGTGAGATCTGGAAAGTTACTGGGTTTCATTGCCAGTGAAAAGGGTATTGAGGTAGATCCTGCCAAAATAAAAGCTATACAAGAAATGCCTGAGCCGAGAACGGAAAAATAGGTTCGTGGTTTCCTGGGGAGATTAAACTACATGGCAAGGTTTATATCTCATCTTACAGCCACTTGTGAACCAATATTCAAATTGCTGAGAAAAGATCAAACGGACAGGTGGAATGAAAAATGCCAGAAGGAATTCAAATGAATAAAAGAATATCTACAGGAACCTCCAATACTCATGCCTCTAGTTGCAGGGAGACCACTGATCATGTATCTCACGGTTCTTGAGAATTCAATGGGATGTGTGCTCGGTCAACAGGACGAGTCAGGTAGAAAAGAGCATGCCATCTACTATCTGAGTAAGAAATTCATCGATTGTGCGTCGAGATACTCAATGCTGGAAAAAAACATGTTGTCCACTCGCTTGGGCCGCAAAGCGTTTGAGACAGTACATGTTAAACCACACAACCCTATTGATTTCGAAGATGGACCCGATCAAATATGTCTTTGAAAAATAAGCACTCTCCGGAAGGATTTCCCATTGGCAAATGGTGTTAACAGAGTATGATATTCAGTATGTTTCCCAGAAAGCCATTAAGGGAAGCATCCTATCGGAATATCTAGCGGAATAGCCAATTGAGGATTATCAGCTGATGAAGTTTGATTTTCCAGATGAAGACGTCATGTTTCTGAGGATGAAAGACTGTGATGAGCCTTTACCTGACGAGGGTCCTGAGAGAGGATCTCAATGGAAATTGGTTTTCGACTGAGCGGCCAATTCATATGGTAATGGAATCGGCGTGATCATTACTACTCCTCACGGTTCTCATATACCGTTCACCACCCGATTGACATTCGCTTGCACCAATAATGAAGTCGAGTATGAAGCTTGAATTATGGGTTTAGAAGAGGCCGTTGATATGAGGATTAAGAATCTGGATGTATACGGTGACTCAGCGTTGGTCATTAACCAAATCAAAGGAGAATGGGAAACTCGTCAGGACAACCTGGTGCCTTATAGAGATTATGCAAGAAGACTGCTGCCTTTCTTCGATAGAGTTGATTTCCATTATATGCCGAGGGCTGAGAATCAGATGGCGGATGCCTTGGCCACGCTTGCTTCGATGTATAAAGTGAATTTCTGGAATGAAACTCCTGCTATCACCATCATGCGTCTTGATAGACCTGCTTTTATGTTTGCTGTTGAGAAAGCATCTGATGGAAAGCCTTGGTATTTCGATATCAAGCATTTTCTCAAGACTCAGGAGTACCCATCTAGGGCATCCAGCAAGGATAAGAAGACTCTGAGGAGGTTAGCTGGTAATTTTTATCTGAACAAGGACGATGTGCTCTACAAGAGAAATTTCGACATGGTCTTGTTGCGTTGTGTTGATGAACTTGAAGCAAACCTATTGATGGAGGAAGTCCACGAGGGTTCTTTTGGCACTCATGCCGGTGGACATGCAATGGCTAGAAAGTTATTGAGAGTTGGGTATTATTGGATGACTATAGAATCTGATTGTTTCAAATACGCCAGAAAATGCCATAAATGCCAGATTTATGCGGATAAGGTGCATGTGCCACCAGCTCCTCTGAATGTGTTGGCATCTCCTTGGCCTTTTGCCATGTGGGGAATTGATGTGATTGGAAAGATTGAGCCTACTGCTTCTAATGGACATCGCTTCATTCTGGTCGCGATTGATTACTTTACGAAGTGGGTAGAAGCGACGTCCTTTGCCAATGTCACGAAGCAGGTGGTCACCCGATTCATAAAGAAGAACATCATTTGTCGTTATGGTATTCCAGAGAGAATCATTACTGATAATGGTTCAAATTTGAATAACAAAATGATGAAGGAACTGTGTCAGAGTTTTAAGATAGAACATCATAATTCTTCTCCATACCGTCCGAATATGAATGGTGTTGTTGAGGAAGCTAATAAGAATATCAAGAAGATTGTGCAGAAAATGGTTGTGACCTACAAAGACTGGCACGATATGTTGCCCTTTTCTCCCACGGTTATCGTACTTCGGTGCGTACATCAATCGGGGCAACTCCTTTCTCACTGGTGTATGGTACGGAAGCAGTCCTGCCATTACAAGTTGAGATTCCTTATTTAAGGGTATTGTCGGATGTAAAGCTTGACGAAGCTGAATGGGTGCGAACCAGGTTGACTCATCTGAGCTTGATTGACGAGAAGAGATTGGCGTCTATTGCTCATGGCCGGTTGTACCAGAGTAGGATGAAGAAAGCCTTTGATTAGAAAGTGCGTCCTCGGTACTTCCAGACGGGTGATTTCGTGTTGAAAAGGATCCTTCCTCTCAGACAGATCATAGGGGAAAATGGACTCTCAACTACGAAGGTTCGTATGTCGTTAGAAAGGTCTTCTCGGGAGGAGCCTTACTGTTATCCACGATGGATGGCAAAGATTTCATATCCCCTGTGAACGCAAAAAGAAAAGTCCAGGAAAAAATGGGGCATCCCGGCGAACCATAAAAAGAAAAGGTTCGGGCAAAAATTAGGGATAGAATGAAAAGAATGAACCCGCAAAGTTGAAAACCTGAAAAGGCAACTTTGGCAAAAATGGGTATCCCGGTGGATTGAAAACCCGAAAGGGCGATCCAGGCAAAAGTTAGGGATTTAAAAAGCAAATGATCACGGTCTGCGTTTGATCTGTAAGCTTGTGAGCGGTTATCCCGAAGGAAAGGAATCAATCTAGTCAGTCTTGTCAAAAGATGAAACACGGGGAATATCGAAGACATACAGGTCATAGCCGAATCGACACATGGTGGTTTTCTGTTTCCACATTGCTGACATTTATATTGTATTTGTTTTCTTGTTTTTGAGCAATTACCTCTTTTCAGGAATTGCCTCTGAATTGTAATCTTCCTATTTACAGGTTTTTCATCAATAAAGTATTCACTTCAGTCAAAGAGCTTTCTTTTTCTTGTCCATTTTACTGTTTTGTTTGCGAAATGTCTGTTATTTTGATAAACATTGCAGGTAAAAGAAAGAGGTTGTACAAAGCATAACGAAAGCACTGACTTTGCTTGATCGGCAAGTATCATGGATGGTAACGGAGGTAACAATTTCACGTATAGAGCATTTCTGGTGTTTTACTTTGTTGCAGGTCAACAGGGTCATCACAGCCGGGTGAGATTCCCTTATCCTCAGCAGTTCAAATCACAACAAGTAGCAGTTGTTGTCAGCCGGTTATCCTCAGCAAATTAAGTGTGATACTTCTGGCAAAATAGACTTGTTCCCCATAGGTAAATGCAGTCAGGCATGAGCAACAAAGAGGTATGCTTCCCATAGCAGAGATTTCGCTTCTCCAATGAAGTAGTCATCTTATCCCTGGAAGAGTTGTGTCCTCTCTCCGGCAGAGTTTGATTATCAAGTTTGAAATGTTATATCCCCAACAGAACAGAGCTTTGTCTTCATGAGAAAGTGAGTCCCCGACATGGTGGAAGTTTGTTCTCAGTGGAGCAGGATAGAAGTGTTTCCCTCAGCGGCAGGGTGGTTTCGTGAACCAGTTTTCTTCTCTAGTGGAGGAAACATCGGTGACGTCCTTTCCCCACGGAGTCAGTTCAGGATTTTCTCCAGCCGGGTGCAGTGCTGGTTTCCTCGACAGAGTAAGTGGTAGAACAAGAGTCTGGGATTTCCCCAGCGGATTAAAGTTCCCCGTAGAGTAAGAGTATCTGATATTCCTCGACAAGACAGGTTGATATTTGATGTAATCCCAAGCAGAGTGGATTTCTCCCTGAGCAGGATAGAGTTTTCAGGAATGTCGTTCAGGGCTGGTTTCTTGAGCAGGATAAAGTCAATATTCGGTGGTCGATTGTTTTCCCTCGCAGAGATGGTTTCCTCAGCAAAAGGGGTTTGATTTAAGCATCAAATTTCTTGTGCCCCCGCAGAGTTATTCAAGTCCTCGGAAGATTTGATCCCCAGCGGTGTGGATTTCTCTTCCTGGCTTGGATTGTTCTCTCTCCTCGGCGGAGTGGGTATCTTTTCTCCCTAGCATTTATTTTGCTAGGTTGGTTCTTTTGCATTTGCATGTTGCATTAGCATCCTCCCAAATGCGTAGCATTTCCATTTCGTATGGAGCATTACGCCATTTTCAAATATACGCATCTGAAGCATAAGCCAGGTTTGGTGTTTTTGGGACCGGATATTCTTTTCAGCAGAGATTTGTTTGAATCAAGGGGCTTTCGTGTTATCCGCGTCTGGATGGAGTTATTGGTTGGTTATCTTATCATATTCTTCCCAGCGGAGTAGTGTGGGTGAACGTTTTCGCTTTTCTCAAGGGAGTCGCTTGCGAGTGTTGTCTTCCCTGGTCAAGCTGGTGGTTCTTTCCCAACAGAGTGATTCCGACATTTGGTTGGTCATCGTTGTTTATTTCAACTTTTATTTGATGACCCAGTGGTGTTTGGATGTTATTCCAACTTTTGGTGGTTATTCTTTATGTCTCTCAGCAGAGTCGAGGATTCCAACTTTTGGTTGGCACCCCTCAGCGTAGTTCAGATGATTGTATTTGGTGTTCCTACTTTTGGTTGGCCTAGAAGTTGATCCCAACTGTTGGTTGGTAATCTTTGGTTTCCCCGCGCGGAGTCTCTATTCCAACTTTTGGTTGGCAATCTTTGTTATTCTAACTCTTGGTTAGTAGTTGTTGTTCTAACTTTTGGTTAGTGGCCTTTTATTTCAACTCTTGGTTGGTAATTTGGGATGATCATCTCAACTTTTGGTTGGCAGTCTTCTGTGGTGGAGACAGCTTCGTGTAGCGTCCCCCAGTTATCCTAACTCTTGGTTAGTAGCTTTTGGTCGATGAGGATTTTTCCCCAGTAATCCTAACTCTTGGTTAGCAGCTTGTGTTCCGACCTTTGATCAGCGGTGTTTCATGCTGATTTTAACTATTGGTTAGTACCTTTGGTTCCCGACTTTTGGTTGGATATTTACCCCTGCGGTTGTCCCAACTTTTGGTTGGTATTCCCTATTTCCCCAGTAGGGTCGGACTGGGATGTCTGTTGTTGTCCAACATTTTATTGGTAGTCTCCCTTATTCCTCCGCGGAGTCGTTATTTCAACTTTTGGTTGATGGGGAGATTTGGCATTTTCCAACTTTTGGTTGGTGGTTATGGGTTCTCTGGTAGGGTCAGTCATGGACGTCGGTTCGTTTTCCAACTCTTGGTTGGTAGTCTTTGATTCTCCAGTGAAGTCGCCATATCCAGTGAAGTCGCCATATCCAGTGTGGTCGACGTGTTGACGTTTTTCCAACTCTTGGCTGGTAACTTTGGTTCTTTGGTTGTTGATTCCGACTTTTGGTCAGTGTGCCTCCTCAATGAAGTCGTGTTGCCATGTAAATTGCGGTTTAGTATGGATTCCGACTCTTGGTTGGTAGGGGTGGTTTTATCCCCAGAGAGTAACTCTCATCCCATCTTTTGGATGGTGCTGCTAGATTGTTATCCTGTGATGGATGTTGAATCCCCAACGAAGTCGTCTCGCCGTGGAAGTTTCGATTAGTGTTTGGTTCTTTATCCCATCTCTTGGATAGTATCCTTTGATTATTGCAGTCTTATGGTAGATGCTTGTTCTCCACAGAGTCGTCTGTTTAGTCTACTCTTTCCCCGGTAAAGCTGCCATAAAGCTGCTTGGTTACTTCTTTATTCCCCAGCAGGGTTTGTTCCAACTCTTGGTTGGTATTCCGAGTTCTCTATCCCGACTTTTGGTTGGTATTTGTTGATGGTTTCATTCCAACTCTTGGTTATTATCTTTGGTTGTTTCCCAACTCTTGGTTGGTATCCGTTAGGTTGTTCAGACTCTTGGTTGGTATCCTCCGAGCATTTTCCTGACTTTTGGTTGGCGTCTTTTTGATGAATTTCAGATTGTATTGGATTGTTATCCCCAGCGCGTCATTTTCCAACTCTTGGTTGGTAATCGCTGTTTTGCATTCCCGCGGGTGCAAATTTTAGGGTTCTTTTGTATTCACTCATCTTGTACCTTGAATGTTTGAAAGCGGATGCTTTTCCACCCTTAAGGTCCAAGTTGTTTGAATAGGGGCAGCTGTAGCACCCCAAAATTTTCCTTTAGATTTTAACCATAACTGGCTTTTGTTTCTTTGCATTTAGCATTTTTCATTGCATAGCATTTGTTCTCGAGGCATGGGATCAAGGCGTTCCTATGGCTCAGGTTCATTTCAGAGCAAGAGACTGAACAGCGAATAACGAGCATTAGAGCTTCGGACATTTATTTTGTCCAGCGGTCAGGCGACCGATTTTATTTTTGCAGGTTAATTTCAGATCGAAAATCAGCACTCAAGCTCATGTCAAGTATTTTCACAGTGACAACGGTCAAAAATGAGGTTCAGCAGCTAAACAGAGCTCCAGACAGTTGAAACAGGGCAAATGGACAGGTTTCCCACCAAAAGGCGCCAAAATTCAAGTTTTGAAGGTGTTAATCGGTTAACACATATGGTTAACCGATTAACCATTGGAAAATCAGCCCAGATTTGAAGTTTTAACAGTGTTAACTGGTTAACCATAGCAGAATTTTCCCTGTACGTAATTTTGCAATCCAAATTCACTTGGGGTCCAATTTTGATCACTTTGGAATTCAAATTTTCACTTGGGAAGGATCTAGAATACCTTTAAATTTCATATTCCCCTCCAAAATACCATTCCACATTCCAAGCCTTGATTTCAAACCCAAATTCCCATCCTTGCTTTGGATCCCAAACCTAAGTCATATTTAAGTGATCTACTCCAAAGCAAGCCATCCAATTTTCATTTCTCACATCCATTTTCAGAATTGATCAGAATTCTCTCTCAAATTCTCTCAACTCCTTCATTTCCAAAACTTGCTCAAAGCTCTCTTTCATTGGAATTCTTGATTCTTCATTGGAATCAATGGATTCTTGAGCATAAACCTCCATCTACCATCATCATTTGATCAATTCTCATCTCCATTTTTCGTGTAAGCTTGGATCTGAATCTGGAGTTGGATCTAGAAGTGATTATTTGAAGCTTTTTGACTCAAATTTGGTGGATCTTCATTCATACAACATCAATATTATGGATCTTGAAGTTTTCCAGATTTCTAGCATTTGATCTACTCAAATTCAATTGATCAACATTCACCGAAGCAAATCTCCGCTTCGAAGGTTAGAATTCTCGATTCGATTTAATTTTTGAGCTTATCATGTTAATCTTCATATTCGATTGAATTTTGTTGATTTTGATTCGTTCGATTTGTGATGATGTTGTGTAATTGTGTATCCATGCTGTTGGATCTGTGTTTTCTGTTGTTTGATTCGTGCTTATTTGATAAGTTGATCTGTTGGAACATTGAATAAGTTGTTTCTGTGTTGGAAGTGCTTTTCTGCTGTTGTTTTTAGCTTCTGGTGCAGTGTTAATCGGTTAACCTATATGGTTAACCGGTTAACCAATTCAAATTTTCAAATATTTTTCAAACGTTAACAATGTTAATCGGTTAACGCATATGGTTAACCGATTAACCTGTTCAAAACTTCAGTTTTTTCAAAAATTTTAAGGTGTTAACTGATTAACCCCAGGGGTTAACCGATTAACATTGTGCCAGAATGTCATATTTGTTGTTTTGCTTGCATGTTCGCATATCGGTTCGATTCGAATCATCATAGATCAGTGTGATGCAATAGAATTGAATTGTTTTGGCTGTTTGTCACTGTTTGTGGTTGATTAATCATGATGTTGTTGACATGTATGATCATTTTCCAATTGTTTGCATGCTTGTGTATGTGGTTCAAATCGATTTTTCGTTTGCACGTCTATTTGCTTTCATCTCTTGTTTTTCCCACATGTTTGCATCGCTGTTGAGGTCGAGACGCGCTTACGGTGGCTGCTACCCCACACACTTTTTCCTCCCTTCCACCATTCTAAATGTGCATTTTCATGTTTGCACTTTTCTACTTGTGATTGATTCTTCCTTTGTTCTTCTTGTGCTTTTTGCCATGATCCCCATAAGATTCCTAGTCCTTCCGTTTAGGATGGGAGTAGGAGATACATTAGGTGCTCAATCCAAGTATGCTAACATTAGGGTAGATGTTTCCCCTTTTTCATCCAAACTTTAGGATCACTTTGCATGACAACGTTAAGGCCGAGTTTCCCTTAGACCTTTCGTGCGTCTCTCTTCTCATCTCAAAATCATGCTAACTCTTGTAATAAAGGCGATAAACGTTGCATGCTACGAACCTTAAGCTACATGGGGAATGATGAGTGAGGGGTCTCCTCTCGCTTATCTAGAGTGTTTAGTATACGTCCCGTTTGGGGGCGATATACGACACATTCGCCTCCATGTCATAGTCTTTAGTGCAACGTGAATCACAAACCGAATTAATTCACTTCACTAAAAAATACAAAACAAAATCCAAACCTTTTTCCTTCGGGATTAATCAGAACTTTTTTCAGAAAAGAGTGTTGTTAAGCTTCGGTTCTACCGCAAACAGGCTTAGTCCCTAACTGCTGGAACGGTTGTTTAACTCTACTCGATTAAAACACTTAATCAACTTGTGGTTTCGTGTCAGCCCGAACTACGTTTGCTCTGATACTTCATACCAGATGAAAGTACGTAGGCACAAGACGCGATGTCTTGCCGAGCAACCTTTCCCCCTTCTCTCCCGTAGTTATCTGAACTACGTTGACTCTGACTTTCCCATTGCACGAGGGAATACGTAGGCACAGAGCGGTGATGCTCTACCGAGTCTCTCTTTCTTTTCTTTGTCCCGCAAGCCTGTAGCGTAGATAGTTTAAACACACCCTCAGATAGACAACAAACGTGGATCCCGTCGAGTACGACGGACGTGAGGGGTGCTAATACCTTCCCCTTACGTAACCGACTCCCGAACCCAGGACTTGGTTGCGATGACCTTGTCTTTCCCTTTTTCGTCAGGTTTTTCTGATCGTTTCCTTTCCCTCTCTTTGGGATAAATAACGAAAGGTGGTGACTCTTCTGTTTTCCACCGAGTGTTTTTCGCAGTTGCGACAATTACCATCGCAAAACAAACAAAATATCACAAGTCGGAACTCACCTGTATCGTATGACATTAAGCTTAGCCACCACAGCTTGAGTCGCGCACAAACCTGCGATACAACCTCGCCAAAAATGCCAAAGTGGGACAAGCCTGCCTAAACCGAATTCCACAACAGCAGCTCTTTACACACCTTATCCAAGTCGTACAACCAAGCTCAACATATCCTACTCATTTGTATAATAACTCGCGTGCCAACCTTCACAAACGGACAAGACCTGCAAGACGGCAGTACATCAGCAGCGACTAACTTCTCCATTTTAAAAGAAAAAATTCTTCATTGAGAGAAAAGGATGGCACATGAAATAAGAGGGGACTTTTCCTTATTCTCAAGAAGGGGCTAGGTTCTTCCATCAAATCCTCTCTGTGAACCCTTTTCACCCATTCTTCAACAAAACCTCAATCAATCACAAACAACCCAAAATTCCCCAACAAACCCACAAAATCCATTGTTCCTAAATCATACCTGCATCCCCAAATCGATTTCACAACAAAGAAAAACGAAACCGAAAAAGAAAGGAGATGAAGAAAGATTAAGCGAGACCCAAAATGCAAAATAAATACAAATTGAAACTAACCTGAAACCGAGAATCGACTTTGGAGTTGGAATGAGTGAGGAACAAATGAATTTCACCAGGAAGAAGGTTGGAAGCATTTCGATTGTATATTTCTCTTATGCCTTCCCGTTTTTCCTTTTGTTTTTTTTTTTGGTTTGTCTTGCTTTGGCCGTGAGGTTATGTTTTGAAAGAAAAGGAAAGTCTGTTAATGTACCAAGATTTGTTTCGTAAACCATGACCTTAATAGTTTTTTAGGTTTCTTTAATTTTTAACTTATCCCTAATCATGAGGGGCTCGGCCCACCTTGCTTTTTTCTTTGTATCAAGTTTTATTTTTTTGTGTGAACCTCATGGGCTTGTACCCCCCTTAGTTTTTGATTCACACCACCTTTTCCCCTTTAAAAAAAACTCTTCTCTTTTTGTTTTCTTTTAAGAATTATTTGTAGTTGATATTTTTGACAAGGCTTCCTTATATTATTTCTCCTTTGAATATGTTTGAGAGTTTTTTTTTTTACTTTTTATCTTATTTCCATTGGATTTTCATTTTGGTCGATGACGAGACCTCTAAAATTTTCTATTGGTCAAATTATTGATAAATAGCGATTTATCCGAGACCACTTACTTTTTCACTTTTCATTTTCTTTCTCATTCTTGACTTTATTACATTTTTTTCGAATCGATGAAGTCTTTGATTCAAAAACATTAGTTTTCGAGGTTGTTAAACCTTCATTATTTCAAATATGTAGAAAATGATCATTTGGATCATTTTTCTATACTTTGGGATCGTGAGAGGTTACCCTCGATTAATTAACATATGGTTTGCGATTAAGATGATATTTAACCTTACTTTCAATTTCATTCTCAATTTTTTATTTTATTTTATCGATCAATGAAGTCTTTATATTCGTAAATGTCGACTTATCGAAGTCGATAATCTTCATTATTTCAAATCTGTAGAAAATGATCACTTGGATCATTTTTCTATACTTTGGGATCGTGAGAGATTACCTTCGATTAATTGACACGAGTTTATGATTAAGACGAGATCCCACTTTTTTGGCCCGTGCGACACGATTAAATTGAAGAATGATCTTCAATCAGTAATTCTTGATTTCAATTTTTCTTCATCAACAATTGCTTTACTTTTCAGTCAAATATATCCTCGATTTAATTTCAGTCATTATATCACTGTTTATATATTAACGCACATGTTCTCTGTTTATATTACTGTTGATATTATTATCTTGTTTATCATCTTGCTCATCTTATCATCATTGTCCATATTTCATCATGTCATATTATTCATATAATGTCCATCTAACCCTCTCTTTGTTTATCTCATTCAAAAAACACCAAAACACGATAAAACTATTGAAACACTAAAAATGATTAACAGGAGGACTGTTGATCATTATCTTAGGTGTTGGAAGTTTAGTCCTTGTACATAAACCCTAATTCGGATGCTTTTGTCTGAATCCTTGTTCTTTGATTAATTTAGGACACCTCGTACACACATGGATTTCTCTTGGGCTACCTGACAATGAGACCATTTATTTCTCGCAATCCCTTGTATTTTATATGTATCCCCCTCCCATTACAATGTAGTAGCTTAGTTCTTTTCATGTTTGCTTTCTACTTATTATGAAAGATAAAAATGAATTAGGCTAGGACACGTTTTCAAAATAAAGAACAAATGAGGCTTGATCCAGCGTCAAGTCATTTTCAAACTCATTTCAAATTGGATCATATTAAGGTTTCTCCTTCTCATTTCACCCCTCTTCCATCAAATCACACTAACTTTGTATGTATTCCGCCCTTATAAGTCTATTGTTATGTGCATCGCCATCAACCTACCTTGATCTATTCATCACCCTTTCAACTCATTCCTTTCTTTTCATTAATGTCTCTTCATGAGTCAAAAACCCGTGTCTCGTATCAAGTGCATTTTCAAATCTCTTTTCCTAACAAAACTTGGATGGTTGTGGAGTGGTTAGGCAAAGGCCTTCTTCTATCCCGAGTGCTTGACATTACCTTTAGGGTTCACTATTGTAATGCACTTACCATTCAAGACCAAAACATCTTTAATAAGAGAATGAAGTTCTCTCTGTATTGAACTAAAGAGAGAGGATTGAGTGAAGACTTCTTCCTCTCCGAGTATTAGGATACTCACTGTAGAGTGTGTGGTCTCGATACTCGTCTTTCAATATGAAGACGTGACTACGCTCGCCACACCATTTTCACAATAAATCTTTGAGATAAAAAATTGGGTACTACCCGCAAGGGGTTACTATCCGAGACGAAAAAAAATAAAATTTGACATCTTGCCTCGATGGCGAAAACTATCTTTTTTCAAAAGGATATATCACGTTCGTTCTACCGCAAGCAGGTAACACCTAAGACTCCACAAGTAGCTGCAATACACCTAACTGCTAGAATGTGTACGATAGCATTGTCCATAAAAATACCAACAAATCGTAGGAAGAACTACGAATTCTCTGATTCTTCACTTCTTTTAAGTGAAGATACGTAGGCACAAGGGCCCCAATCCTTGGAGAGCACTTTCCCGTCATTTATTCCTAGTTCTCTGAACTACGTTGACTCTGACTTTCTCATACCTGTTGAGAATACGTAGGCATAGGACCGCGAGATCCTACCGAGTCTCTTTTCCCTGTTTCCAACCTTTCTCTTTCCTCTTAGAACACTCTTATATAGCAGTATCTTTTAGTAAATACTTTTGCACATATGACAAATAAATGGTTCCCGTCGAGTACGATGGATGCGAGGGGTGCTAATACCTTCCCTTCACATAACCGGCTTCCAAACCTTTTCTCTTGGTTACGAGACCATCTTATCTATTTCATCTTGGGGTTTTCTCGATGTTTTCCCTTCCCCTTTTAGGATAAATAAAGTTCGATGGCGACTCTTCTGTCTTTCCATTTTCACCTCTCCGTCGTTGCATTTTTTTGAGTAGCGACAACTGCGTTTTAGCTCATGCTTGTGATGTTTTAGTCTTACAACTATGTTTTGTCTTGTGGCTTCATGGCGTGAGGATTGTGTAGTTGTGGCCTCGCTTGTAGAAAATTTGGAATGTGTATAGCTTGTATGTTGCTTTTGCTCATGACTTCTACGTTTTGATGTGTGGATGTAGCAGCTTGTGTCATTTTGCTTCTTTGGATTTGACTTTGTGAAGTAGCTTATGCCTTGTAGCAAATGGGTCGTGTATTGATGCGGTAGCATGTTAGCTTTTCTTCCTCATTTTTGGCAATTGTTTTTTTGTTGCAAATGGTTGTAAAACAAAAATGGATAATGGGCCTTGGATTGTACTCATCATTTTTTTATTCCAATTTTGTAATGGACTTTGATGTAAATGGGCTTTCCAAATGTAATTTTGAATTTAATTTGTGATTTGGCCTGGTAGATGTAATTGCACTTCCATATTGATTTGAATCATGCTTGAATTCACAATTCTTTGAACTTGAATAAATATGATAACATGCTTGAAACCTTGAATAAACCTTCCATGTGAATTCCATACTTGAATTAAATCTAAAGATTCACTTGAATCTAACTTTGAACATCTTTGAATTCTTCATTAAAAATAATCTTGGAATGAATTAAAGTCTAGAACCAAATTCTTGAGAAATGACACCAACAAGAGGAATCAATCTTGAACTTTTCCATTTGAAACATTATAAGCCAAAACCTTCATTATGAAACTTCTTGATCAAGAGCATGCCTTGAAATCAGCAAAATATAAATTGAAATATGAACTGCACTACACAAAGCCCTAATTGGAAAATGATCTTGATCCTTGATGATCTTCAACCATGAAGCACTTGAATGCAGCACATCTCGATATCTTGAGAATGAAGCCAACTCTTTCTTGTTTTACCAAGATTAGATCAAAATCAACTGGAATCTCAACCATTAAACATGCCCATACACTTGAACTGATAACCTTGCTTGAACCTTGATTCATCCTTAACACCTGAGCTTAGACAACAACAAAAAAGAAAAATAACAGGCACATATTTTTTGGATTTTGAATAGAGTTAGTAAACATAAACAAGCAACAAGCAAAAGAAACCCAATGGGTGCTTGGTGACCTCCTACACAAGGGAAAAACCGACAGAGACGAGAGTTAGGACAAGCCATGTTTGTGATTGCAATGAGATGCAAAGGATATGATAAGTGGAATCTTAGGGGTAAAAACTAGGGTATGATAGATGCCCCTATTTAAGTTTCTTCTATCCAGAGTTATGAAGACTGAAAATCTTTGTATCGGCGAGATCGAAGAGACTTAAATACAAAAGACCCGATTTTTAGCCCTAATATTTCACACAATGCATATGATATGAATGAATGCAAGAAAACAGACTCTGCGGGGAAGCCACCACATAGAACAAATTCTACCACGGATACTGCTGGAGAAAAGCTTGACAGGAGTCCACCAGGGAGACACAACTCATTGGGGAGCGGAGATAAACCACAAAGATACATGTTGGGGAAAACCCAAATCATTGCTAGAAATGAAAGGCGGTAATGGAAACCTTTACTAGGAAAACAACCAGTAAAGAGAATACTGAAATTACTAGGGAAACACCTGAGTAATCAGTTGAAAAGGGAATTACTACCATGGATGATGGTAGATTACTAACTCATAGACGGAGGTAGAGAAATAAGATCATACCGACTCAAAGATGACGGTATACTACCAACTGATGGAGGAAGGTAGAAATAGGACAATAAGATAATACTTACTCATGGATGACGATATACTACCAACTCATGGATGAAGGTAGAAAACAAGATGATACCGACTCATAGATGGCGGTATACTACCTACTCATGGATGAAGGTAGTGAAATAGGATTTGAATATAATACTGACTCATGGATGACGATATACTATCAAACCATAGACGAAGGTAGAGATAGGATTTGAATTGATAATAAGCTTCCCATAAATTCTGATCTTCCACCTAGGACGAGGCTCAACTTCTTTTTTGACCAAGTCTTCCACTTGGAAAGGGTGATAAACCTTCCATGACTTTTGGTCTCCATCCAGGAACGGGTTTCAGTTTCTTCTTTAACAAATTCTTCCACTTGGAAAGGGTAATAAAACTCCCATGACTTCCGGTCTTCAACCAGGAACGGGTCTCAGTTTCTTCTTTAACCAAGTCTTCTACTTGGAAAGGGTGATAAACCTCCCATGACTTCTGGTATTTAGCCAAGAATGGATATTAGTTTCTTCTTTAGCCAAGTTTTACACTTAGAAAGGGTAATAAACCTCCCATGACTTCTGGTTTTTAGTCAGGAACGGGTCTCAGTTTCTTCTTTAACCAAGCCTTCCACTTGGAAAGGGTAATAAACCTCCCATGACTTCCAGTCTTCAACCTAGAACGAGTCTTAGTTTCTTCTTTGACCAAGTCTTCCACCTGGAAAGGTAATAAACCTCTCATAACTTTCGGTCTTCAACCTGGAACGAGTCTCAGTTTCTTCTTTGACCAAGTCTTCCACTTGGAAAGGGTGACAAACTTCCCATGACTTCTGGTCGCTGGAGATTTAACTTTGATTAGAGGTCTCAACAGGCTTCTCAAATAAAGAGACGACCACTTGTTAGTGAAATAATATGTTGTCTTTGATATGTTGAATTACAACAAACTTCTCTCTCAGAGATTAACTGAAGAGATAGCCACTCATTATGAAAATAAGAGTTGATACTCCTGGAACAAACAAGCTTCTAAAATAAAGAGATTGCCACTTGTTGTTGCAATAGGAATTGATAACAATAAAAGGCTTCTCAAATAAAGGGATTGCCACTTGCTGTTGAAAGAAATCTCAAGGAGATTACTGGAGCAATAACTGCTGAGGATGATATTATCATTCATTGGACAAGTTCTTTTGCTGAGGAACAAAAGGTTTAAAAGGTGCAAAACATGCCTTCTCGTCATCTATGACTCCATCTTGGGGATATCAAAAGCAACGTTGCATGGGACCAAAGTTCAATTCAGGAACAAATTGGAGAGAAACAATCAAATAAGACATTACCCAATGAGCAATGAACTAGAATCGGGGATTTGTTCCATCCAGACATGATGAGATGGGAAGGAAAACTAAAATATAAATCTTCCACAAGGTATGATCTTAGTGGGAAAACATAGGATAGTTTGACTGAGGAATACACGACTAGGAGCAAAGAATATGCACATGAATATGAATTAGCCTTTGGCTATGCATAATGATGATTTATGGATGCAAAATGCATGCAATGCTATGCTTATGCTGACAAAATAGGATACTTAACAAACTAGGAGAACCAAAACCACAACTGGGTACTAGGCCAATCTCAACTAGATGAAAACTATGCAACAGAGCTTGTCTTTTGCTAGGGAAGCAAAACCTTCCAAAATAAATGGAAGTCCTGATGGGGATAAAAGATCCCCTAAGGGAAACTTGAATCAACATTTTTTCTCAAATTGGCAATTCTTGAGGAGGTAGCATTCTACTGGCGAAATAACATTGCAACAACAAGCACCACTTGGGGAAGTGCCGTTAACTGATAACAAGTTTGGTAACCATTACGATGGGAACTTGAAATAAAAATCTCCATCAATCATCAATCCTCTGATGGAGATAACACTCTTCTTAACTTTGGTGCAAGAAGAAACCCAGAAATGGTTAACGCAACACCAATACTGTTGGGGGAAACCCGTATCTATCAACAAATCTAGAAATAACTCTGTTGGAGAGAGAAAAATTATTAAACCAAGGATATGCACTGGATAATTTTCATGAACTATCATAATGGGGAAGCTGAGTTCTATACTTTGAAACATGATCAATCTTGAACAACTATCGATGCTTAGTTTGTTCGAAAGTCAAAGGAAAATATTTTGTAATTTCAAAACATGTTTGTTATCAAAACTTCATTTCAAAAATTATTATAAAAAATAAATGACATTTTGCACAGAAACAAGTATAAGAACTGAAATTGATTGGCAAAAATCAGGATTTTATTGATAGAATGGTAGTTCACAAAAGACGTGACTCCATGGATCATTACAAAGTTTGGAAAATGGTAAGTGGAAAGGCTACATTGAAATAAAATGACCATTATTCTCACTAACAACTTTGAATTCTCGTAGTTCAACGTCCATTGAGAGAGATTGGACTGAGACATCCAAATGATGATGGCGCTGCTTCGAGTGATCAAGCCTTGCCTGATGTAGTTACTTGCCATGAAATCCCTAACTTTTGCCTATATTTTCCTGTCGGGTTTTCAATCTACCGGGATGAATTGTTTCTGTTTACGTCTCTAATTTTTGCCTAGACCGCCCTTTCGGGTTTTCAATCCATCGAGACATTGATTTTTTCCTAAGTCGCTCTTTCAAGTTTTCAACTTAGCCAGATGTTCTTTTGATTATTTTTAGGCGAAGTATTTCTTGATAGCATCGGCATTCATGGGACAAGGGACATCTTCACCATCCATAGTTGTAAGAATCAATGCACAACTAGAGAAGACTTTCTTGACAACATATGGGCCTTCATAATTGGGAGTCCACTTTTTGCGAGAATCATTATGGTTAGGCAAGATCTTTTTGAGCATGAGGTCTCCTTCTTTGAATTCACAGTGACATACCTTCTTATCAAATGCATTTTTCATTCTTTTTTTATACGACTGACCATGACACATGGTTGTCATTCAATCAAATTCAATTGATCATATTTGCTCTGACACCATTCAACTTCTATCAACTTGGTTTCCATCAAGGCTTGCATTAATGGGATCTCAACATCCATAACATAAACTAGAGAGAAAGGGGTTTCCCTTGTTGAAGTGCGGACGAACGTTTGGTATCCATGCAAAGCAAAAGGAAGCATTTCATGCCAATCTTTGTAGGTTACAACCATCTTCTGTAGGATTCTTGATATTTTTATTTTCCACTTCAACAACCCCATTCATCTTGGGTTTGTAAGGTGAAGAACTGTGATGTTCATTGCATTTTTTTCTTTTGGCAGACATTCTAGCTTAAGCGGCAGTTGATGATGACCAAGCAAACTCATTCGACAGGTCTATCAACCTTTTCTTGACATCTTCACCAAGCAGTGCCCCAATTTTGACATCGCGACTTTCTATGTCTAACTGAACTAACTGCAAGTCAACATTCTATCGCATAGTAATAAAAGATATCGATCCCACAGGGACTCGTAATCAAGCTAGTATTTTCGGGTGTTACTGTGTTTAGCTAGGTTGATATGGTTTTAAGGGAATAAAAGCAAAATAAGTGTGTAAACTATAGGGGAACTAAAAACGTTACTTAAGGTATAAAGGCGTGAATCGGTATGTAATATGTTGGTTCTTCAAGGATTCGACAAGTCACAGGTGTTTTGGGTGTTTTCAAAAATAGTTTAAGAAGAAAATGACGGTTTAAAGACCTTTGTCTCACGATGGTTGTTGACGCTAGTCGCAAATCTAAGGCGAAACCTATGTTGTCGCTATCCCATTCGTGGTTAAAATTACTTTTTGAAAACCATTAAGCTCTAATCCTTTTTAAAGCGATGTCGCTGTTTTTAAAACGAATGCTTAGTTTTTACTATCTGGACCTAACCTCAGTTGTCGCTTGTTGGTTCGTACCTTTATGAATTTCCCACTGTCGTGGCAAAACTGTTTTTAAATAAGTTCTCACTGTCGTGACGAACATTTATTTTAGAAAAATCGATTTAAAAACTAAAGCCATAACTAAGTTTGAAAAAGGAAAGTATATACCGGTTATTATTGAATCCCATCTGACTACCTATTACATACCGATTACTTTAATTTAGCCTGACATGGAATATAAACTAAGAACACGTAAACAATGGTAGAATATATAAACATGCATCATAATGGGAAATAGAAATCAATTAACGATTATAATAAGAACCTGTAAATAATTCAATTGGCTTTTGGGAAATCCTCCAAAATGACGGCAGGATTTAGTCTTGATGCCAATTACTCGTACAGAATAGAATTTGGAAAGTAAAACAACAATTGCAAGGAAGGAAAGAAAAAAGGAAACAATAAACAATAAGAAATTCTGAAGCTCAAAAATTTCTCTGAAAATAAATTGGCAGCACTTCGTGTCTTCAATGCGGCTCCCCCATTTCAGTCCTAAAGCCCTCTATTTATAGTGTATGAATGCTATGTGAGTTGTTGTTGGAAGTGTCTTTGAGGGTCAGAAAATCCAGGTAGTCGCGTGCTGAATTTTGGGCTTCTGTTTTGCACGTCTCTGAAAGTGGACAATGGGTAGAAAATGTGCCTATGACGGTCGTCGGGGGCCATGACGCTCTTCATGTCTGTGACGGTCGTGGTAAGACCATGACGCTCGTCACACCTGTGACAGTCGTGGTGAGACCATGACGGTCGTCATATCAGCAGAATTGGAATCTGCTGCTTTTCTCGCTCTTTTCTTCTGTTTCAAGTCCTTTTTAGCTTGTTTTGCCTATCTTGCCTCATTTGGACATTGACTTCGTAAACCTGCAAAATATTAAACAACTATGCGAATATGGTACAAAATCGGGGTGAAATCGACCGTTAATAATATGAAATAATGGCATTTTAATCTATATGTTTTCGCGTTATCAAACTCCCCTAAACTTGAATCTTTGCTTGTCCTCAAGCAAAAAGCCTAAATGCTAAGAGGATGCAGACACCTGATGCACACTTGTGCGTTTTCAGAATCGTTTCGAAGGCGCTGAGTCGAGGATTCGGAGATGATTCGTAACAACACGCATACAAACTTGACACTAAGCGGGAACGCTTTCGAAGGCCTACTCTTTATACGAGGCGGTTCCAATCATGCTGCTGTAGCTTGGCACTAAGTTCATCGAACTAAGTTCTGCCCAGTTTCGTTCTGGAACAATCACATTAAGCCCTTTACCTCTTTTCGCGTACGTAGTGGAATAACCTGTTAGTGATTTCGGTCTTTTCTTTCCATGGGGTCTGGTGCACGAGTGCGGTACCCTATGACATGTTCACTTGTAAGTTGTGGGGGATCGAACCGTGATTCGCCCTACCGAGTCCATAACCAGAGACCTACAGACCAACTGATAAGGAACTTCTTTTTCTCTTATGAGCTCACTATTTTTATTTCTTTTTGCCATTCCGAAATGTCAGAGGTAGATAAGCACTACATGGTTGCAGAGCAATTCTTTTCTTTATGATCTTACCGATCACTTATTTGCATCGGCTTTCCACGTGGCACGCGCTTATGGAGGTGCTGACTGCTTTTATAAACTACTAAGGGCTTCGCTTGATGCTTGAACCTGAGGCTTCAGTACAGTAGGTAGTGGAACTGACTCGCATAAAGCGGAGGTCTAAGGTGTCAAGTCGGTATGGTTATCGTTAGTAATCGTTCTCGAGTTTCCTTAACGCGGCCTTAATCGTGGCGCACCGGATGTTTGCATTGAAAGTTTTTCGTATAGCTCGAGTAAAGCAGATTAAGCTTGGGATGTTCTTTTAACGGAAAAGAATATAAAAACTATGTGCTTTATTAAACTGAAATAAAAATACTGGAATTGAAATTACTTGAAAGAGAAATGAAGTACATAGTAAAGTGCCGCTCCCACACCATCTCAAGCAGTGTCCCCACTGCTTTGAATTGATAGTGGAAGGCGTACAACAATGAAAACAGGAAAAATGCAGAAAAACTAAAAGAAAACAAGAAGAACTCTACTCTCTGTCACGTCCTCTTCCTCAATGGCGTCCTCCTCTGGTCGTGGGGCGTAGAAAGCCTGTGTGAAAAATGGAATTATGTAGGTCGTCCACACGGAGGTTTAGGGCTTCCATTTCATCCACGATAGTGTTGAGGCGTGCCCCCTGGGCGGTTAACAAATCGATGACCGGTTGGTGTTGTTCTTGCGGACGTCGTTCAAGCAGAGCGACGTTCTAGTTCTAGAGCCAGATGGCGTTAAGGACATCTTCGATGGTATCTGCAGTGCGGGGGTGACAGCGAGAAGAGGGACCAGGGGGGCTGGTTGCTGAGAGGCTTCAGCCTGAGCTGTGCGGTCCAATTTATCCTGTACCTCATCTACAAGCATCTGATCATTCTGTGGAGGAGCTGCAGCATTAGCTTCGGGTGCCGCTGGGTCAAAAAGCCAGTTGGCTCTGTTCTCAGGGTGAGCAATGTCTCGGCAAGGAAGGATGATGTTGCGGATGATGCGGTTACGAACCACCGGATGATAAAGTCCGTCGGCTCGAACCCTGATGAGGTAAGACGAACGACAATAGTCGATATCCAGGAAGACAGGAGGCAAGGATGGAAGGGCCTGGAGTTGATTTCCGAGGTCGAGTGATAATGCAATAGAAGTGACGATGCCTCCGAAATAAAAAGGCTTGGAGCCTCGACCACAGTTAGCCTGGATGTGAGCCAATAGGAATGGGGCGGCGTTGGTAGGTTTCGGCTCAAAGATGCATTTCAGGAAAAACAGTTCCTTGGAGTTTACCTTATGGTTGCTATCTCTGGAAAAGATAGTGTTGCCGAGCACCCTGTGAAGGTAGCGGATGGCGGGATGGTGAATGAATGTAGCATTAAGACTATCCCATCTATCAGCGGGGGTTCCGGTGAGTTGGTTCCAAAGTGCAAAGGCTTCCAAGGAGAATTGCTCTTAAGGAACACGATAGTGAGCCTCAAGACCATGGCTAAACTGGAGCATCTGAGCCAGTTGAGTTTGGGTCAGCTGATATTCCTGGCCGAATAATCGGAAGTTCGTAATGTTGGTGAGTTGGTTGGTTTCACCGGGGGGTGTCGTGTAGGTGAAAGAGCTAAGGAACTCCAGAGTTAGTTGTTCGTAGGTAGGCTGTGGTGTTGTGCAGAGGAACCACAACCCAGCGTTCCGAAGCATCCATTGGACGCCTTCCCGAATGCCTAATTTTGTGATGCATGCGATATCGACATATCGCGTTGGTTGGACGGCGCGCTGATAGAATTGAACGTAATTCGTTCGCTGTTGGTCGCCTCCTTCGCCGTCACGAAAGGTGATATTGGACATGTCTGGGAGTTCTCCTTGACGTGCCATGTCTTCTGATGAATTTTTGTGAGGAGTAGAGAGAGTGGTAGAGGGGGGTTTTAGAGAGGAGAGTTTATGATTGTGGAATGGGAATAAGGATGGAACTGTGAATTTATAATGATAGTTTGCAAATGAACGGTTCAGTTGGATGAGAATAGGGTTAATGGAATGAATGAGTGAGTGTGTTTCCCTTGAAAATCGAAAAACAACCGCTGATCTTCCAAATTTGACTTTGGTGACTCACAGGATCGATCAGATTGATCCTAGGACATGTGCTAAAGTATTCTACGTTTAGAATTAAATTTAAAGTACTTGTGATAACGAATTGGTAAATGTGCTTGTAATGAAAAGGACTTTGACTGGATATTTTAAAGTGCATAAACTTAAAGGAAACGCTATAAAAGACTTGTAAAAAAAAAAGGCTGTTCGAAAAGGGTAAAAAGTTTACAGGGAAGAAGGAATTGGAGTAAAAGATGCAGGAAAGGTAAAAGGCAAAATGTAACACTTGCACAAGTGGTTCGACAGAGGAAATGTAAATGTTGCTGAAATTGTAAAAGACTTTATTGAAAAGTTGGTGATTTTACATAACGTACATTCTCCGTGAAAATACTCTTTTCTCACACTCGGGTACTTTGAGTAAATTTGATTGGAGTTACTTTGTACAAATGGTAAAACACACCAGAAATCTGCCTAACAAATCCCTATTTATAATGCTAATAATTAACCGCTAATAACTTCCTAGTATCTCCTCGATCTAACAAGTGTCCTTTGCATGTAACCTCCTGCTCTAGAATTCGCCACATGTCTTATGAACCAAAACTCCTCCCTCCAATTTTTGAATTTCAAAACGACGTAGCAATGCCATTTGCGGAATTTCAGTCGAATGACCTCTTACACGGTCGAAATGCTCATAACTTTAGGTTTCTTAATTTTTCTAAGTTATTTCAACCGTTCAACTTTAGAAAAATTCCTTAGAGGCTATCGAAACCTCTTTGCTTCATTTAACTTATATCTTAATTATGTCTTAGTGTTTTAGCAACCCAAGGCAGTGTCGAATTTGGGAGCTAACAAATTTCCCCCAAAGAATGTTCTTTTCGACCTTATTGTAGGAAAAGGACATTTTTTGATAGTATCCCATTCGACACCATCTTTTCGATACTATCAGACCCTTTGGTTTGCCTCTTATCCTTTGGAAGATAAAACAAAAGAAAGAGAAATGTTTATTAAAAACTGCGCCACTTTGCACGCTCCTGACGTCATCATCATCATGGCAGGTTTCTTAGAACTCACAAAAATTCAAAAAACATCATCACCCTTTTAGCGCCTAGGGGTATAGGTTACAACCGCCCCTTACTTCTTCCACTAGGTGGCAAACGTGGCCCACTAACTTCAACCACGTAAAATTCTTAATTTTCTGAACCCTTATAAAATCACCAAAGAAATTTTTCATAAGACTTTCTACTCTTTACCACTGCTTGCTCTTCTCCCCTTTGCTGAAGAAACCCCTTTTTTAAACACTAGAAAAATATCCTTCCTCTCTGGAAACTTCAATCATGGCTGAACAACAGAAGAAAACTCAAACTAGGAGACCACCTTCTTCATCTGCATTGCCACCTTTCGCTACTTTGAGCGGACCAAAAATCACGAAGAACCAACAGCTCATCAGGGAACCGTTAGCGGAAGAGAAACGACACATCTACGAATCTCAGGTAATCATCCCCGTTGATGTGGCTGGAAAAACTTTAGCCATGTCTGGCCCATTGTCACCCCCAAACCTTGATTATTCCACTTTGAGCGACTTTTTCCCTTCCTATCGAAAAACCAAACCCTTAGGGCAAAAAGACGCTAGCAAAATCCCTTCTGATAACCCAGATGACCTTTCTCTCTTCAACGTGGACCTTAAATATTTACATGATGGGGCAAGAGTATTTAGAGCTACGCCGTACTTCAAAGATTCTGAACTTTATCTTAACTGGTTGGCAAAAATAGAGAAAGCGAAGGCACCGCATTGGAAAGAAATAGGTATTTATGACCTAATCATGCTGTCGAAGGTTGGGCCACCTTACTGTCCGTTAATGTTGGCCTCCTCTTTGTATTTCTGGGACAGTACTCACCATACCTTCCATCTTCCCTGTGGAATGGTGACTCCCACACTTTTCGACATGGCTGCTATCGTTGGATTAAGACTGTGTGGATTGGCTTACAATCCTGAAATTGATGCACGGGACACCATAGGTTTTGGTAGCACGAAGCATACTTACACACCCTTCATAAATCATTTTCATAATAAAGACACCGACGTAGTTGAAGACGAGGAGCACATAGACTTTCTGGCTATGTGGTTGGCTCGCTGCATTTTTTGCACAAAGTCTTTGCAGGTGGCGAGGAAGTACCTGACCCTGGCAAATCAGTTACACCTTAAAAGGGACATATGCCTTAGTGAGATGATACTAGCCAGCCTGTATGAGGCTTTGGGAGAAGGCGCTGATAAACTGATGGATCCAAAAACCCATGGCGCTCTTATAATGGCGGGGCCATTTTGGTTGCTTCAACTATGGTTGAACGCCACCTTCGAACACAGCCTTCCCTTTAAAGGAGAGGTCGACGAAGCCCAGGTATCTGAACGTCGGGTCGAATGGCCACGCTTGGTTCAGTTGACACCAAATGAAGAGGGTCGAAGCCTTCGTGCCAATCTTACCAGCTTCATCCACTTGTTTGCAAAAAGGCATGAATTCACTCCCAGGATGGCCCCTTTAGCTCATAGGCTGTATGGCCCTGACTGGTTCACCAGGTCCTTTCCTCCAGTTTCACAAAAACAAGAAGCAGAATCAAACCTGATATGGGAGAGATTCTTGACGCCACGCTTGATAGTTCATAAGCTCAACCTTGTCAGAGGACAAGCAATATTAGTCGCTTATCAACCCAACTTGGTGTCGAGGCAATTTGGGTTAATTCAATCATTGCCTAGGTGCTTGTATGATAAGAAGTCTCATGTTATTCTTCTCTCTACCAGCTTCAACCCACTTGAGTGTTCGACTCAAATGGCCCGTTACGCCCATAAGTCCCATTTTACTCCAATTTATTTTGAACCCTCTCACCTTTGTACCCCAGACTTTTACAACTGGTGGACCAATCATTACTCCAATAACTTTCTTGATGTTTCGAGTTTTTCACGCTTGATTGACCAGGCTTTTATTGATGTGCAGGAAAAAATAAAGAAAGGTACGTCTACTCATATCAAAGAGATACAAGCTTTCTAGAAGTACTTCGAAACTGCCTATCGACCAAATGATGTTAGTCGAATCGTCCGCGAGGTTGCTATCACTTTAAAAGAAAAATTTTCCAAACGAATAGAGAAACTGAAAATCCCCTCATCTATCCCTTATGATAGACGATATGAGGTTGCTTTTAAACTCTTTCCCCCAAAGACCCCTCGATTACCAACTGCTGATTTTGGCGTGGCTCTTGCCCCTCCATTTCCAGACTGGGTTATCTGTGAGGATAGTATAAAAATACTTCGACAGCAGTCGAAGCCTAAAGCGCAGCGGGTGGTTCCGACTAAACATACACTTGATACTTTTAGAGGGAACCTTCATATCAGTATCGGAGATGTTCACATCGAGACCGAAATCCTTGAAGGTCATCTCCCTTCGATTTGGCTTCCTCTCACGAAGCTTCAACGTTACTAACCTATGTCTTCTATATTTACTTATTCGCAGCTGCTCCTAAAAGAAACGCTCCGACAAATAAAATAGAAGGAAAGACTGAAAGTTCAAAGGTAAATTCTTACATGCTCTTATTCACCTGAAGCTTTTCTGTATTTTGCTGATCACTTCGATCTTCCCAGGTTGGCCGCAAACCTCCAACTCCTCAAAAAAGAAGAAAAGTTGCAGCCCAAGTCATCATAGACTCCAACGATGATGAATCCCCTCGTGAAGATGTTCCCCTAAAAAGAAAACGAAGGGTAACTCATGGGCTAGAGAGCGTCGAATCTCCTTCATCTCCCACCAAGATACAGAAACAGAAAACGCCTCCTGCATCTCCTGTCAAAGCTCTCACAACAAATGATCCAAATCCTTCTGCCGTTCCCATAGAGAGTGATAACTCTAGTCCGGCTGAGGAAGCCGCAAAGGTATTGTGAAAGAATCTCTGACCTTTCTATATCAAGCTCTTGTTTCTTTCATCTTGCGTCTCATGAGGTTTATTTTCCCAACTGCAGACTACTACTGAGGCTTCCAAACCTTCGATGTAGCCGTCTCCCTTGCCTATTTATCCATTGAACAGCCAAGGTGAACCCACTTATATTCCTACATCTGATTTGGGCTCTGGTGTAAGTTCTCTTGGTGAAATTAACAAACCTGAATTTTATGCAGCCCCTTCGCCCTTAAAAACTACTACCCAACAATCACAAACGGATGGGTCCGACCATGAGGAAGAGGGAGCTCCTGAGACAATAGTCGTGGCATGATGAAGATGAAAACCCCAAACCTGAGGACACCAACCCTGCCACCACAACAAGTTCCCCTTTCGTTCACACAAAACCCGCTACTGACGACGTTGATGCGGACGAAGCCAACGCATGCGAAGAAGAAGCCATGCACCAATCTGAGCTAGGTGAGTCAGATGATGAGGAGAAAGAGGCTACCTTGGCTCAAGACCCCACAAAAATTGCCCCTGTAGAAAGGGAAATAATTACAAAGGGAAAGTCTGATGAGCCTGCTTGCATTGATGCTACCAAAGTTATTCCCGTCGAGGTGCCACAGGCAATGCCTCTTCAGAGCGAAACGATCCTATCTAAGGAAGAAATGGTTGCGCTAAAAGAAACTGATCCTCGTCGATACGTCCAACTACTGTTGCGCAGTCGAGGCAGTTCTTCTAGCAAAACTCGGAGTACTTCGACTTCTGAGGGCCAGGTCTCTAGCAAACCTTCAAATGATATTTTGGCGAAGATCAAAGACAAAATCTTTAAAGGAGACCTTTTCATGTTGCTGAAGATGGATTCCGTCACCCACCTATCTTTGAAAACGCTTCTTCAACAGGTGAAACTTGAGTCCATATCGCCTGAAGCTGCTAACGTCATTCGAGAGGTGGGAATTTTGATAGATCAAGTCTACAAAGACCTCACGTTGCTGCCCCGCCTCGAAAGTGACATTTCGACGAAATCTGGTTGCGAAGCAGCTGCCTGGACAAGTGTAGCGGAATCGGAACAAAGGATCGAAGAGCTGGAGGAAGAGAAAAAGAAAGACCAACTAGAGATTGCTTCCAGCAAGGAAAATATCGTCTGTTGGAAACGCAAGATCAAGAAACTTCAAGGCAAGATCAAGAAGGAAGAAAAGAAGATTTCTCAACTGTCTTCCAAAGACGATTCGGCCCTTGCTGCTGAACTCGAACATGCTATCACTTTTGCAAAAGAGGCTCGAAGCTTAGAAGAAGAAGTTGCCAGATTAACTGATGAAAGGGCCTCGTGCCAACAACGTATCGAGTCTCAAAAGGCGAGCTACCTTAAAATGAAGGCCAATCTTCCTTTCTGATTTACTGACATATTTTAACAGACTATATTTTGCTGGCCTTTGAAGCCATTTTGTTATTGTAACTTATCGCGCCATTTTGGCAAATATTAATACCATTTGTGGCTTTGCTTTATACTTTCTGTTATTCTGTTGTTATCTTAACTTCTTGTAGCATAGGCCTGTACTTTTTCAAGTACTTACCATTTACTTTTAATATCCTCCTATCTTCGCCCAATTCTTCCACTTCATAGGCTCCATTAAAGAACACCCTCGACACTTGGAAGGGTCCCTCCCACTTTGGGGACCATTTACCCAGCGTCTTGGCCTTTCGATCCATAGGCAAAATGACTCTCTAAACTAAGTCTCCAACTAAAAAGGTTTTTGATTTAACCTTCTTATTGTATGACTTTTCCACTCTCTTTTTTTGCCTTCTCAGCAATTCTAGAGCTTTCAATCTCTCTTCGTCTAAGTCTATGACCTCATCGAGCATCATATCCCAATAGACTTCTCTAGGAATTTCGTGTTGCCTTTGAACCCTAATCGACTGTATGTGGATTTCGACTGGCAACACTGCATCGTGACCAAAGGTCAAACGATATGGGGTGCCGTTGGTTGCCTCTTTGGGTGACGTTCGACATGCCCATAGAGCCTGATCCAACACTTTGTGCCAATTCTTTGGCTTGGTTCCTACTTGCTTCTTTATCATGTCAATGACCAATTTATTTGCTGCCTCGACTTGCCCGTTAGCCTGCGCGTAATAAGGGGTCGAAGTTAAGAGTTTGAACCCCATCTCTCTGGAAAAATCCTGCATCTTTCTACCCGTGAAGATCGACCCTTGATCCGTTGTTATCGTCTCTGGCAGTCCAAACCTAAAGATGATATTTTTCTGAATGAATTCAATCACATCTTCCTGATCCACTTTAGGTAAAGGCACTGCTTTGATCCACTTGGTAAAGTGATCTATCCCCACTAAGATATACTTTTGGTTTTTTGAGGATGCTGGTTGAATTTCTCCAATCAGATCCAAATCCCAGCCTCTAAACGGCCATGGTTTAATTATGGAATGTAATTCGCTTGCTGGGACGTGTTGTATGCCTGCATGAACTTGACACTCCTGGCACCCCTTGGCGAACTCGATGCAATCTTTTAGCATTGTAGGCCAGTATAAACCTTGTCGAAATAACAACCATTTCATTTTATGGCCAACTTGGTGTGCACCACATGCCCCACTGTGGACTGTTGACAAAGCCAAGTATGCCTCTGATTCACTCAGGCATTTCAGCAAAACTCCTTCAGGTTTTTTTTTGAACAATTCGTTGCCCATCAAGACGTAACTCAGCGCTTGATATTTTATCTTTTGATCCAAGGCTATTGACGGATTCTGGAGATATTCGACTAAAGACTTTCTCCAGTCATTGTCCAACAATTCTCCGATGGTAAAGACTTCGAAAGTCTCTTCATCCATATATCCAAACTTTGTAGCCTCTAAGTCTTATGGCTTCAACCCAACTGACACTACCTTGCCTCTAGCTTCGATTACTTCCTGCAAGTCTTCCTTCGAGACCCTATATCCCGAGGCAATCTATGCTAGATCGTTGGCCACTCGGTTCTGTATTCTCGGTATATGTCGAATAGTTGATGCTTTGAATTTTTTAAGCAGCCTATTGGCCACTACAAAGTACATGATGAGATTTTCTTTAACGCATTTGTACTCCTTTGTCAACTGTTTTATCACTAATTCCAAATCGCCCATTATTTCGACCTGGGTTGCCCCCAATTCTAACAAAATCTCAAGTCCAACTATTAAAGCTTCATATTCAGCCTCGTTGTTGGAACACAAACCCTCGACTTTATACTTGAATTTTGTTGGAATTTTATCTGGCAAAATAATCATCAGACCAATACCCGTGCCATGTTTGTGGCTAGAGCCATCGAAGTATAATTTCCATGGTTCCACTTCAACTATATTCATGGCATTTTCGTTTATAGAGTGGTTGACGATAAAGTCTGCCACTATTTGCCCTTTGACTGCTTTTAGCGGTCTATAAGTTAAAGAATATTCTGTCAATGCCAGTGCCCATTTTCCAATTCGACTATGCAAAATAGGTTTTGATAACATGTGTTTAATAACATCGAAGTGCGAAGAAACACAAACATCTACTGGTTTAATATATTGCTTTAACTTTGTACATGAGAAATATAAACATAGACATAGCTTTTCGATTTCACTATATCTAGTTTCTGCGTCATTTAAAACTCTACTAAGGTAGTAAATAGCCCTTTCGGCGCCATTCTCATCCTCCTGAGCCAACATGCTCCCTAAAGTTCTATCTGACGCTGCTATGTACAATCGCATGCTCCTGCTTCTACACGAAGGCGAAAGGAATGGGGGATGAGCCAAGTAATATTTGATTTTGTCGAAGGCTTCCTGCTGCTCTTTGCCCCACTCGAATCTGTCCCTAGTAATTCGAAGCAAAGGTGAGAAGGCTTGCGTCTTGCCGCTTAAGTTAGAGATGAACCTCCTTAGAAAGTTAATTTTCCCCAGCAGCGATTGCAACTCCTTTTTGTTCGACGGTGCTTTGGTTTCTAAAATAGCCTTCTTCTTATTCTGGTTGATTTCAATTCCCTTCTTATGGACAACGAAACCCAAGAAGTCTCCCGCCTGTACACAAAACGCGCACTTCAACGGATTCATTTTGAGGCCGAACTTCCTCATTCTGGCGAACGATTGTCGCAGATGACCCAGATGGCTTTTTCCTGAAACAGATTTCACCACAATATCGTCAATGTATATTTGTATAAAAGATTCGATGAAATCATGGAATATAGAATTCATTGCTCGCTGGTACGTTGCCCCAGCGTTCTTTAGGCCAAATGGTATTACTACCCATTCGTAAGTGCCTAAGGCCCCTGGACAACGAAACGCTGTTTTGGGAACGTCATCTTCCACGATAAAAATCTGGTTATATCTAGAATAACCATCCAACATACTGAGGTATTCATGGCCAGCGGCTGAATCAACTAACATTTCCGCCACTGGCATCGAATATTCGTCTTTGGGAGTGGCTGAATTCAAATCTCTGAAATCAATGCACACTCTTAAGGACCCGTTCTTCTTGATGACTGGGACAATATTGGCCAGCCATTCGACATACCTCGCTGTGCGAATGAATCTGCAACGAAGGAGCCTTTTGATTTCCTCCTTGATCTTCGACATGATCTCTGGAGCAAAACGCCTTGGGCCCTGTTTGACGGGCTTCTTTCCCGGTTTTATTGGTAGTTTATGTTCCACCAAATCTCTTTGCAACCCAGGCATTTCGTCATAGTCCCAGGCGAAACAATCCTTATACTCCCGGAGCAACTGGATGACTTCGATCTTCAGTTGAGGGTCGAGGTTAGCACTAACGTACGTTGGCCTCCTGGTTGGACCCTCTCCTAAATCAATTTCCTCCAATGGATCCTGTGCGACCATTTTGATGTCGTTCCCCAAAGGATCTCTCTCGAACCCCAGAGGTTCGTCATCATAGATGGCGTCGAGCCTCTGGCTCTCCCGCTGTATTTTGGTGGCTTCTTTAGCCATTTTGTCATGGGCGGCCATTGCGGCCGTTTGTAATTTAGTTTCAGCCACATAGGCCGAAATTCTTCGCAGCACCACTGCTTCAGTCATCAAATTCACTGCCCCACCCCGTGGGGTCAACTGGGGCTGCCCCCAGGTATGGGAGTCTCTCCCCAGGTATTTCCCTATCCCAACGAAATCCGTCGACAAGGTGGAGGTATAGTGAGTAGTACACCTCGTCATTTGGTGCGAACTCAATGTCCGCTGGAGCACAAGGGCCAATGTTGGCCAAGTGCTTGTCGAATTGGAACTGATCTATTTGCCTTCTTAGCACCCTGAAGTACCCTTGATCAGCTTCAATATTTTCAACTATGCCATCCGGCCTCCAGATGGCAATCCTTTGATGCATCGATGATGACACTGCTCCAATTCCATGTATCCATTCTCGGCCAAGCAATAAATTGTAGTTGGTCGTGGTTTCGACCACCATGAATACCGTTGGTCTTGTAATTGTTCTGATGGTCACATCCACCTGAATCACCCCCTGGTGGTTCCTACTTTTCCTTCATAATTCGACAAGACCATATTATGTGGCTTTGTATTAGCGTCATGCTTTCCTATTTTGGTCAGCAAAGAATGTGGCATCAGGTTTACCGTAGCGCCACAATCCACCAGTATTTTGTTGATGGGGATGTTCTCCACTTTTGCTGTAATATACAACGGTTTCAGGTGGGTCCTCATTTCTTCAGTGGGTCGTTCGAAAAAAGCGTTTTGCTCTTCGACACAACCATTGTTCATCACGTAATAGCATACAGGTTTATGTGCTTCCATTTCCCACTCAGCGTCTGCGCCTGGTTCTTCGACCTCTGACACCCTATTGAACTCCCAGGGCATCACCGACACCACGTTGACCACCAGGTCCAAAGAATCATCGGAGTCAAAGTTATCTGTCATGTCTTCGTCCCCTTCCGTCGGTCTGTCTTGTTTAGGCGAAAACAACCTTCGCCCAACTGGTAATTTTTCCGCTATCTTCCACTGCTGTTCTTCTTTTCCGGGGGGGTTTGAACTGTTCTTAGACTGATTTTTCTCCATCTCTTCTCTGAGAGCCTTTCTTCTTCTTTGCTCTCTCCTCCATTGAGACCTGGTCATAGGATTCTTACCCTTATAGTTTTCAGATATGTGCGCTATTTTTGAGGATTGATACTCCTTGCTGTAGGAGACCGAAGATCCTCGATTCACTTCGAAGCTCTTCCACCTTTGCTGCCCTTGCACCCTCTCTTCATTAGGCTTCCTCCACTTTCCATCAGCGGAATCGACGACAGGTTTGAAACTGGCGGGCCTAGCACTTGGTGGCCTGATTCGAGGTTCAGAGCGTTGGTCTTCTATCCTCCTGTGGTAGTTCTTTCCTTGATCAAAACCATGGCCACCTCTGTTCAGACGATGTCGACGTTCTCCATCTAGCTTCTCTGCTGCTTTTCTATCGAAAATGGCGCTGCCCCTGGGGCACAGCATCACGCTCGATCCATTGTCTTTGCATCGATGTAAAAAGCCAACGATTGACTCTTCCGTCTTTGGGTATGCTAACCTGCTACATCCCTCATGGTGTTTTGATTCTTTCTCTTCCATGGTCTCTGATGGGTTAATGTCGACCATATTGACTTCGACCGTCCCGCCTAGCTCCATTCTTTCCAAG
Organism: Lathyrus sativus; assembly: GCA_963859935.3. Classification (NCBI taxonomy): domain Eukaryota; kingdom Viridiplantae; phylum Streptophyta; class Magnoliopsida; order Fabales; family Fabaceae; genus Lathyrus; species Lathyrus sativus. Next base: position 204,322,156 of record OZ012738.1, on the reverse strand, counting down.
CCCTCAGTGGCTTGGTCCATTCTGACGAAATGGTCAGCTGTTTCCTTGGTTACTATGGCGTAACTTGGATGATTTTGAACCCTTAGACTTTACTTGTCATTGTTTCGACCAGTATTCTCCTCGACTGTGACTGCCGTATCGTCCAAACCGAAACCCATGACGCATTTCGCCATCACTGGTGCTGAAATGAGGTCCTCAGTAACCTCCATCATATTAACAGAAAACTCGATGCCCTCAGCAGCATCTATCATGTTTGCTTCCATAGGTTCAGCATAAAGAGCACCAGTCAATTGCAGCGGATCAACATCCACCTTCATCTGGCCCTTTGCCTTATCTCCAAATTTCAAGCGTCCCTCCTGTATCGCATTCTGGACAAGATCCCTGAAAAGAAAACATTGAGATGTTTTATGACCCAGAAAATTATGGTACTTACAAAAACCTCTCTTTTTTCGCTGCTCTAAGGGCGGTGTTTTAGCACTAGGCGGCACTATCATCTGCCCATCTTTTACTAGCAAATAGAAGATTTCATCACATTTCGTGATGTCAAAGGTGTAAGTTTTCTTAGGGAACCTGTCGTTCTTTTCTGATTCGACAAAGCCCTTTCCTTGAGGAGGGGCCAGTACTCGACAGGAATATGGAGGACCCTGTTTTAATTCAGCAAGATCGAATTCACTCTCCTCGAAGTAGGGGGACTCTTCGCAGGCCCCTTCGCTACTTTCGTTGAGTTCGACAAAAACTACTTTCTTGCCTTTGTTAAATCTTGACTTTTCGTCTTTCAGCCTTTCTAGCTGTCGGACTCTGTCGGCCAATTGGGCCATATCTCTCAGATACTGCGTATCTAATTTCTTCCTAATAGAGTAATCTAAACCTCCTGCTGCGATTTCGACCAACTCATGTTCAGGCACTTGTGTGAAACACCTTTCCTTGAGTAGTCGAGACCTATTGAGGTATTCTTCGATTGGCTCTGAAAACTTACGCTTTACACTGGCCAACTCTTTCAAACTAATCTTCGTCTGGCCCATGTAAACTTGTTCATGGAAGAGTCGTTCTAACTGCGTCCAGTTACATATTGTACTTGGTGGTAAAGTGGTAAACCACGTGAAGGCGTTCTTTGTAAGAGAACTTGGGAAGTATTTTATCCTAAGGCTTTCGTCATTGGCTATCTCCCCAGCCTCAATTATATAGCGTGCTACGTATTCAACGGTGGACTTCGTTGTGTCCCCTGAAAACTTAGTGAACTTAGGCACCTTAGTCCTAGGGGGTAATTCCGCTCGAAGGATGTAGTCGACTATTGGTGAAGTATAATTTGGCCTAGTAAACCCAGTGTTTAGGCCATTTCGAGTCATGATTCTTTCTACCATCGTAGCCAAATTGTTTTCGACCGCGAGGTTGTTGCGTCTTACTTGCTGAACCACATTGTCTGCATCCTGGTTTCGATTCACCACAACTATTTCTGGGTTTCTCTCGATCTGGACTCTAGGAGTTTCGACAACATAAGGGCCTATTCCTCCTTGGTTCTCTAAATTGGCTTCTGGCGCCACTCTTGGAATTTGTTGTAGAATATTCTCCACAGGGGCTTGGTTTCTTTCTAACGGAGGTACCCCTATAAATTCAGTCAAGCGTGTTAACTGTGTCGCCAGTTGTTGGTTAGCGTGAGTTGTGTCTCGAATTAATGGCTAAAAGATCTCGCCCATAGTCTGGGAGAGGGTTTCAACCATCTGTAAGTTACTCTCATCCATCTGCTGCCTCAAACAGGCAACAGACATATTGGTTAAATTGGGACCTTGAGTCGAGTACCCTAGACTTAAACTCTGAGGGTTTCGACCAATATTTGAACCAGGTCCTGATCCTTGTAAAGGTGACGCCATTGTGTATTCAGAAAATATTGGGGGCGCATTTTGCAGCCCCTGCATTACAGTCGTTGACATCCCATACGGGGGATTCCTTGGCAACTGCGAAAGACCAAGAGGGGCAAACTGCCTTGACACTGATGGTCCTGCTATTGGAGTTTGGGGATTCGACACTGGTGGCCCAATATACTCCAATACGGGTTGTGTGTAAGGCCTAACTATCGTTGTCCCAGATCCTACTGGGGCGATGGTTTGTTCTGACCTTACGGGAGGCGCTACTTTCTCTCCTGTCGATGGTATAGGCGGTGGGACCATGTTGTTACTGGTTCCTTCGCCAGAACCTTGGACTTGTGGGTTAGGATTGTTTGGCTGGTTCGTTTCTGTCGCCATATTCCTAAGGATTGTTCGTCTTTCTTCGTTAGCAGCGGTAATTCTACCACTTCTTAGTAACATATAATGTACTTTCTACGAAGATTATTAAGGCTTGTGAATGAGAACTCTTTGATTCTAAATCGCGGGGATATTTAGCACCGTCCCACTGGGCGTGCCATTTTGTTTCCCTTGAAAATCGGAAAACAACCGCTGATCTTCCAAATTTGACTTTGGTGACTCACAGGATCGATCAGATTGATCCTAGGACATGTGCTAAAGTATTCTACGTTTAGAATTAAATTTAAAGTACTTGTGATAACGAATTGGTAAATGTGCTTGTAATGAAAAGGACTTTGACTAGATATTTTAAAGTGCATAAACTTAAAGGAAACGCTATAAAAGACTTGTAAAAAAAAAGGTTGTTCGAAAAGGGTAAAAAGTTTACAGGGAAGAAGGAATTGGAGTAAAAGATGCAGGAAAGGTAAAAGGCAAAATGTAACACTTGCACAAGTGGTTCGACAGAGGAAATGTAAATGTTGCTGAAATTGTAAAAGACTTTATTGAAAAGTTGGTGATTTTACATAACGTACATTCTCCGTGAAAATACTCTTTTCTCACACTCGGGTACTTTGAGTAAATTTGATTGGAGTTACTTTGTACAAATGGTAAAACACACCAGAAATCTGCCTAACAAATCCCTATTTATAATGCTAATAATTAACCGCTAATAACTTCCTAGTATCTCCTCGATCTAACAAGTGTCCTTTGCATGTAACCTCCTGCTCTAGAATTCGCCACGTGTCTTATGAACCAAAACTCCTCCCTCCAATTTTTGAATTTCAAAACGACGTAGCAATGCCATTTGCGGAATTTCGGTCGAATGACCTCTGACACGGTCGAAATGCTCATAACTTTAGGTTTATTAATTTTTCTAAGTTATTTCAACCGTTCAACTTTAGAAAAATTCCTTAGAGGCTATCGAAACCTCTTTGCTTCATTTAACTTAGACCTTAATTATGTCTTAGTGTTTTAGTAACCCAAGGCAGTGTCGAATTTGGGAGCTAACAGAGTGGTGATTTATGGGGGAAGTGGAACCGTGAGAGTGGGAAGTTATGGGTTAGAGAGAAAGAAAAACTCCCAACAGTCGTATTCTGCTATTTAGCAGAATACGTGATCTCGTGACGGTCATCAGGAGAGCGCCACGACCGTCATGCTCGTGACGAGCGTAACATGGCTGTGACGGTCGTCATAGCAGCAAATTCTGCAGAAGCAGAATTTGTGTTGTGTGGTTCGTACAGACATTGTGTAATGTAATTGTGGCTCACTTAGGCCAGTAAATCAACCAGGCAATGAATGAAGAGTAAAGAATACATGATTAAAATAGAGTTGGAAATAAAATTCATTGATAAATTAGAAAAGTACAGGAATTGAAATGAACTTGAAATTGTAAAAACATAATACTAGAAATTGTTCAAAATGCAGCAAAATTGAAAATTAAAACTTAAAACTAAAGCTAAAAATTTAATCAGTCTTTCTGATTCTTCAGGTCGTCGAGTTGTTTAGTAAGGCGATCGAACTATTCACACACTATGTTCATGAAGGTCGTGACTTCCATCTGCAATGTTGTTAGCTCTTCCTTGACTGTGTAAATTTCCAATTTGACATCATTCACTATTTTCCGAAGGGCATCCAGCTTGTCTGGTTGTTAGTCAGGGATGGGGTCAGGGAAATTGTGGTAATTTGGTGGAGTCTCAGGGTCAATCTCAGTTTTCGACACATAGTCTTCATAGTACATATAATCATGAGCTTCGGAAATATGGTCACTTTTGTACATGTAGTCTTGAGGTGTGAAGTAAGGTGAAGCAGGACCCAAGGGTTCATCCAATTCGTACAGCCAGTTATTTCGGTTGTGGACACTCGTCTTCTCATGGTTAGGTAGTGTAAACAGGTGGACAGATCGACCAGCAATTAGGTACTCATAAGGGGCAGGACCTAAGTTTCCTATCATACCTTGGTTAAAGCAGAATGATATATCCATAGGTCTTATTAGGCCAGAGACTTTAATCCGGTTCAGCTGGTACCTAATGAAGGTGAGATAATACTTAGAAGGGGGTTGAATAAGTATGAAAGATTAAAACTTAGAATTAAAACACAAGTATTTTTATCCTGGTTCGTTGAACTCAACTACTCCAGTCCACCCTTCCTAGAGTGATTTGCCTTTCTCAAACAAGGACTTAATCCACTATTTTATCAAACAGATTACAATAGTAACAACAACTGTTCTTAGTCTTCTCAAGAGCTACTGATTCCAACTGAATCCTCTTAAGGAAATCCTTTACAATCAATGTAAATCTAATACAAGAGTAAGAATGCTTCTAAAAAGCTTTAATCACAACAGTGATATTTCTCTTAAGTTTAAGTACAATGAAATTAATTCTAAGAATGAATATGAAAGTATGAGAGCTTGAATGTTTTTAATTTCTTTTCAGCAAAAATGTCTAACTGAAGAATTTGGTGGAGTCTTGCTTTTATAGGCAGCTGATCCAAGGTGAGCTGCACGTTGAGAAGAGTGTCTAAAAGGTCTGAGCCTTTTTGTCTTCACATCAAGTGACCTTTCTTAGAAGAAGAAAGCACAGAAAAATCCTTTTTGTCTGTGTTCTTGTGTCTAGCATAAATGAGGAAAGAGACATTTGATTTACTCCAACGGATATAATCTTTGAATATTTCTTCTTCAGTTTTCAGCAAGTTCATCAGAGTCTGATTGGGTCAGAGTCTTCTAATGATGATCAGAACTTTGCTGGATCAGAGTCTTCTGCAGCATGTGTGCTTTCAGCATGTTAAATATCAGAGCATATTTGAAACAGAACTTCAGTACTGGCAGCTTTAGTACTTTCAGAATCTTCTGTAGAAACTATGCTTTGAAAAACTCTTCATACAATATTCTTCTTTGCTTCAGATGCTTCTGACTTGCTTCAGATGCTTCTGACTTGCTTCAGATGCTTCTGCTTGCTTCAGATTCTTCTGGAGCTTCTGCTTCAGAATCTTTTGGAGCTTCTTGCCTCAGATCCTTCTGGAGGCTACGCTCAGGATCTTCTGTTAGCAGCAATCAGAATCTTCTAATGTATGCATCTGGCGCTACAGATTCTAGCTAGTTTCTTGTATTCAATTCTGATTTGCTTCTGGAGTGTTAATTTCTTTACTATCTGCAGTAAAAACTCTCAAGCAAATTTTAGAGTATATAATTCTTAAATACAAAATTTCCTAATAGTTATCATCAAAACATAGAGATATTATTAAGAACCAATCTGTGTTCTAACAATCTCCCCCTTTTTGATGATGACAAAAATATCAGAAATTTTGTTTAATTGAAAATATTAAAATTATAACTCCCCCTGAGATGATGAATCTCCCCCTGAGTTAAATACAGATAAGGAATAGAAACTTCCCTTTTGTCTTGAGTAATCTTCAGAGTTAGATCTTGTTTGTTCTTTTAACATTTGAAAGTCAGAATGTCTTGCAGATTTAATATTCAGAGTTTGATAATGGTCAAATGATCTGAGAGACTCAGAGTTTCTTTTATAGAATGTACTTATCAAATGTTCTAAAATAGTCAGATTAAATGTTAGATAGAATAAATATGTCTGAAGTTTCATTCTGGTGAAGTTATATTAAACAGTTCAGGTTTATATTTTCTCCCCCTTTTTTGTCATAAGCAAAAACTAAAAACTTTAAAAAGAAAATTAAAAAAGAAACAGTAAATAAGATAAATCAGTGGAGAAAAACTTTGATTCATTCAATAGAGCAGATCAAGAGTACATACATCAGAAGATATATCAATAAAGTACATAGGCAAACATCAGATGCAAAAACATTAGAATGAAAAAAAATGAAAATCTAAGAGTGTTTGGACAAAAGCATCTTCAATAGATCTGTAATCTCAGAGGAGGATTGCTCTTGCTTGGACATCCACTTAGCCATAGTTTCATTCTTTTGATATTGCTTTGACATCCATTCTGTCATATCCTCAGACTTCTTATCCTGTTTTGCCATCCAGGACTTGATCTCTGATTGGCCAGCTTCCAGAGCAGCAATCTTATCTTCAAAATCTGGATGTTCTTTCTTAATCTCAGATGAAGAAGTATGATCAGGTTCTGGAGCTTGAACAGAGTCAACTTCCATGGGTTTTGTAGAGTCTGGAGCATTAGAGCTAGAAGGAGGGTCTACCAGAGTCATGGCTAAATGATTTTCTTCAGATGCAATTTCAGTAGTTTCTTCTGATGAGGGAGGAGCATCTGTAAGGAGCAGAGGTTCAGATTTCTTGACTGTCCAGAATAGAGTTCTTGCAGCTTCAGCAAATCTGAGCTTCGCGTCATCAGAACAAATGTTCTTCAGATTTGAGGCCACAGAGTTGAATCTGTTGATGAATCCATTCTAGATGATATCAGATTCTTTGGCATCCATTGTTGCTGAGCATTTCTTCTGTACAGTACCTAAATACAACTGTATTTCTTCCAAAAAAGTTTAAAATAAATGATTAACATTAAGTCTGGGATTAGGATGTAACAGAGTTTCCAGAGTTACAGGTTTTGGTTGGAGAGTTGGTGGAAAAATTGATTTTTGGATGGAGATCAGAGGAGGAGGATAGTATGGAATGAAAGGTATTTCAGGAGCTTTTTCTTTGGATCTGATTAAGGCATTTAATAGATGAGGTTTTGCTCTGGTGTGAAGGGTAACTACATCAAAAGGTTTATTTGAGTAGGTTTGGAAGGCAGATTTGGGGGGTTCATCAGATGCAACATTGTTATCAGATGTAATTGGTAGAGCTGAGCAACAGCTTTATCAGATTTTGCAGAATAGAATATAGTTGCTAAGGATCCTACATCTGACATGGATTTTATATAGTCAAGAATCACAGATGGAAGGGTCATGGTGAGTTTTGGTTTCAGAGGGTTGATAGGGTCAGATGGTTCAACTCTGTCATAAAAGTCTTTGAGTTTGAAACGATAAGCCAGATTATGAAATAGAGATGATACTTGGGCACAAGATATAGATGATCTTGGGTTTGAATTTGGGATCAATATTTCAGATGATGGTGCAGGTGTGGGAATAGGATCTGGAATGAGAGCTTTTGAAGGTATAATGGGTTCAGGTTGGTTTACCTCAGAGTTTCTGTGAGATGGAGAGACTAGAAATTCCGGGTGGATGTTTGATTCTGAGGAGTTTGAGGAGGTGGTTGGTGTGCAGGAAGTAGAAGATACTTGAAACACAGTTTTTAAAGGTATGACATCAAGAACTTCTGTCTCAGGAATGTGAGGTTCAGAAGTGTTGGTTGGTTCTGAAGGAATTTCAGAGGGTTTTGTTGGTTGTTCTGAGGTAGGTGAATCAGATGGAATTGTGATTGGTTCTGATGAAATTGGAACAGGTGTTATTTTTGTAGGTTCAAATGCAGTGGGTTCAGATGATTTTGATGATGGATTATTTGATGGTGGTTGATTTTCATAGGCTTTTTCTGGTTGAGATTCTTGTGGTTTTTCTGGTTGTTTTTCTTGTGGGTGCTTTTGTTGTTCATATTGCTTTTGTTTAGATTGTTCAGAGGATTTTTGTTGTACAGAAGGTTGTGGTTGTTGTTCTGTAGATTGTTGTTCTGATGATTGTTTCTGTGAAGATTGTTTTTGTGGAACAAACTGTTTAATTTGGATTTTTGGTTGAGATGATTGTGGTATAGAGACTTTTGGTGTTTGAATGGTTTTTGTTGTTGTTGGTGTTGGAACAGAAGTTTGTTTTTGTGGTGATTTAGAACTAGGAGCAGTAACAGAAGTAGTTTGTGTAGAGGGTGGTTTTGGAATAGACTTAATATTAGAATCATTTAAAACAATTGTATTTGCAGAAGATACAGAAGATTTAGTACCTTTTATCTTGATCCTCTTGGCTGGTACAGAAGAAGTGTCTCCAAATTCTTTTCTCTTCAAGAGCGTCTGTGGCTTCTCAGCAATCTTGACCTTCTTCTGAGCAGGTGCAGCTTCTGCTTCTGGCTGAGTCCTCTTTCTTTGTAGTTCTTCTTCTTCTTCTTCTTCTGCATCAGGTAGTGGTTGTCTTGCTAGTTGTACAATGTTTGCAGGAACAGGTTTTCCTTCCTTCTTATATTCATCAATGTACATCACAACAATATGTCTTGGTTCTTCAGCAAAGAACAATGGAAAATCATCTACAGGAATCCTCTTCTTACTCAGTTCAGACACATTCAGCTTCTTGGGAGCTGTTGTGAGTTCATCAACTATTTTGAGTCTCTGAAGACTTTTGACACTCAGAGGCTTTCCCATTATGAATTCCAATTCCTCTGTAACTCCAGCAGCGTACAGAGCAGTGACCAATCCATTTTCAGTTAGAAGATCTGAGATCAACCTTCCAAAAAGGATCCAGGTTCTGATCTTCTGTCCTTTTTATTTCACATACTCTCTAGATGCATTTATATGGTTCCACAGATGCATAAAAAGAATATATGGAAGATCTACCTTGGTGCTCTAACTGAGGCAATACATGAAATAGAGCTATTCATTATTGACATAGTCTGGAGAGTTTGTTGACTTCCTATGATGGATGCATCCCATGAAGATCTTGGCCCAGATCTTGTAGTCAGGCTTCAGATCCTTAAACTTGTTAGAAGCTTGACCAACAGTCATCACTTCTTCATACACCTCATCCATATCCACACGCCCAGCTGGAAAGTGGGAAACACCATCTGTTTCTTCATATCCAATTAACTTTCTGATCAGATCTTCTGTTATAATGATTTCTTTTCCCAGTACAGAAGATAGGATGAACTTAGGGTAAACTGATGCATGGATCCAGAACTCTTTCACAAGGAGGGGATAAACTGGTCCAAAGAGTCTATCAAAGTACTTTACCCATCCTTGAGCACCAATGATAGAACGAAACTCAAAGCCATTTTTTGCAAGTGAATCAAATTCTACCATTGATTCACACAAAACCTCTAACTTTTCAACAGGGGTTAATAGAGTTCTTTTAGGAGGAGAGTAAGGAGCAACACCCATGTTTGCAGAAGTAACTGCAGCCATTGAAGATTGGAATTGAGCAGCTGTTGATGATGAAGTTGCCATTGAAGATTGCTTTGTCACACGCTTAAGGTTTTTATGCAGAGAGAAGAGAAGATGAAAATGCATAAAATTTTCTGAGTTTGTGAAAAGTGTGAAAGTGAAGATAGGTCATGTATTTATACTAAAACAATTAGGCATACTATCCGTAAGAATTTTTTGCACGTTTGAACAAGCATTTAATGAAAAGAATAATAATCATTTCAAACATTTATTGCTTCTGAAAAATTGGGGGGAAAATCAAGATTTTCACTATTCAAACTTCACTTCAAACGTCTCTTCAGTAATGTACACGCCACCTTTGCAGATTTGGTGTGATACGTGTTTGCTTGCATGTGTTCTGAATTCTCTTGAGAAATGAAACGTTAGCCAACGTTCAGATCTTCTAAGGATTGTTAGTTCAGAGTTTCACAACAAAAATATTAAGCAGAATAAGTAAGCAATCAGAAGAAATACTTCAGAGCATTAGGCATTTTTGCATCTGTAAAAATTTGCTTCTGACAAATATCATTCTGGACAAAAATCCATACCAATATTTTTCAGAATAAATTTGAATCTATCTTCAACAAGGGGTTTTGTAAAAATATCTGCCCATTGATGATCTGTATCAACAAAGGCTAAATTTATTATTCCCTTCTGAACATAGTCTTTGATGAAATGATGCTTAATTTCTATATGTTTTGCCTTAGAGTGTAAAATAGGGTTTTTAGACAAACATATAGCAAAAGTATTATCACAAAAGATAGAAATGTTACTTTCAAAATTTTGATAATCTTCTAGTTGACTTTTCATCCAGAGCATCTGCGTGCTACATCCAGCAGCAGCAATATATTCTGCCTCTGTGGTTGAAAGTGCAATTGTGGGTTACTTCTTGCTGTAGCAGGAGATTAGATTTCTTCCTAGAAATTGACAACTTCCAGAAGTACTTTTCCTTTCCACTCTGTCTCCAGCGTAGTCAACATCACAAAATCCAACTAATTTGAAATCATCAGATTTTCTGTAACACAAACCCACATTAGAAGTACCTTTCAGATACCTTAGAATCCTCTTGACAGCTGTCAAGTGTGATTCTCTAGGATCTGATTGGAATCTAGCACACAAGCATACACTGAACAATATGCCAGGTCTAGAAGCAGTTAGATAAAGAAGAGAGCCAATCATACCTCTGTAGAGCTTCTGGTCTACTTTCTTACTTACCTCTTCCTTGCCAAGTGAGCTAGTAGGATGCATGGGAGTCTTTGCCAGCTTACTATCAGTCATGTTAAATTTCTTCAGAAGTTCTTTAACATATTTGGTCTGATGTATGTAAGTGCACTCTGGAGTTTGATTAACTTGGATTCCTAAAAAGAATCTGAGTTCTCCCATCATGCTCATTTCAAATTCTGCCTGCATACATGTAGCAAACTCCTTGCCACTGGAGCATATGTCTCAGTGTGATCAATACCTTCTTGTTGACTGTACCCTTGAGCTACAAGCCTTGCCTTATTCCTTTCAACTTCTCCTTTCTCATTTAGCTTATTTCTGAAGACCCATTTTGTACCAATTATATTGAATCCTTGTGGTCTTTGAACTAGATCCCATACATCATTTCTGGTGAATTGATTTAGCTCTTCTTGCATGGCACTAATCCAATCATTGTCTTGCAGAGCTTCATCTACAGAAGATGGTTCAATTTCTGACCCCAGTCCAAATAGTGATGCTTCAGATGATCTTAGAAAGGATCTTGTTTTGATGGGATCATCTTTCTTTCCAATAATGACATTCTCTGGATGAGAAGCTTTAATTCTGGATGATGATCCTCTAACAGTTGATTCTTCAGAAATGTTTAGATTGTTCATCTGAGAAGTTAAAGGAATAGCATCTGGCGTTGCTTCTGGTTCCTTCACTTGAATTTTGTCTGCTTCTGGGACTTCAGAGTTAATGAAGACTACTTCTCTATCTGCAGAGTTTTCAAACTGCTTTGGCTTTTCAGAGCCAAGCTTATCATCAAATCTGACATGAATGGATTCTTCCACAATCTGTGTCTCAGTGTTGTATACTCTGTAGCCTTTAGAGCGTTCAGAATATCCAAGCATGAAACACTTCTGTGCTTTGGAATCAAACTTGTTCAGATTTTCCTTAGTATTTAACATATAGCAAATACATCCAAAAGGATGAAAATATGAAATGTTGGGTTTTTTGTTCTTCCACAGTTCATATGGAGTCTTTTTCAGAAGAGGTCTCACAGACACTCTGTTCTGAATGTAACAGGCTGTGTTGATTGCTTCTGCCCAAAAGTGTTTTGCTAGATTTGTCTCATTGATCATGGTTCTGGCCATTTCTTGCAGAGTTCTATTTTTCCTCTCTACAACCCCATTTTGTTGTGGAGTTCTAGGACAGGAAAAATCATGAGCAATGCCATTTTTAGAAAAATATTTTTCAAAATATTTATTTTCAAATTCACCACCATGATCACTTCTGACTTTTATAATTTTGAAATTCTTTTTATTCTGGACTTGCTTGCAGAAGTCAAAGAACACAGAATGTGACTCATCCTTGTGTTTTAAGAACTTTACCCATGTCCATCTACTATAGTCATCAATAATGACTAATCCATACTTCTTGCCTCTGATGGATGCAGTTTTCACTGGTCCAAACAGATCAATATGAAGTAATTCTAGTGGTTTGGAAGTAGAAACAACATTTTTTGATTTAAAAGATGATTTTGAAAACTTTCCTTTTTGGCATGCTTCACAAAGAGCATCTGAAGTGAACTTCAGATTAGGGAGTCCTCTGACAAGATTAAGTTTATTAATCTGAGATATACGTCTCATATTAATATGGCCCAATCTTCTGTGCCAGACCCATTGCTCTTCATTAACAGACAAGAGGCATTTAACATTTTGAACTTTAAGTTCTGAAAGATTTATTTTATAAATGTTGTTTTTCCTCTTACCACTAAATAGGATAGAGCCATCCTTTTGACTAATAGCTTTACAACATTTTTGATTAAAGGTAATATCATAACCATTGTCACTTAATTGACTTATGGACAATAAGTTATGCTTTAACCCTTCAACAAGTAAAACATTAGTAATAGAGGGAAGTTTACCATTTCCAATGGTGCCAGATCCAATGATCTTGCCCTTCTGGTTCCCTCCAAACTTTACATCACCTCCAGATCTAAGTTCCAGGCTTTGGAACATAGACTTTTCTCCTGTCATGTGTCGTGAGCATCCAGAGTCCAGGTACCATGATTGGCGTCCTGACCTTGCTGCTAAGAACATCTGCAACAGGAATTATTTTATTTTTAGGTACCCAGATCTTCTTGGGTCCTTTGGGGTTAGTTGGTTTGTAGGTTTATCTAAACTTCTGTTTTTCAACATAATGTTTATTCTGACTTGCCTTGGGTTTAAACACATAAGTATTCTTCTCAGAGCTTGTGTGTTTAATGTCATTTAAGTGACCAAATTTAAATTGAGAATACAGAGGTGTCTTCTTGATGAAAAGTTTGTCAACAGATTTTGGATTACTTCCAGATGAAGATTCATATCCAATACCTCTTCTGTTGTTCCCACTAACACCATAGATCATAGAAGCCATCTTGCTTCTGTCTATGCTCTTAGTAAGGAATCTCTGAAAGCTAGAGTCATATTTTTCTAAAATGTTTTCACATGACTTAGTCTCAGATTCAGATTTTTGTTGAGTTATTTCAAAGTCATTTTTGATTTTCAGATTAATTTCTTTTTGCTCAACAAGTTCTGTCTTCAGAAGATCAATCTCAGATTCAAGATTGCTTTTCAGCTTCTTGTATTTGAGTTTGATATTGTTATAACTTTTAAGAACTTTTGATAAAACTTTTATAAGTTCTTCTTTAGTAAGTTTAGCCATTACCTCTTCAGCGTCATCATCAGATTCAGAATCTGATTCATATCCTAAGGTTCCTTCCTCCTGATCTTCTGTGCTGGCCATCAGTGCAACATTAGCACATTCTTCTTCTGATTCACAAGATGATTCAGATTCATCTGAGTCATCCCATGTTGCCATCAGAAACTTCTTCTTTTTGTTAAACTTCTTCTTGGGTTTTTCTTTTTGAAGTTTAGGGCAATCATTCTTGTAATGCCCAGGTTCTTTGCACTCATAGCATACAACTTCTTTCTTGCCAGATCTTCTGTGCCCAGAAGATTCCTTTCTATGATCAGATCTTCTGAAGTTGTTGAACTTCTTTCCTTTGTGCTTCTAGAGTTTGTTGATCCTTCTGGACAGCATGGATAATTCATCTTCTTCTTCAGAAGAAGATTATTCAGAGTTATCTTCAATAACCTGCAAAGCTTTAGCAGATTTATTAGATTTTAAAGCAACAAATTTACCTTTTTCTTTCTTCTGAGGTTCATCTTTCTCAAGCTCAATTTCATGGCTCCTTAGTGAGCTGATGAGTTCTTCTAAAGAGATCTTGTTCAGATCTTTATCCATCTTCAAGGCAGTCACCATTGGTCTCCATCTGGTAGGTAGACTTATGATGATTTTCTTTACATGATCTGATGTGGAGTATCCCTTGTCCAGAACCTTTAGCCCAGCTGTGAGGATCTGAAATCTGGAGAACATAGCTTCAACAGATTCAGAGTCTTCCATCTTGAAGGCCTCATACTTCTGGATCAGAGCCAGAGCTTTTGTTTCCTTGACTTGAGAGTTTCCCTCATGAGTCATCTTTAAGGATTCAAACATATCAAAAGTTGTTTCCCATTTGTAATTTTTTCATACTCAGTATGAGAAATTGCATTCAATAATATTGTTCTGGCCTTGTGATGATTTCTAAAATCTTTCTTCTGAGCATCTGTCATAGATTTTCTATCTATCTTCTTGCCATTCCCATCTATGGGATGAACATATCCATCTATGACTAGATCCCATAAATCAGCATCATATCCAAGGAAAAAACTTTCAATTCTATCTTTCTAGTAATCAAATTTCTCCCCATCAAACATAGGGGGTTTGGTGTTGATTCTGTCCCTTTCTTCATATTTATTGTTAATGTTGGATATTGTATTATCAGCCATAGTAACAACTAAATATATATCAAAGTATTTCTCTCTGGATCTTTACTGACACTGTTAAGTGGTAGCACACACAGAACCGGAGCTCTGATGCCAACTGAAGGTGAGATAATACATAGAAGGGGGGTTGAATAAGTATGAAAGATTAAAACTTAGAATTAAAACACAAGTATTTTTATCCTGGTTCGTTGAACTCAACTACTCCAGTCCACCCTTCCTAGAGTGATTTGCCTTTCTCAAACAAGGATTTAATCCACTATTTAATCAAACAGATTACAATAGTAACACCTAAGAACAACTGTTCTTAGTCTTCTCAAGAGCTACTGATTCCAACTGAATCCTCTTAAGGAAATCCTTTACAATCAATGTAAATCTAATACAAGAGTAAGAATGCTTCTAAAAAGCTTTAATCACAACAGTGATATTTCTCTTAAGTTTAAGTACAATGAAATTAATTCTAAGAATGAATATGAAAGTATGAGAGCTTGAATGTTTTTAATTTCTTTTCAGCAAAAATGTCTAACTGAAGAATTTGGTGGAGTCTTGCTTTTATAGGCAGCTGATCCAAGGTGAGCTGCACGTTGAGAAGAGTGTCCAAAAGGTCTGAGCCTTTTTGTCTTCACATCAAGTGACCTTTCCTAGAAGAAGAAAGCACAGAAAAATCCTTTTTGTCTGTGTTCTTGTGTCTAGCATAAATGAGGAAAGAGACGTTTGATTTACTCCAACGGATATAATCTTTGAATATTTCTTCTTCAGTTTTCAGCAAGTTCATCAGAGTCTGATTGGGTCAGAGTCTTCTAATGATGATCAGAACTTTGCTGGATCAGAGTCTTCTGCAGCATGTGTGCTTTCAGCGTGTTAAATATCAGAGCATATTTGAAACAGAACTTCAGTACTGGCAGCTTTAGTACTTTCAGAATCTTCTGTAGAAACTATGCTTTGAAAAACTGTTCATACAATATTCTTCTTTGCTTCAGATGCTTCTGACTTGCTTCAGATGCTTCTGCTTGCTTCAGATTCTTCTGGAGCTTCTGCTTCAGAATCTTCTGGAGCTTCCTGCCTCAGATCCTTCTGGAGGCTACGCTCAGGATCTTCTGTTAGCAGCAATCAGAATCTTCTAATGTATGCATCTGGCGCTACAGATTCTAGCTAGTTTCTTGTATTCAATTCTGATTTGCTTCTGGAGTGTTAATTTCTTTACTATCTGCAGTAAAAACTCTCAAGCAAATTTTAGAGTATATAATTCTTAAATACAAAATTTCCTAATAGTTATCATCAAAACATAGAGATATTATTAAGAACCAATCTGTGTTCTAACACCTAAGTCCTATGACATGTGCAATCATAGTGACGAGGCTTCCTACAGTGATAGGTGCATTTTGTTCTTGGTTAAATTTTTCAAGGGATCTCATCATGAATGGTACGACATTGACTGGGCGACCTTGTGACGCACAGTACAGGATAAACAGTTCTTCTTTTGAGATAGTGGTAATGTTTTCCTCCTTCCCAAAGAGGGTATGTGCTAATATCTTATGAAAATAGCGGAGTGCAGGATTATGTATCTCATTAGAATGCATGTCATTCGGCTCAGGGTGATAGTTACCTGTAATG
The DNA here is from genome assembly GCA_963859935.3 of Lathyrus sativus. NCBI lineage: Eukaryota > Viridiplantae > Streptophyta > Magnoliopsida > Fabales > Fabaceae > Lathyrus > Lathyrus sativus. The sequence continues at coordinate 204,306,178 of OZ012738.1, read as the reverse complement.
GTACCCCAAAAATAGTCTAACTCGATATCCATCTCTTCCTCTTCAACAACAATATACGAGAAAGGTCCATTAGGGAAGCCTAAAAGATCAACTAATGACTTACGGTTATATTTGAACTCAATCCCAAATAGTCTAAAACAAATTAGCTCCTTGGTGGATCCATATCCGTACTCGGGTCTGTAGTCTAGGGAGCTTAGGAATTCAAATGTGAGTTTGCGATGAATGACCCAACGGGTTTTTAGAGCAGTTCGCTCCCAGCCTAGTTGGTTAAACAGGTAGAGGATGCTATCATGAATGCCTAGCTGATCCATAGTAGAACCATCATAGAAATGTGTCAGAGTGACGCCTCTCTGCGTCAAAGCCTCATAACGGGCTTACTGAGCTGGTCCTCTAAAAACAGTAACCGTGTAATCGATGTTAACCATTCTCGCTAGTTAGTCAAAAAGGAGGTAAGTAAATCCTGTAAAAAGTTGAAAACATGTTTTACTCAAATTAGTTTTTAGAAACAAAAGGTGATTAAAAATTAAAATTAAAATCAAAACAAAAGAGTAAATCAGATGAAAAACATATTGTAAATAATTTCAAAGAGAAAAACGAGTGAAAATGGGTTGCCTCCCATTCAGCGTTGTTTTTAACGTTGAAAGCCCGACGATAGCTTGGTGGCAAGCTATTCGGGATGTTGAGCAGGAAGCTCTTGCAGTTTCAGTTTGCTCACGTGGTTACTGTCGTCATTTCGATTATAATGCTTTAGGCGTTGTCCGTTGACTATGAACGGCTTATTGACTTTATCGCAAATTTCGACAGCTCCACTATGAAGAACTTTAGTTATCTCGAATGAACCCGACCATCTGGATTTTAGTTTTCCTGGAAAGAGTTTCAGTCTTGAGTTGAATAGGAGCACGACGTCTCCTACATTGAATTGTTTACGGACCGAACGCTTATCTTGCCACTTTTTGGTTCTTTCTTTATATATGTGGGCATTTTCTTACGCGTCTAGTCTGAGCTCTTCCAATTCATGCAGATTCAAAATCTGCTTCTCGCCTGCTTCAGTGTAGTTGAAGTTTAACGTCTTGATAGCCCAAAAGGCTTTATGTTCAAGTTCCACCGGCAGGTGACAGGATTTCCCATAAACTAATTTGAATGGCGTAGTTCCTATCGGCGTTTTGTACGCGGTCCTATAGGCCCATAAAGCGTCGTTTAGCTTTAATGACCAATCTTTCCTGGAGGTGGCGACTGTCTTTTCCAATATCTGTTTTATTTCTCTGTTAGAGACCTCCACTTGGCCGCTTGTTTGCGGGTGATACGGTGTTGCGATACGGTGTTTTACTCCATATTTCGATAGCATTTTATCAAAGATTCTTGATATGAAGTGTGAACCACCGTCACTGATGACAAGTCTGGGCACACCGAATCTGGGAAAGATGGTATTCTTAAAGAGTTTGAGAACTACTCGGGTGTCGTTAGTTGGAGCGGCAACGACCTCAATCCATTTCGATACGTAGTCGACAGCGACGAGTATGTACTTTTTACCAAAAGAAGATGGGAATGGTCCGATGAAGTCGATTCCTCATACGTCAAAGACTTCCACTTCCAAGATACCTTTTAGGGGAATCTCGTCGCGCCTTGAGATATTTCCTGTGTGTTGACACCGGTCGCATCTTAATATAGCAGCGTGGACATATTTCCAAATATTGGGCCAGAATAGGCCAGATTGCAGAATTTTCGCGTATGTCTTCGAAGTACTGGCATGTCCTCCATATGGAGCAGAGTGACATTGAGAAATGACGTCTTCAGTTTCGTCCTCTGGGACGCATCGACGATATATGTTGTTGGCCCCTCTCTTGAAAAGCAGAGGTTCGTCTCAATAGTAGTGCTTTAAGTCATGGAAGAATTTCTTCTTTTGCTGATAACTGAAATCCGGTGGGAGCACACCTGCTACTAAGTAATTTACAATATCAGCATACCAAGATAGTGTGACTTGTGCGTAGACGGCTTCCACGGCTTTTTCTAGTTCAGGTTCTTCCGAGATTAATGATGGCATATCGCTTTCTAATCTGGATATCAGGAGTTCGTAAGGGAAATCGTCGTTGATAGGCACTAATTCCGGCTTAATGCCTTCTATGCGGGATAGGTGATCGGCTACTACATTCTCGATCCCTTTTTTATCTCTTATTTCTAAATCAAACTCTTGTAGCAATAGGATCCAGCGCAACAATCTTGGTTGGGCATCCTTTTTGCTTATCAGGTACCTAATGGCAGAATGGTCTGTGTAGATGATGATTTTTGCTCCTACTAAGTAGGAACGGAATTTGTCAAGGGCGAACACAATTGCTAGAAGTTCCTTCTCAGTTGTGGCGTAGTTCATTTGGGCAGGATCTAAAGTTCTACTGGCATAGTAGATTGCGTGAAGCTTCTTGTCTTTCCTTTGTCCTAGAACTGCACCTATAGCATAATCACACGCATCGCACATGATTTTGAATGGTAGTCGCCAATCTGGGGGTTGCATGATTGGTGTGGTAATGAGTGTTGTCTTTAGAGTTTCGAATGCTTCCAAGCAGTCTTTGTCGAAAACGAACTCGACATCTTTCATCAACAAACCTGTCAGAGGTTTTGTGATTTTCGAGAAATCCTTTATGAATCTTCGGTAGAACCCGGCGTGTCCTAAAAAGCTTCGTATAACTGGGGTAACAGAGTCCTCTTTGATGTCCAAGATTATGAAGTCGGCTGGGATATAGAATTGGCCTATGCGTACTGGAACGTTTTCCAGCACACCGACAGGATATTTGACTGATCGGTCAGCCAATTGCACATACATTTTAGTTGGTCTTAGTTCTCCCATATTCAGATTTTTGCATATAGATAAAGGCATGACACTTATACTGGCTCCTAGATCGCATAGAGCTTTGTCTATAACGAACTTTCCTATAACGCAAGGTATGGAGAAACTACCTGGGTCTTTTAGTTTAGGAGGCATGTTGTTTTGAATGATTGCGCTACATTCGGCAATAAGTGTAACTATTTCGTTATCCTCGATTTTCCTTTTGTTAGACAAGATTTCTTTAAGAAACTTAGCGTATGACGGCATTTGAGTTATCGCTTCTGTGAAAGGAATAGTGATATTTAGTTGTTCCAGAAGTTCAACGAATTTCTTAAATTGTCCTGAAGTTTTGGAATTTATGAATCTTTGAGGATAAGGGATAGGTGGTTTATATGGCGCTGGAGGTACATATGGGTTTTCATCTTTGGCGGCCTTTTGCTCGTCACATTCCTTCTTTTCTGTTTCAGACTCCTTTTCTGTTGGTTTATCAGATTTCTGATGCATGACTAAATCTTCATTCCTAGGATCTGTTGGGCCTTCCAATTCTTTTCCACTTCTCAATATGACAGTGTTTGCATGACCTTTCGGATTAGGTTCTGGCTGACCTAGAAATGTCCCAGCTGGTGCGGCTGCAGAGGCTTGTTGTTGAGCCACTTGTGATATCTGCGTTTTGAGCATTTTATTGTGGGTGGCTAAAGCGTCTACTTTTCCGGTCAGCTGTTTAATTTGCTCGCTAGTGTGTATGTTTTGATTCAGGAATTCTTTATTTGTTTGAGCTTGAGTAGCTATGAATTTTTCCATCATCACTTCGAGATTTGATTTCCTAGGGGCAGTCTGGGCAGTAGCGGCTGGTTTCTGATATCATGGCGGAGCAGCTGGTGCTTGCAAGGCATTATCGCTTTTGTAGGAAAAGTTTGGGTGGTTCCTCCATCCTGGGTTGTAAGTATTTGCGTAAGGATTTCCTTGAGCGTAGTTTACTTGGTCTGGTGGGATTCCTGCCAATAATGGGCACTCGGGCGCATTATGAGTGGCGATTCCACATAACTCACAATTTGGAGTTACAGCAGCTACGGTTGCAGTTGGGGTAACGGTCAGACTGTCGATTTTCTGCGCTAGAGCATCTACCTTAGCGTTGAACTTTTCAAGACTGCTGATCTCGTACATCCCACCTTTCGCTGCGGGTTTCTTTGCTGGAGTTCTTTCACCTCCCCATTGGCAGTGGTTCTGAGACATGTTTTCGATAAGTTGATAGGCTTCATCGTATGGCTTATCCATAAGTGCACCGCCTGCGGCGGCGTCTACCGTTAATCTGGTGTTATATAGAAGCCCATTGTAGAAAGTATGGATCATCACCCAGTCTTCTAAACCGTGGTGAGGACATGCTCTCATCATATCCTTAAACCTTTCCCACGCTTCATAGAGAGATTCAATATCTTTTTGTCGAAATCCGTTGATTTGAGCTCTAAGCATAGCAGTTTTGCTTGGCGGAAAGTATCTCACTAAGAAAACGTTCTTCAACTGTTCCCACATCGTAACGGAGTTGGATGGTAAGGATTGTAACCAAGTTCAAGCTCTATCTCTAAGAGAGAAAGGAAAGAGACGAAGTCTTATTGCGTCTGGAGTCACTCCATTTGCCTTCACTGTGTCTGCGTATTGCACAAACTTCGTTAAGTGTTCATTCGGACCCTCAGTTGCATTTCCTGCGAATTGATGTTGTTGTACAACTGACAGCAATGACGGTTTCAGTTCGAAATCATTCTGATTAATAGCGGGGGCAACAATGCTACTTCGAGGTTCCAGCTGAGATGGGGTAGCGTAGTCCTTCAGCGGTTTGTTTTGAGGTCCGTCAGCCATCTTTGATTCTTCAACAGGAGAATGAGCTAGAAGATCAGGAATATTGTGTTTTCGTTGATATTCGAGGATGCGCCTTCTTAAATGTAAGAAGCGCTCTAGTTCGGCGATTGTAGGTTGTAAGATGTCGCCTTGTGAGCGAGTACTTGGCATACAACCGAAGAATGAGTAGAGGGAGAGAAAATAGTTAACCTAGTCTATACTGTGTAACAAAGGATTACACTATTGACTAAACGGGTCCCCGGCAACGACGCCAAAAACTTGATCGCGACTTTCTATGTATAACTGAACTAACTGCAAGTGCACAGTCTATCGCGTAGTAATAAAAGATATCGATCCCACAGGGACTCGTAATCAAGCTAGTATTTTCGGGTGTTACTGTGTTTAGCTAGGTTGATATGGTTTTAGGGGAATAAAAGCAAAATAAGTGTGTAAACTATAGGGGAACTAAAAACGTTACTTAAGGTATAAAGGCATGAATCGGTATTTAATATGTTGGTTCTTCAAGGATTCGACAAGTCACCGGTGTTTTGGGTGTTTTCAAAAGTAGTTTAAAAAGAAAATGACGGTTTAAAGACCTTTGTCTCACGATGGTTGTTGACGCTAGTCGCAACTCTAAGGCGAAACGTATGTTGTCGCTATCCCGTTCGTGGTTAAAATTACTTTTTGAAAACCATTAAGCTCTAATCCTTTTTAAAGCGATGTCGCTATTTTTAAAACGAATGCTTAGTTTTTACTATCTGGACCTAACCTCAGTTGTCGCTTGTTGGTTCGTACCTTTATGAATTTCCCACTGTCGTGGCAAAACTGCTTTTAAATAAGTTCTCGCTGTCGCGACGAACATTTATTTTAGAAAAATCGATTTAAAAACTAAAGCCATAACTAAGTTTGAAAAAGGAAAGTATACACCGGTTATTATCGAATCCCATCTGACTACCTATTACATACCGATTACTTTAATTTAGCCTGACATGGAATATAAACTAAGAACACGTAAACAATGGTAGAATATATAAACATACATCATAATGGGAAATAGAAATCAATTAACGATTATAATAAGAACCTGTAAATAATTCAATTGGCTTTTGGGAAATCCTCCAAAATGACGGTAGGATTTAGTCTTGATGCCAATTACTCGTACAGAATAGAATTTGGAAAGTAAAACAACAATTGCAAGGAAGGAAAGAAAAAAGGAAACAATAAACAATAAGAAATTCTGAAGCTCAAAAATTGCTCTGAAAATAAATTGGCAGCACTTCGTGTCTTCAATGCGGCTCCCCCATTTCAGTCCCAAAGCCCTCTATTTATAGTGTATGAATGCTACATGAACTGCTGTTGGAAGTGTCTTTGAGGGTCAGAAAATCCAGGTAGTCGTGTGCTGAATTTTGGGCTTCTGTTTTGCACGTCTCTGAAAGTGGACAATGGGCAGAAAATGTGCCTATGACGATCGTGGGGGGCCATGACACTCGTCATGTCTGTGACGGTCGTGGTGAGACCATGACGCTCGTCACTCCTGTGACGGTCATGGTGAGACCATGACGGTCGTCATATCAGCAGAATTGGAATCTGCTGTTTTTCTCGCTCTTTTCTTCTGTTTCAAGTCCTTTTTAGCTTGTTTTGCCTATCTTGCCTCATTTGGACATTGACTTCATAAACCTGCAAAATATTAAACAACAATGTGAATATGGTACGAAATCGGGGTGAAATCGACCGTTAATAATATGAAATAATGGTATTTTAATCTATATGTTTTCGCGTTATCAACTTCCTTATTTCTCCAGTGTTTGGGAGTTGAAACAATGCCTTACATCGTCAACAAAGTTTTGATTGAAAGCAATACTGACAGCAATTATGGGTATAACGTTTTCATCATCCTCCCTCCAATCTTTGCATATCACAAATTTGGACAAGAAGTAAATATTTAAAAGATAAAACATAAAGATGCAAATAAATAGACAAAATGAATTGAAATCGAAAGTTGCAATGCTTAGTTTATTAATGTAAAAGTACAAACATAATTCGAAAGCAAACAGCTAATAAGGAAAGTACAAACAATGAGAAACAAAAGCCTAGTGACTAAATCAGTGAGCCTCCTGTCCGGAACTTAAATGATCATCTGGGGTCAGACCGAAGCTTCACTTTTGATGCACTGGCAAAGGATTCTTCTGGACATTTGGAGGATTATCCGCAAAATCCAGTGTCCCATCTCTAATTAACTCACGCACTCTAGCTTTCAGTGCAAAAGAATGCTCCAAGTCGTGGCCTAAGGCACCCTCATGAAAAGCACACTGGAAATTAGTCCTGAATCCAGCTGGAGGAGGATTAGGAGGAGGTGGTAGAGCCCTTGTAGTGATCAATCCTCGTTGAACCAGGTAAGGATAAAGTTCTGTGTAAGTCATGGGAATAGGATCAAATTGATTCATGTTTCGATACTAGTCTTGTCTAATAACTGGACATTGAGCAGTCTGAGCTGGTTGTGGAGCAACAACAGGCTGAGATCCATGGTGAGGCTTTCTTGATTCAGTCATGACAGCATTAGTCTGTTCCTCCTTTTTCTTCTGGAAATTCCCATAGGATTTCTTTGCTCCATTAGAAGACTCGGCAGCTTTGGATACCTTACCATTTTTCAAACCCTCTTCTATTCTTTGGCCAATAGTCACCAGATCTGTAAAGCTTGAAGAGACACTTCCAATCATATTTTCCCAATAGAAAGGAGACAAAGTATCCATGAACATTCCTGTCAGTTCCTTCTCTACTATAGGGGGTTCAACTTGGGAAGCTAACTCTCTCCAGCGCTGAGCATATTCTTTGAACGATTCTTTTTCTTTCTGAGACATACTTTGGAGTTGACAATGATCAGAAGCCATATCCAAATTGTATTTGTATTGCCTCATAAAAACATTGGCGAGATCCTGGAAGCAGTGGACGCTGTTATGCTCTAGGTTCATATACCATTTGAGAGAAGCACCACTCAGACTATCCTGAAAGAAATGGATAAGCAGCTTCTGATTGTTGGTGTACGCCGCCATCTTTCGGAAGTACATGACTAGATGGGCTCTTGGACATGAGTGACCTTGATACTTCACAAACTCAGGAGTCTTGAACTTGGTAGGAAAAACAAGACCAGAAACTAGGCACATATTATCAGCATCAACGTTGAAGTAATCAGTACCTTCGACAGCTTGGAGTCTCTTGTTTATGATTTGAAATTGCTCACGGGTAATCTCAGGCTCAACAAAGTCTTCCTGGTTGTCCTCTTGAGCACGGGCAGCATTGTACTCATAGGGAGAATTCTCAAAGGGAGCTTGGATAGTCTGATTAACAGTGTGGACCACAGGTCTGACCTCGGTAAAAACAGGAGCTTGAAAAACCGGTCTGATAGTCTGACCAATTGTAGCAGCAGATGCAATAGGTGGAGAGTAGTTATGAGGTAAAACCAAACTCCAACCAAGTAGAGGGCGACAATGAAATAGGAGATGGATCGGCATTTGAAACTTCCTGAATGACGGTCCTCTGAGGTGGCTCTCCTCTAGAAATCAGTACTTGAAGCATCTCAGTAAGCCTAGTCATGCCTGCTTTCAACTCATCAATCTTCATTCGTACTTCTGCATTATGTTCCTCCTGTTCTGACATCTTGTGTCAAACGTTAGCTCTGGTCTGATATCTGTGTCGAGGAATCAGCTTGACGATCCAAAGAAACACTGGAAGATAAAGACAACTGGGAATGAGAAACCGGGGGGAAAATGCAATGCAAAGATATGATGTTAATGCCATGCAATGGTTTCAAGAACCTCAACAGTCGATTGCAAACATTTTTAGGAAAGTTGGGAAAAGGGTTTAAACTTTAAAAATGTGGGACTTTTGAATTTGCAAAGGACTGTTGAATTCCTTGAAACTAGGAATGATGTTTTATGAATGCCATGCACAAATACACACAAACAACAAAAGTCCTAGGTTATAGGAACAATGAGTGGAGTTAAGGTCTACCCATCCCAAAAGGCATGTACTATAGGTTAGTTGTACTTGCAGAACAAGGGTTCTAAAACAGTGCCCAAAGTCATCAGTCCATCTTTCGGATATTATCAATTTCCCAATTACTTGGTGGTTAATAATATTCTTAAGAGAACCTCTTTTGAGTGTAGCATCGCATAGCAACTATTTCGGGAGTACTCCCTCATAGTCCTCGCACTATGTTCTAAATAAGGCCAAAGTTGTGTTTAGGTAACTACGGTCCTCAGTATCATAGACTCCAATCGACAATAGTAAAAGTTTTCACGATAACTCGTTCAACCGAACCATTTTTGAAAGGGTGTCAACTGAGCATGATTTTCGAGTCAACTTGGTCGGGATTCAACCCCCTATAAGTCTCGTCGAACATATCACTATCCTATCTTAAGTTCACCCAAGTCCGGGTGTAGGACTTATCTCACAACAACAGCATAAACCCCAAGCAAGGTACAACAATTATATATAAGCAGATAATAAGCAAAAGCAAGCATAAAAAACAAGATAGGGGTAACCCTCAAAAGATAAAAACTTTCCCCAGTGAAGTCGCCATTTTCTGTTGCAGTGAAATTTGTATGTTAAGCTATTGATTAACTTGAATCTTAATTCATTTACAACCGGTCTTTGATTTATCCAAAGGAAAGGTTAAAGGAAGGAAAAACCTATTTTTTCATCGTAAACACAATGCGGGGAGAGATCCAGGGTTCGAGGGTTGGTTAAGTTTAGGGAAGGTATTAGCACCCTAAACTTCTGTAGTACTCTACAGGAACCTCTTATTTTAAATGTGTTTATTGCTATAGTTATTTGCTTAAGGGTAATGCTAAAGGTTAAAGGTGAAGAAAATGACCTAAAGGGGTTAGTCCTAAGTTTACTCGCCAAGACTCGCATCTTGTGCCTACGTATCCTGGGTAGGGGATGGAATCAGAGTAATCGTAGTTCCCCTCATAGAGGGAGATGAGGAACTTCTTGACTGTGGTCAAGGTTCCTGAGGGAAAATAAACGTTCATAGTGAAGCGTTTATTTTGGAGTACGGGGACTCCTATTCTACATTATAAAAGTTAAGTTGAAAGGGTGTGGGATAAGTATTCCACAGTGGGAAACTTACATGGAGTACAGCGACTCCCAATCCTAAGGCTAGGATAAAGGGCAAATGTCCACGGAGGGACGCCTAAAAGGTGAGTACGGGGACTCAAATCCTAAGGCTAGGGTGAGGGTAAAGGTATTGACACGGGGGTCAAACATATGAACCCTTCCTTCGGAGGGAATTAAGCGATAAAGCGCAATGGATAATAATGGATAATAGCAATGATAATTGATGCATAAATGATGATAGCAATGAGCATATCGTATATGGAATTAAGCGATGAAATTGGAAATTTATTTAGCAGTTAGAAATTGAATTTTTAGTTGTTTGTGAATATTACGGAATTGAATCTAAGTAGGCATGAAAATTAAAATTAATTATTTTTATGGCTTTGTGAATTTTAGGAATTAAGTCTAAATTAAAAGATCTTAGAATTTGAGTTGAATTTGAAACGAAGAAATAAACTGATTTATTTTTAATTAAACAAAGAGTTAGTTAATATTATTTTTTAGGAAAATGGATTAGGAATGAATTACAAAAAAGTTCTAAATTAATTAAGAAAAATAAAATATTTTTGTCTTGATTTTTGTTTAAATTTGAATAGTATACCATTTAATTTATAAAAATGAAATTATATTAAATTGAACATTTTTATTATATGTTGAAATAAGATTAAGATCACACATTAATTAAAAGTTAAATGCATTTTTTTGTTTGAATTAAAGTGAGATTAAACTAACTAGATAAATTAAATTAAATTCACAAAAAACTGTATTAAAACCTTCTCTTTTTTATTAATTAATTATCATTTTTTATACTTTTAAATAAATTAAATCAGATTTTTAACAAAAGTTAATTTCAGATTTTTATTTTTATGTTAGTTGTTAACTAGTTAGTGTTAGTGGTTAGTTTCTTTTCATTAATAAATAAAATAATTACACAAAATAATAAACAAACAAACAAAAAAGTTAAAATAAATTGGGTCGGGCTGGGTGATGAATTCCCTTCTCCTTCTTGATACTCTTTCTTCCTCTTCTCATCGCCATGCATTTCCGTTGTTCGTTTTCTTTCTATGTCCTGAAAAACCAATAAAATAAAAAAAAGAGAAAAACAATGATTAATTGATGCTTACGGTTTTAGTGAATTTTTCGGCGATGATGAACTGATCTGAGCCGGTTATGATTTTCGGATGAGGCTGTTTATGATTTTCAAATGGTTTTTTTTTTGTGATGATGTTTTTCGGATCCGCGATTTCAGTTGTGACCGGATGAATTTTTCAATGATTTTTTTCCGGTCCTCTCAACTTTGTTCTTCCGTTCTTCTTATAATCCTCTTCTTAGGACAGGTTTTGAAAGGCTTTAACATTCTTTCCTATTCTGATGGAACATGTTTTTACATGTTCTGTGATTTCCAATATTCAGATTTTTGTGAGATTTTATAATAATTAAGAAAGGTTAGAAATTTAGACTATAATTAAATTAAAAGTGATAGACCAATTGAGTTTTTTTTAAATAAAGATTCTTTGATTTTCTTGAGAGATTTTATGTTTAAACTAAAAAAGATGTTTAGGAATTAACTTAAAAAGGTTAGTTACTTTTAATAAAAAAAAACTACAAGAAGGTAATTTTTGAATAAATTAGATCAAATGGGTCATTAAACTAATTTTAAGTTTTAAATGAAACTATTTTTGGATTTTAAGAGAAAGGCAATAAATACATACATAAACAAAATTGTGGGTTTTATATTTATTTAGAAAAGAGATTAATCAACATAAGTATTATTTTTTTTGTAAATTTATTTATTTTGATATTGTAAAATTTATTTTAGTGTAATAAAAGTATTCATTATGGGATTAATGAAATAAAAATATTATTTTTATTTTTCTTTTGACATTTAAAATGAAATGAAAAACATTAATAAAAATGAAATGAAATGGTTATTTTTTCTTTTTTTTCGATATTAAAAATGGGATGAAAATAATATAAAAAATGTATATCTTTGTTTTTTCTTTAAAATGAAATGAAAACAATATCAAACAAACATTATTATTTTTACTTTTCTTTTTATAAAAATGAGATGAAAAATATTTAAACAATGAAATATTTTTGTTTTTAAAATGAAATGAAAATAATAATAAAATTCTATTTATTTTTTTAATTCAAAACTCATCTAATTCATCCGATTAAATCTCGTCTTCGATACAACTTCTGACTAATCCTTCTGGCAATTTAAACGGATAACCTTATCGGAATAAATCCCCTCCGTTCGACTACACTCAAACGTCCATATTTTCCTGACTAAACTTCATTCAAGTAAAATAAATTGATTTAATTCCAACGGCTTAAATCCTCCTCTGATTAACACCCTCGGCCTCCAATCACACCAGTAAACTCGCATGGTTCGAGTTCCCCTGACTACCACCCAGATTAACAAACTGACAGCCGACTGCAAATAAATGACCATTTTACCCTTCATTAAGTTAAAGAGCGCGCCACGTGATTATATCCTGCAAAATCAACAGACTACACAATCCTGTTAGTGACTGGCTAAATGCAATGCAAAAATGCAATGGAATGTGAGATGATTCGACTAATCTTAGGGCAAAATTTGGGGTATTACATGAAGGATATGGGCACATTATAGCTGAATGTCCTACCTATCTCAAGAAGCAAAAGAAGGGCCTAACAGTCACTTGGTCTGATGGAGATTCTAAGAGTGGATCAAAAGAAGAGTCTGCCAAAAATATCACTGTTCTGAACAGTGTTTACATATCTGATGGTGACTCAAGTGAAGATGAGCTGAGAAAGTTGAGCATCTTGCAACAATAGACTCTATCAAAAGTGAGGTCATCTTGTTGGAATCTCAACTGGATCAAATATTAAAATCCATAAGAATGCTAAATCCTGGACTGACACTCTAGAAAAAATCCTACAGAGTGGTCAGAAAGCTGGAAACAAGTCTGAACTGGGATTTGTTGCAGAACAGAAACCCATCTTGGGGTCCAAGAAGCCAAAGGTTGAGAATCAGAAGTTAAACCGGATGTCACGACCAATGTCACAACATAAGAGGAACAGAAGTAGGAACCTAGCCAAGAATAAATTCCAAGGGTATATGTGTTACTACTGTGGAAGACTTGGACACATTAAACCTTTATGCTTCAGGTTACATGGATTTCCTAGTCACCCTTATCAAGGAAAATCTAAACAGGGTATTCATGCCAAGAAACAGCATCAAGGTAGACCTAACAAGGATGCTCAGGTCAAGAAGAGACAATGGGTTGCTAAGAATGTTGAAGGTGAGAAAATACTTAGAAGGGGGGTTGAATAAGTATGAAGATAAAAACTTAGAAATAAAAAACTCAAGTATTTTTATCCTGGTTCGTTGAACTCAACTACTCTGGTCCACCCTTCCTAGAGTGATTTGCCTTTCTCAATCAAGGACTTAATCCACTATTTAATCAACTGATTACAATAGTAAGCACTAAGAACAACTGTTCAAAGTCTTCTCAAGAACTACTGATCCTAACTGGATCTTCTTATGGTTTTCTTACAATCAAATGTAATAACAAATACAAGTGTTTAAATTGCTTCTAAAAAGCTTTATCACAACTGTGATTTTTCACTTAATATTAAGAACAAAGAAATTAATTCTTAGAAAGAATATGAATAGTATGAGAGCTTTGAATATAGATTTCTTTCAGATAAAACATCAACTGAAGAAGATGGGTGAAGACTTGCTTTTATAGGCAGCTGATCCAAGAGAGCTTCACGTTGAGAAGAGTGTCATAAAAGGTCTGAGCCTTTTTGTCTTCACATCAAGTGACCTTTCCTAGAAGAAGAAAGCACAGAGAAATCCTTTTTGTCTGTTTTCTTGTGTCTAGCATAAATAAGGAAAGAGTCGTTTGGATTATTCCAACGGACATAATCTTTGAATTCTTCTTCTTTAACTTTCAGCAAGAATCATCAGAGTCTAATTTGATCAGATCCTTTTGATGTTGAACAGAGCTTTGCTGAATCAAAGTCTTTGCAGCAGGTGTGCTTTTAGCGTGTGTAAGTTCAGAGCATATTTGAGTCAGATCCTCAGTACTGGAAGCTTTAGTACTTTCAGAATCTTCTGTAGTAACTATGCTTTGAAAAAACTCTTCATATAGAATTCTTCTTTGATTCAAATGCTTCTGACTTGCTTCAGATTCTTCTGGAGCTTTTGCTTCAGATCCTTCTGGAGGCTACGCTCAGGATCTTCTGTTGGCAGCATTCAGAATCTTCTAATGGATGCATCTGGCGCTTCAGAGTCTAGCATATTTCTTATGTTCAGTTCTGATTTGCTTCTGGAGTGATAATTACTTTAATATCTGTAGCAAACACTCTTAAGCAAATTTTAGAGTATATAATTCTTAATTACATAATTTCATAATAGTTATCATCAAAACATAGAGATATTATTAAGAACCAATCTGTGTTCTAACAATCTCCCCCTTTTTGATGATGACAAAAACATCAGAAATTTTGTTTAATTGAAAATAGAATAATTATAACTCCCCCTGAGATGATGAATCTCCCCCTGAATTAAATACAAATAAGGAATAGAAACTTCCCTTTTGTCTTGAGTATTTTTTAGAGTTAGGGCTTGATTATTCTTTAACATTTGAAAGTCAGAGTGTCTTGCATATTTTAGAGTCAGAGTCTGATAATTGTCAAATGATCTGAGAGTCTCAGAGTTTCTTTTTCAGAGTGTACTTATCAAATGTTCTGAAATACTCAGATTTAATGTTAGATAAAATAGATATGTCTGAAGTTTCATTCTGGTGAAGTTTAATTAAACAGTTCAGATCTATATTTTCTCCCCCTTTTTTGTCATAACAAAAAGTAAAAACTTTGAAAAGACAAATAAAAGGAAACAGTAAAAGAGATAGATCAAGTGGAGAAAACTTTGAAACATTCATTCATTCAATTCAGAGCAAGAGTACACACATCAGAAGATATTCAAAAATACATATGCAAACATCAGATGCAAACATCAAAATGAAAAAAAAATAAACTAAGAGTGTTTTGACAAAAGCATCTTCAACAGATCCGTGATCTCAGAAGAGGACTGTTCTTATTTTGACATCCACTTAGCCATTGTTTCATTCTTCTGATCCTTTTGAGACATCCACTGAGTCATATCTTCAGACTTCTTATCTTGTTTAGCCATCCATGACTTGATTTCTGATTGACCAGCTTCCAGAACTGCAATCTTATCCTCAAGATCTGGATGTTCTTTCTTAATCTCAGATGAAGAAGGTGGAACAGTTTCTGAAGCTCGAACAGAGTCAATTTCCATAGGGCCTTTAGAGCTTGGAGAAGTAAAGCCAGAAGGATGTTCTGTCAGAGTCATGGCCAGAGGGTTGTCTTCAGATGCAGATTCAGTATTCTCTTCTGATGATGAAGGAGCATCTGTAAGAAGCAGTGGTCCAGATCTCTTAACAGTCCAGAACAGACTTCTAGCAGCTTCAGCAAATCTGAGCTTCGCATCATCAGAACATATATTCTTCAGATTTGATGCTACTGTGTTGAATCTGTTTATGAAGCCATTCCAAATGACATCAGATTCCTTTGCATCCATTGTTGCTGAACACTTCCTCTGTACAGAACCTAAATACATCTGTATTTCTTGCAAAAAACATGTAAATAAATGATCAACATTTAGTCTAGGTCTGGGGTGTAACAGAGTTTCCAAGGTTATTAGCTTTGGTTAGGGAGTAGGTGGAAATATGGATTTGTGAATGGAGATCAGAGGAGGAGGGTAGTAGGGTATGAAAGGAATTTCAGGGGATTTGTCAGGTTTTGATCTGTTTAAGGCATTCAACAGATTTGGTTTTTCTTTTGTTTGATAGAAACCACATCAAAGGGTTTATTAGAGTAAGGTTGGAAAGCATATTTAGCAGGTTTATCATAAGCAGAAGGTTTGTCAGAATTAGCAGGTTTATCAGATGAAGCAGGTATATCAGCTTTAGCAGAGTATGGTTTTGGATCTGATAAAGGTACAGCTGACATTGTTTTAATGTAGGATTGAAGCACAGATGGTAGAATGATGGTGAGTTTGGGTTTGAAAGGAGTGATGGTTTCAAATGGTTCAAATCTGTCATAGAAATCTTTTATTTTTAAACCATGGGGAAGTTTATGAAGGTGTGATGAAAACAGTTTAAGAGAAGCAGAGGGTACACACTCAGATGTGCTTGACTTGGGTGTAGGATTGGGAATGGTGATTTCAGAAGATGGTTTAGGTGTTGGAATAGGATCTGGAATAAGAACTTCAGAAGATACAAGGGGTTATGGTTGGTTTACCTCAGAATCTCTATGAGAGGGGGATACCAGAAAATCTGGGTGTATATCAGATTCTGAGGAATTGGATGAAGTGGTTGGTGTGCAAGAGGTAGAGGACACTTGAAAGACAGTTTTGAGAGGTGTAACATCAAGAACCTCTGTCTCAGGGATATTGGTTCCAGATGGGTTGGTTGATTCTGAAGGATTCTCAGAGGGTTTTTATGGAGGTTCAGATGTAGGTGGTTCTGATGTGGGTGGATCAAATGTAACTTTTATTGGTTCAGAGGTAACTGGAACGGATGCAATGGGTTCAGATGTAGTTGATGGTGGTTTTTCTGGTTGTTTTTCTTGTTGTTGTGTTTGTGGTTGATCAGGTTGTTTTTCTGGTTGTTGAGTTTGTTGTGATACAAACTGTTTTTCTTGTGGTTGTTGTTGTTGTTCAGATGGTTTTTCTGGTTGTTGTTCTGATTGTGGTTTTTGTGGTGCAGATAGTTTTGTTGGTATTTCTGGGTGTGGAGTCTGATTTTGTGGTTTTGTTGTTGTTGGTTTTGGTACAGATGATTTTGTAGTAGAGGGTTTGATAGGTGAGATGGAAGCAGGATTAAATGATTTTTGTGGGGATGGAACAGATACATGAAGTGGAGCAGTAACAGATTGTTTTTGGGTAGAAGGTGGTTTTGGAATAGACTTAATTGTTGAATCATTTACAACAGTATTATTTACAGAAGATACAGAAGATTTGTTACCTTTAATCTTGATACGTTTAGCTGGAACAGAAGGAGTGTCTTCAGATGCTTTCCTCTTGAACAGCTTCTGAGGCTTCTCAGCAACCTTGGGCTTCTTCTGAACAGGTGCAGCTTCTGTTTCTGATTGACTTCTTTTTCTTGGGATCTCTTCTTCTACAACAGGCAATGGTTCCCTTGCTCT
Source organism: Lathyrus sativus (assembly GCA_963859935.3). Taxonomy (NCBI): domain Eukaryota; kingdom Viridiplantae; phylum Streptophyta; class Magnoliopsida; order Fabales; family Fabaceae; genus Lathyrus; species Lathyrus sativus. The sequence continues at coordinate 204,289,185 of OZ012738.1, read as the reverse complement.
CTTCAGAATATCTGCAGGAATGGGCGTTCCATCTGCCTTGCAAGCATCAATATAACTCACTATAATTTCTCTGGGTTCTTCAGCAAAGAACAGAGGGTAGTCATCTACAGGGATTCTCTTCTGACTAAGTTCAGTGATATTCAGCTTCTTGGGTGCTGTTGTGAGTTCTTCTACTATTTTTAGTCTCTGAAGACTTTTGGCATTCAGAGGCTTTCCAAGAATGAATTCCAGTTCATCTGTGACTCCAGCAGCATATAGAGCAGTCACCAGTCCATTTTCTGTTAGAAGATCTGAAATTAACCTTCCAAAAGGAATCCAAGTTCTGATCTTCTGACCTTTTTCTTTCACATATTCTCTAGAGGATTTTATATGATTCCATAAGTGCATAAACAGAATATAGGGAAGATCTACCTTGGTGCTCTGACTTAAGCAATACATAAAGTAGAGCTGTTCATTGTTGACATAGTCTGGAGAGTTTGTAGACTTTCTGTGATGAATGCATCCCATGAAAATCTTAGCCCAGATCTTGTAGTCAGGCTTCAGATCTTTGAACTTATTGGAAGCTTGTCCAGCAGTCATCACTTCCTCATATACTTCATCCATATCTACACGCCCAGCTGGCAAGTGAGATACTCCATCTGTTTCCTCATATCCAATGAGTTTCCTGATCAGATCTTCTGTGATGATTATCTCTTTTCCCAGAATAGAAGATAAAATGAACTTAGGGTATACAATAGCATGGATCCATAATTCTTTCACTAGAAGAGGGTAAACTGGTCCAAAAAGTCTATCAAAGTATTTCACCCATCCTTGAGCATCTATAATGGAGCGAAACTCAAACCCATTCTCAGGCAGTGAATCAAATTCCACCATTGATTCACAGAGAACCTCCAGTTTGTCAACAGGTGTTAACAAAGTTCTCTTAGGTGTCGTAAATAGAGTCACACCCATATTTGCAGAAGTGACTGCAGCCATGGAAGATTGAAATTGTGCAGCAGTGGATGAAGAAGTTGCCATTGAAGATGAGTTTGTCAAACGCTTAGGGTTTTTGTGAAGAGAGAAGAGAAGACAGAAATGCATAAATGATTGAGAAGAGAAAAGTGTGAAAGTAGTGAGAAGTGTGATATTTATACTAAACACTTAGGCATACAAACAGTCAGATAAAAGCACGTTCACACAAACCATTTAATGAAAAAGAATAAAAATCATTTCAAGCATTTATTGATTCTGACAATTTGGGGGGAAAATCAAGATTTTCACTATTCAAACTTCACCTCAAACGTCTCTTCAGTAGTGTACACGCCACCTTTGCAGATTCAGAGTGACACGTGTTTGCTTGCATGTGCTTCTGAATTCTCTTGAGAAATGAAACGTTAACCAACGTTCAGATCCTCTGAGGATTGTTAGTTCAGAGTTTCACACAAAAAAAAATAATTAAAGAAAATGAATAAGTAATCAGAAGAAATACTTCAGAGCATTAAGCATTTTTGCATCTATAAAATTTGCTTCTGACAAATATCCATACCAATATTTTTCAGAATAAATTTGAATCTATCTTCAACAAGGGGTTTTGTGAAAATATCTGCCCATTGATGATCTGTGTCAACAAAGGCCAAATTTATAATTCCCTTCTGAACATAGTCTCTGATGAAATGATGCTTAATTTCTATATGTTTTGCCTTAGAGTGTAAAATGGGGTTTTTAGACAAACATATAGCAGAAGTATTATCACAGAATATAGAAATGTTACTTTCAAATATCTGATAGTCTTCTAGCTGACTTTTCATCCAGAGCATCTGTGTGCTACATCCAGCAGCAGCAATATATTCTGCCTCTGTGGTTGATAATGCAATTGTGGGTTGCTTCTTGCTATACCAGGAGATTAGATTTCTTCCTAGAAATTGACAACTTCCAGAAGTACTTTTTCGTTCCACTCTGTCTCCAGCGTAGTCAGCATCACAGAATCCAACTAGTTTGAAATCATCAGATTTTCTGTAACACAAACCCACATTAGAAGTACCTTTCAGATACCTTAGAATCCTCTTGACAGCTTTCAAGTGTGATTCTCTAGGATCTGATTGGAATCTAGCACACAAGCATACACTGAACAATATGTCAGGTCTAGAAGCAGTTAAGTAAAGAAGAGATCATATCATACCTCTGTAGAGAAGAGATCCTATCATACCTCTGTAGAGTTTCTGATATACTTTCTTACTTACCTCTTCCTTGCCTAGTGAGCTAGTTGGATGCATGAGAGTCTTTGCCAGCTTACTATCAGTCATGTTAAATTTCTTCAGAAGTTCTTTAACATATTTGGTCTGATGTACGTAAGTGCACTCTGGAGTTTGGTTGACTTGAATTCCTAGAAAGAATCGCAGTTCTCCCATCATGCTCATTTCAAATTCTGCCTGCATACATTGAGCAAACTCCTTTCCCAGCATAGTATTGGTAGATCCAAATATTATATCATCCACATAAATTTGACAAATTAGAAGATCTTTCTTAAATGATTTACAAAAGAGTATTGTGTCCACTTTGCCTCTGATGAAATTTTTCTCTAAAAGAAAATTGCTCAATCTCTCATACCAAGCTCTGGGAGCTTGTTTTAAACCATACATAGATTTCTTTAGTTTGAAAACATGATCTGGAAATTTTTCACTCTCAAAACTAGGAGGCTGGTGGACATTGTCGCTTCCGCGAAAATAAGGTGCCGGCAAAACAGAAGAGTCGCCACCTTTCGTTATTTATCCCTCAGAGCGGGAAAGGAAACGATCGGAAAAACCTGACGAAAAGGTATAAGACAAGGTCATCGCAACCGTTGTCTGGGTTCGGAAGTCGGTTACGCAAGGGGAAGGTATTAGCACCCCTCACGTTCGTCGTACTCGACGGGATCCACGCTTGTTGTGTTTACTAGACGAGTTGGTTTATCTATCTACCTATCAAAGCTGGCTTAAAAAGAAAAGAAAATGACACGGCAAAGCGTCGCGCTTTATGCCTACGTATTCTCATCAGAGAATGAGAAATCAGAGTCAACGTAGTTCGACTAACTACGGGTGGGGGAAGGTGGCTCGCCAATACATCAGTATTGTGCCTACGTACTCTCAACAGGTATGAGAGATCAGAGCTTACGTAGTTCGGGATAATACGGATTACGGAAATTCAGATTCATCTGTTTTATCGAGTAGGGTTAAACAGCAGTTCCAGCAGTTAGGGACAAAGCCTGTTTACGTTGGCGCTGAAGTTTAACGACACTCTTTTCTTCAGAAAAGCTTTCCTTTGAATTATGGGCCCATGGGGCAAAAAGGTTTGAAGTTTGTTTTCTGTCTTTTACGAAAGAAGTGTTTTTTTACGGATGTTTGCAATTTCAATCGCACTAAAGACTATGACCTGAGAGTGAATGTGTCGCATGTCACCCAAAGGGTTCCATACTAAACATCCAGACTGTTGGAAAGAAACTCTCCAACAATCCTTTCTTAGATAGCTTAAGGCTCGTAACGTACGAAAGAAATCATTCATGATTACTGTATCTTAAGCTGTTTTGAGATGAGAAGAGAACAGGCTCAACTACGGGGAGACCATCAAGTCCTACTGTTGTCATGCCAAGGATTCATCCTATGGTTGAGGTTTGAAACAGGGAACTCCTAGAAGTTATCATGCATAGGTTTCACCCTAAAGTTCTATCATCACTTCCTTATCAAAGGAAATGAGAGTCCTAAGGGATCATGTCAATAGTAAACAGAAACAGATAAAGCATCAGCTTAAACAGTAAACAGATAAACAGCAAACAGATAAACAGTAAACAGATAAACAGTAAACAGATAAAATGCATGCAATGCAAGTGAGGGAGGAAATGTGTGTGGGGCAGCAGCCTCCACAAGCTCATCTCAACCTCAAGCCAGAATGAATAACAGTAATCATACAGAAAAGTAAAGCAACATGCTATCAAGCAGAATATAAGAGACTGTAATCATACAGAAGAAAATGGGATGCTATCAAGCAAAATAAACCACATGGGCAAGGGAGCAGGGCTCTACCGAATACCCGCATGCAAAGCCATACAGTAAAAATACAAGCAGAGGGAGCAACTCAACCTCTAGTGCAATCATGTTCCTAGATTAAAGTCAATCTAATCATGGACTTATTCTAATGCATCAAGCAAGTCAAACAAGGCACATCAGCAATACAGAAAACAAAACAGACAAGAGAAGAAAGCAGATCAACCCCTCTCTTACTCCAAGCTTCAGCTCTTCTGACAGCAATTTAGTCTTCAGACTTTAAGCACCCTTCAAGGCTATCATCTTTATTGGCAAATATCAACTTGCTTCTTCAGGTTTCAACCCATCAACATAAGTGTCAACTTATCCTCCTTCTTCAACCCTCACCCTCAGGCATCACTCTTAACTGCAAGTGTCAACTTGACTCCTTCAGATTCTCAATCATCAATGTAAGTATCAACTTATCTTATCTTTTATTCCTCAAGCCTCAGCTCCACACTCAATCTCAATTGAATCATCTTCATAAGTATCCACTTAGGCTTCAAGCTTCAGCTCTCTTTGCTTCACCAGTCTCAACTTGGTCTTCTTCACCTTCAAGCTTTAGCTTCTCAGGGTAATCTTTAATCACTTAGGAGTGTCAACTTCATCCTTCAATTCTTTCTCAAGCTTCAGCTCTTCATTCAATCTCCTTTGGGGTCTTCAAGTATCAACTTGTTCTCCAAGCCCTTCAAGCCTCAGCTACAATGGCAATGCTCAAGGAATCATCCTCTTCCACACTCTTCAGTGAAGTCTTTATCTTCAAACTCAAGCTCAACATCTCTCAAGATACTCAACCAGAAGATAATTGATTGAACATGATGAGTGGAAATGATAAACAAGCTTACTGACAACCAAAGGAAGCCTGTAAGGGTTCATTATTATGAGAGACTGGTTCCCTCAAAGTTCTACTTCCCAGATAAAGCCACTCATCCTTCCAAAGGAGGGATGTGAATATCTGAGAAGGACTTTTAGTCATTGGGAGGAATGGAAGCACAAGATGCTTTCCATGTTTGTGAAAGAAATCATTCTAACTACAAGGCTCTCCCTATGTCCTGTCTCCTAATCTTCATTAGACACCTTCAGGCTCAAACAAATTCAAAGCTCCAAGCACCTTCAAGCAACTTCAAGCATCCTCACCTTTTCTTCAACTTGTCTTCAATCTCAATCAAAGGCAAACCAAGCACAAACCCTAATCTAAGGGAACTAAATGAGTTAAACTAGTTGAATTAGTAAGTTAGGATCACCTAAAACCTAGCACTAAAGTTAGTCCTAACTAAAATACTAAAATCAATTGTAAAATCTTACAAAAATTACTATGGGAACCTAGGTCAATCATGACTCTATCACATTAGTTTCAAAGATCAAATCATCAATTTGGACCTAGAACTAAATCCTACATTCTAAGGCATCAACCTAAAACCCTAAAAAGGAAGCATCTAAACATCAATCTAGAAAGCACACCTATTCTCATCACAAAAATGTGAGAAAATTACTATGGGATCATACACATCTAACCTAATCACACACAAAAAATTAGGCCAAGAATCATCACTATGAGATCACACAAAATTCCACAAAAATATGCATCAAACATGAACATTTCAATATCAATTAAAATACACAATTCCAATTAAATCAGAAATTACATGAAATGAAAATATTTTTCCTCTAAAACATAATAGACTCAATCATGAGTAATATGCAAAAAGAATGGGTTTGATTGGATTAATATTCAATTAGTTATGAATTTTTCAAGAATCATGAATTAAATGGAAATTAAATGAAAATCAAATGAAAATAATGAAGCGCGCGGTGTAAATAGCACTCAGATTCAGTTCAAAACATGGGTTGGGCTTGCTGGGGGGTGTGGATAACACTTATTTTACTAAGCCCAAATTCCTGAATTAATGAAACGCAGCGTTTCCTTCAGAAACCCTTCACAAGTCAGAATTAAAACGTGGCCCTTGGATCTTCTCCCAGTCAATGGTCAATCCATCATCCAATGGTGAGAACTTCATCTTCTCCATTTCAAAGCTCTGAGCTTCGCGCCCAGCTCCGGCCACCGCCGATGGAGCTCCGATCGTCCCATTCAACCCTAGTTCTTCCTAGAGGCCTCCAATCCAAGAGGTCAAAACATGAAACACACTCCAAATCTTGCCACGAACTCAATCATACCATCAGTTTCTTCTGAAACCCCAAGAATCATCATCTCCCAATCTCAACCGAAAATGGTGATCTTCCTATTTTGTCTCTAATTCAACAATTAACCATCTGAAAACCATCCTAGGCCATTCTACAACTAATCTAGCACCCTAATTCAACTTAATTCTACCTAAATCATGCTATAGGAAGAAGGTTACAAACCTGGAAATTCTTGAATATTAGATGCACGAAATCTTCACTTCAAGCTCTTAAATCTTCTGGACACGATCACTGAACTTCCTCCTTGCTTCTGTATGCAAAAGATTCAATGGAGAGTGCTTCAATCTTGAAACACGATGAAGAGTTGCAGGTGCTGAAAACCACTTGCTCACACACGATCTAGCCACAAATTCTTCTTGGAAATGGTCTGGAATCAATCCTTGATACTCATGGAAGAAGACTCAATCAAGAAAATGGAAGGAAATGGAGGAAATTGATGAAACTGATTTCAATTGCAATCTATGAAAACTCAATTCCAAACTATGCTCAATCCTTCAATGATCACCAACCTCTGCCATGAATTCATTCTACTCAATATATAGATGGAGTTTGGATGATCTAGAACCCTCTAGATCCTTCCAATGAGATTTTACACATCTCATGTCATGAGATTTTGAATCACTTATCATGCCATGCTTGATTCTATTTTCAGCTTGAAATTCATCTCAATCTCCTTCATTTTCTCCCCTATTGACAATTTGGAAGGGTTTAGCTTGCCAAGTTCCTTGCCCATGCCTCAATTTTAAGTTATGCATATGTTACTTAATATGCAAGCAAGTGCTTTTCAAAGCAAGTCCATGATTTAGACCTCAAATCAAAAATGTGGCTAAACCATTGTCTTTAAAATGTTTTCTAGAGTCAAAATGATATATTACATGCCATGGTTTGGATGTGTAGGTTGAAAATATCAATTTCCAACTTTGACTTATTTAACTTATGCCTTCATTTTAGGTCATTTTTGCAATTTTGAGCTACAAGCTTTTCCAACATCTCATAACCTCCTTACTAGCCTTAAAACATCATTTTAAGAAAGTTTGATGTTGAAGATTTTTCCACTTGAAGCTTGAAAATAGGAGTTATGGCCTTATGCTTGAAATGACCTATAATCTCCAAATGACCAAAATGCCCTTGACTTGTCAAAGCCATAAGTTGAGTTCTAAAAATCCTATCAAGGACTTATAGTACTCTCTAGAAATATAAGAAGATAAGGAACAACATTCATGTTGACCAAAAGTTCATAGGAATCATCCTTCTTGGGCAAAAGTTGGATGCAAGTTGGGTGACTTTCAAGGCCCCAGATTCACATACCTCAGATGACCTGTAACTTGTCAAAGTCATAACTTGAGCTCTACAAATCCTATCAAGGACTTCTAGTAATCAAATTAAAGCTAATAAGGAGCTCTACAACATTCATGTTGGGGGAAAGATGAGATGACAATCACATCTTGAGCTAAACTGCCTTGAAGATAGGGGTCAAACTAGGGGATTTTACACTGTCAAGCCTTAGAAACCCTAGCTTGAAACTTCTCAAAATCTTCAATCATGATGAGTTGACCTTGGAATAATCCTTATAGCATCTCAATGCATCAATCCATTATCACATGGCTCTTGAATTAGGTCTCAACCCTCTCCAAATCATCAGTTGACCTAGGGTTGACTCAGTCAAACCCTAATTACACCACTCATGGCTGAGTCTTCTTAAACTTGCACCATGACCTATATAGGCTTCATGATGGCTTTAAAGACATCTCATAGGCTCTCTCAAAGCTTCAAGTCCATCCTCATGGCTTCAGAATCATCTGGTGGCTTTCCACAACTCTCAAGTTAGGAGACCTACACACTTGGCTTCAACCACTCTCTCTGAGGATCTTTTGACCTTTCTGACAAAGATATCCACCCTTGAACACTTGAATAACCTTCTTGGCTAGATTCAAAGTCTTGTGTAGCTCTTGATTGGTAATCATACCTCTTGATCTCCTGCATACATGTCAATGGAATGCAAATGATAATGCTAATGTGAATGAAATGAAACATAAGCTAGGCAAAGAAGTTGTTGGTCAAATTTTGGGGTGCAACAGCTGCCCCTATTCAAACGGCTTGAACCTGACTGGGTGAGAAGCGAACGGCTCTCAACCAATCACGGTACGAGACGGTTGAATACCTATAAACCCAGAAATTTGCCAACTGCCCAAGTACACGGTACTCTGATGGGAACAAATCTTCGCAAATTGAAATCTTAGCTGCACGGCAACTAGCTGGAGAATTGGTCACACGGTAACCGGTAATACATGGTCGATCATGCCGTTAGGCATCCAGATTCCTCGGGACTCATCAGGTCAACAATCAAGTTAATCATGCCATCGGGCATTCAAAGAAATTTTCGGGCATCAGCCGGACTTCGTCAGTAAGTCGTGAATGGAATTCTCAATCAATCATGAACCAATTGGGGATATCCAAACTTACGCCATCAGGCACTCTGCTTCGGCTGAGAGAACTGCTTCGTCAATACGGTCGGACTTCAATCATCAAGCCTTCGAGGGAAGTTTCAACTGTGCTGTTCAGAAACCTGTTGGGGATGACGCACCTCCGCTGGGGATTCTGGAGAACTATCAGGTAACTCTGCTTCGGGGTCCAGGAATCATCCTGGATGAATCATCCCTGCTGAGGACATCAAGAATCATCTTGGACAAATAACTCTGCGGGGACTTCAAGAATCATCTTGAACCAATGACTCTGTTGGAGATTTCAGGAATCACCCTGATCAAATAATCTGTCGGGGACTCTACACGTCGATTTGAGCAACCAACTCTTGCGAATTCACTGGGGCTTTTAAGAATCATCTTAAACGAACGCCTTCGCTGGAGAATTCAAGAATCATCTTGGGCCGAAGACTTTGCTGGGGACTTCAAGAATCATCTTGAGCAAGCGACTCCGTTGGGGAGAATTCAAGAATCATCTTGAGCAATCAATTCTGCGGCGGAACACCTGCAAAACAAGAACGGTAACAACCTAGATCATGCTTATTATGCATATGCTTCGGCAATGGCGCAATGCTCCACACGGTGGAAATGCTACGCGTTTATGATAAATGCTATGCAATCATGCAAAATGATGCGATCCCGTCGACAAAATAAATGTTGAAGGGAGAATCCTCCTGTCAAGGAGAAAGAACCACTCTGATAGGGGAAGGAATCATCCTGCTGAGGAGAAAAAGGTCACGCCAATCTCAATCGGGCTCTGTGGGGAAGTGAACTTCAGTTGACTGCTGCAGGGGAACGAAGCTCTACGAGAACCTGGACCTGCTGAGGAAAGCGATGTCAATCGCGGAAATAAACTGCACGACCTTCACGGCTACTTCCCTGTAGATAACGGCTCCGGTGGGGAAACACAGCATTATCTATTCAACACTCTACTGAGGAAAACCGATCATGGTCCCAACTGCTTCCAAGGCCTCGACTCCCTTGGGGATCTGCAACCTCGACTGGGGAAGAAGAAATCATTCTGCTTCGGGGGAGAGTACGACTCAGCGGGGAATTTCAATTCCGATAGAGACTTCAGTCTGGAGCTATCAATTGCCGCATACTTCAGCATATGGCTCAGCTGGGGAGATGTCGTTCCTTCAGGATACATCTGATTGGAGAGAGAATCTTCTCTGCTTGGGGAAACATATCAATGCTTACGATCTCATGTTCAGACTCCATGGGGAGAGGATGCTGAATTCTGCTGGAGAAGGAGGAATCATCCCGCCTGGGGACGCGTACGGCGTACTGCCCGGAATATGCTACACCTGTAACAACACAAACAAACAGACAAGATACCCTTCTCAAAGGGACCTATCAAGGTTATCATCTTGTGGCAATGTTTAAGTAATTCATTGTTTCAACAATCAGTGGCCTAGGCCAGTAAGTTTATGTATGCGCATTTTGTCAAAAACATCGGCGTTTTTTTTTCGCAAACAAAACAGATAAATGCTAAACAGACAAACAGAATTGCTGAATAGTATACATTTTATTGATAACGAACCCCTGAATGGGTAAAAATGTTTTACAACAGATGCAAGCTCCTGGAATGAGGAAGTTGCGCAAAAAAAGTAAAAACATAAATATACATCAGTATATACAAATGTCGGCAACGAGGCGTAGACGAACACCATGAGTTGATCCCTCTATGACCCACTCGGCTTCAATACTTCTCCAACGCTTCAGCTTCAGAAGAGATTGATTCAGATAAACGGCCCTCAGGTCTTCCAAACCACCAAACAATGAAAGTCCACACGCGGAACGCAGTCATTTGCTTTTTTCAAATCCCTAACTTTTGCGTGAACCGCCCTTTGCGGGTTTTCAGTTCACTGGGATACCCTTTTTTGCCAAAGTCGCCCATCCGGGTTTTCGACTTTGCGGCTGTACATTTTTTTTCAATTTATATCCCTAATTTTTGCCCGAACCTTTTTCCTTTTTTATGGTTCGCCAGGATGCCCCATTTTTGCCTGGATATTCTTTTTCTTTCCACCGGGTCATTTTTTAAGCAAAGTATTTTTTAACTGCGTCCGCGTTCACCGGGGATGCAAAATCTTCACCATCCATCGTGGATAACAACAAAGCTCCTCCCGAGAAGACCTTGCTGACGATGTACGGACCTTCGTAATTGGGAGTCCACTTGCCCCGGTGATCGGAGTGTGGAGGAAGAATCTTCTTCAAGACGAGATCACCTGTCTGAAAGATTCTAGGACGCACCTTCTTATCATAAGCTTTCTTCATTCGGCTTTGGTACAGAGGACCATGCGCAATCGATGCTAATCTCTTCTCGTCCATCAGGCTGAGTTGGTTCAGTCGGTTCTTAATCCATTCTGCCTCGTCGAGTTTCACATCAACCAAAACTCGCAAAGAAGGGATCTCCACTTCTAACGGTAGGACAGCTTCCATACCGTACACTAAGGAGAAAGGAGTTGCCCCGGTTGATGTACGTACCGTCGTACGATAACCGTGTAGTGCAAATGGTAGCATCTCGTGCCAATCCTTGTAGGTCACAACCATCTTCTGAACAATCTTCTTGATGTTCTTATTGGCCGCTTCAACGGCGCCATTCATCTTCGGCCGGTAAGGAGATGAGTTGTGGTGTTCAATCTTGAAACTCTGGCACAGCTCCTTCATCATCTTGTTATTCAGATTCGAACCATTATCAGTAATGATCCGCTCGGGAATTCCGTAACGACAGATGATATCCCTCTTTATGAATTTAGCCACCACCTGCTTGGTCACATTAGCGTACGAGGCTGCCTCCACCCACTTGGTGAAGTAGTCGATAGCTACTAGAATAAAGCGATGACTGTTAGATGCAGTGGGCTCGATCTTGCCTATCATGTCGATGCCCCACATGGAGAACGGCCACGGGGAGGACATGACATTTAACGGGCACGGCGGCACATGAACTTTATCAGCATAAATCTGGCATTTATGACATCTCTTCGCGAATTTAAAGCAATCCGATTCCATCGTCAGCCAGTAATACCCTGCTCTCAGGATCTTCCTTGTCATGGCATGCCCGCCGGCGTGCGTACCAAATGTGCCTTCATGGACTTCTTCCATGAGCATACTCGCCTCTTTCTCATCTACACATCTGAGTAGTACGAGATCATGGTTTCTCTTATACAAAACTCCATCAGGATTGAGATGGAAATTTCCAGACAGCCTCCTCAGAGTCTTCTTATCCTGGGTTGACGCTCCCGCAGGATACTCCTTAGTCATAAGGAAGGTCTGGATGTCATGGAACCATGGCTTGCCGTCGGCGGCTTCCTCAATCGCAAAGACGAATGTCGGTCTATCAAGACGAGAAAGGACAATTCTTGGAGCCTCATTCCAAAAATTGACTTTATACATCGAAGCCAACGTGGCTAAGGCATCAGCCATCTGATTTTCGGCCCTGGGCACATGATGGAGTTCCACTCGATCAAAGAACGGAAGTAGCCTTCTGGCATAGTTCATGTACGGCACCAAATTCGATTGACGAGTCTCCCACTCCCCTTTAATCTGGTTGATCACAAGCGCCGAGTCACCATATACGTCTAGGTTCTTGATTCTCAAATCAATTGCCTCTTCTAGACCCATGATGCATGCTTCGTACTCCGCTTCATTATTGGTGACTGGAAACGTCAGTCTCGCAGTGAACGGGATGTGGGATCCGTGGGGAGTCGTGATGATCGCCCCAATGCCACTTCCGTAAGAGTTAACCGCCCCGTCAAATATCAATTTCCACTGGGATTTCCTATCTGGCCCCTCGTCGGGCAACGGCTCATCGCAATCCTTCGCTTTGAGAAACATGATATCCTCATCAGGGAATTCAAATTTCATCGGCTGGTAATCCTCGATTGGCTGTTCGGCCAGGTAGTCAGACAGTACGCTGCCCTTGATGGCCTTCTGGGAAACGTACTGAATATCGTATTCCGTCAACACCATTTGCCATCTGGCAATCCTGCCCGAAAGAGCTTGCTTCTCGAAGACGTACTTGATTGGATCCATCTTCGAAATTAGCATGGTGGTATGATTGAGCATGTACTGTCGTAAACGTTTGGCAGCCCAGGCTAGTGCACAACACGTTTTCTCCAGCATCGAGTAACGAGATTCACAGTCTGTGAACTTTTTACTCAAATAGTAAATGGCATGCTCCTTTCTGCCCGTCTCGTCGTGCTGACCAAGAACACACCCCATACTATTCTCAAAAACTGTCAAGTACATGATTAATGGCCGTCCGGCCACTGGGGGTATCAAGATCGGAGGTTCCTGTAGATACTGTTTTATCTTGTCGAATGCCTTCTGGCAATCCTCGTTCCAGATAATCGCCTGATCTTTCTTTAGTAGTTTGAACATTGGTTCACACGTGGCCGTGAGCTGAGAGATAAACCTTACAATGTAGTTTATTCTGCCTAAGAAACCACGAACTTCTTTTTCTGTTTTTGGCACTGGCATTTCTTGTATCGCTTTTATTTTCGCAGGATCGTACTCCGAAAGTACACTTGTTAGGATTCAGCCTCAACCTGAATTTCCTAAGCCTCTCAAAAAGCTTCAGCAAATTGACCAGATGTCCCTCCTCCGTTTGGGACTTCGCAATCATGTCATCAACATAGACTTCAATCTCATGATGAATCATGTCATGAAACAAAGTAACCATTGCTCGTTGGTAAGTGGCCCCTGCGTTCTTCAGACCGAAAGGCATTACCTTGTAGCAAAATGTTCCCCAAGGAGTGATAAACGTCGTTTTCTCCATGTCCTCCGGCGCCATCTTGATCTGATTGTAACCGGAGAAGCCATCCATGAACGAAAACACAGAGAATTGAGTTGTATTGTCGACCAACACATCGATATGAGGCAGCGGGAAATCATCTTTAGGGCTCGCCCTATTCAAATCCCGATAATCGACGCACATTCGTACCTTATTGTCCTTCTTCGGTACAGGCACTATGTTAGCGACCCACGGAGGGTAAGTAGTGACCGCTAAGAAGCCAGCATCAAGCTGCTTTTGCACTTCTTCTTTGATCTTAACGGCCATATCTGGTCGCGTCCTCCTAAGCTTCTGCTTAACGGGCGGACAATCTTCTCGCAGCGGCAAGTGGTGGACCACGATGTCAGTGTCAAGTCTGGGCATATCTTCGTATGACCAAGCAAAGACGTCACTATACTCTCTTAGCATCTCGACCAATCTCTGCTTGACATCACTCTGCAGTGCAGCCCCTATCCTGACGTTTCTGACGAGTTCTTCAGAACCCAGATTCACAATCTCGATCTCCTCTTCATGAGGCAGAATAACTTTCTCCTCTTGTTTCAACAAGCGGGCCAACTCTTCAGGAAGGTCTTCGTCTTCATCAATCTCTTCTTCGACTTGATAGATCGGGCAATCGAAGTCGAAGTGGGTCGTAGAAGGTCCAGAGTCGATGTCATCTGTTATGTGGATCCTGCAATAACAAGGGTTAAGCTTAAAACAAGGATATGCAGGTTAACACAAACCCCATTGCCATTTTGTTGTTTTTCAAAACAAATATAAAACAGGAATAACAGAGATCACAATATTTGAATACGAAGAAAACGCCTTTTGATTTATTGATAAAATGCATGTACATAATCAAACGAGGCCCTGACAATAAAACCACTATGCCCCGGGTAGGACATAGGGTTGTACAATGATTGGGAAAAGTAAATCATTACTCTTCGCTTGTCATCTGGATGATATCCTTGACAGACCAGTTGGTAAGGCCCTCGCCTGGCTTGCTTGGCTGGATCCAAGAGTCGAGGTCACAGTCGCTATCTCCGATGTCTTCAGACACCGCGTTGATGCTTTCAAAAATCAATCTGCCACTGGTAAACTGGATCGGCCCTTTACCTCGCGACGCACTGCTAGAAGAAGTTGCTTCAGCTCCAGGAGAATATCCCAACCCAAACTTGTCTTGCTTGTTAGGTATCTCCAAAATTCGCCCCCAGCCTGGGGTAGATCTGGCTTGGACAACGGCCCGAGCTTCCTTGAATGAGGAGAGAGTCATCTCTGGCTTTTCGGTCACTACAGGAGCTACGTCCTTCACTTTGACAGCTTCGAACGCTTGGCATAGAGTTTCATGGATTTCCCCATCCACCTCAACATACTTAAAGGACGACAAATGGCTCACCATTATGTCTTCCTCGCCACACACGGTCACGATGCTACCTCCGACAGCGTACTTGAGTTTCTGGTGCAACGTGGAGGTCACGGCTCCAGCAGCATGGATCCACGGCCGGCCCAAGAGACAGCTGTAGGCAGGCATGATGTCCATAATGTAAAAGATTGCGTCGAACGTTTCCGGCCCGACTTGGATTGGCAGGGTCACCTCCCCGAAAACGTGGCATTTAGTTCCATCGAATGCTTTCACCACCAGATCACTGGGTGTGCAAATCACTCCACGAGTATCCAACTTCATTAATGCCTTCTTCGGAAGAACATTAAGTGACGAACCCGTGTCCACCAACACATGCGACATAATCGTTCCCCTACACTCTATCGAGATGTGCAGGGCGCTATTGTGGTTCCTCCCCTTCGGCGTCAGCTCTATGTCAGTGAACCCTAGCCCATTTCCAGCATTCACGTGGGCTACGACCCCTTCTAGCTGGTTTACCGATATTTCTTGCGGTACATATGCGGCTTTCAACACCTTCAGCAGTGCGTTGCGGTGTGCTTCAGAACACAGTAACAAGTTCATAATAGAAATCTTCGAGGGCGTCTGATGGAGATGATCCACAATCTTGTAGTCGCTCTTTTTAATCAACCGCATAAACTCATCGGCGTCTTTAACGAGTAAGTCTTTTTCTGCCCCATGCGGGATCTCTTCAACGACTTTACTTTTACCTTTATCAGTTGCGTCAGCTCTGACCGTCTTGTCCGCCACGACCTCAAGTGGTGCAAACACTCTTCCGCTGCGAGTAATACCACTGATTCCCGCAAGGTTTTCCGCAGACGACCCAAACGGTTCTAGCTCCAACTTCTGTCCATTGCAATAGACTTCAGCCCCATAATGCCATGGGACAGCATTAGTGCTTTCGAAGGGTATCGGCCCAGCTTTGGTGATAGTAATCGTGGGCGGTCTGGGCGCAGAAATGGTTATCGTCTGGCGAGGGATGGTGATGGTGGCGACCTCATCATCTTGCTTCAGCATTACCTCTCCCGATCTGTTTTTGGCCCTCCGGCTGAACTGTAGAATCCCTTTAGTCATCAGACTTTGAACTCCCTCTATCAACTGTTCACATCCATCAGGACTCGTGGCACAGTCCATACACAGCTCTCCGCAACCTGGAAAGAAACCTCTTTTCATCAACTTAGCTTTAACGAAGCTAAGCGGCATCTTCAGATCTCTGACGTCAGTCAACAAATCCGAACTCTCGTCCTCAATAATGGCATTTACTCCACCTCCCCTATGATTCGGCATAGAATTTTTCGTGACATTTGGCACATTATCTGAGAAGTTGATGATCTTGGCATCCACCATGTCCTACACCTTATGCTTGAAGGCTTTGCAGTTTTCTATTGTGTGGCCTGGTGCCCTTGAGTGAAATTCACAAGTTGCATTCGCATCATAACCTGGCGGAGGTGCCCCTGTCAAGGGAGCCAAGGTTCTCTTCTGGATCAATTGTAGCTGAAGCAAAGTCTGCAATAGTTGCGCGTACGACATGGGCGGTGTCTCGAGGTGACGGCTTGAGAGCGGTGCCCGATTCTGATACTTTTTGTACCCTTGTTGATTCGGCTGCTGCTGCTGCTGCTGTGGAACTGCCGGGATAGTTATGTTGGCCACCTGTTGGTGAGGGCCTTTTCCCTTCCTTCGAGCGTTGGTCACAGCGCTCGTTTCTCCTTCCCGTCTTTTGCCACTATAAGGTTTCTTTCCGCCTCCTCCAGCTGAGGACGCCTCACCTTGAATTTTCCCGAGTTTGATCCCATTTTCAATGTGCTCACCCGTGATAATGAGATCTGAGAACGTTCCAAACATACCGCTGACCAACTTCTCATAGTAAACCCCTGGGAGGGTGGCTACGAACATCTGCACAAGCTCACGTTCAACCATCGGCGGCTGAACCCTGGCTGCCAATTCACGCCACCGCTGGGCGTATTCCTTAAACCCTTCGTTGTGCCTTTGCGACAGATTCTGCAATTGGACTCGGTTCGGGGCCAAGTCGCTATTGTATTGGTAGTGGTGCACAAATGCTTCAGCAAGGTCCTTCCATGTGCGCACACTGGTAGGCTCCAGACTCATGTACCATTCGAGGGATGGCCCGGACAGACTGTCTTGAAAGAAGTGCATCAGCAACTTCTCATCCTCAGAATGAGCTGACATTTTCCTGTAATACGATCTCAGGTGGACGCGAGGGCAAGTGGTGCCCTTATACTTTTCAAAGTCAGGTACTTTGAACTTGGGAGGTACCTTAAAATCAGTAATCAGTCCCAACTTGGACATATCAACGCCCAAAGTGTTCTGATTCTCGATATTTCTCATCTTATCCTCGAGTGCTTTGAACCTTAGACGTGCTTCAACAGTCAACTCCCCTTCAGCACCTCTCTGAGAGAACACATCGTCCTGACGATCTTCTAACCACGGCTGAGGCCCATACAGATTCCCAACACCTGCATTGTCGTTGCCCAGCCCGACATTGACATTAGCTTCCAGACTCCCATTACTGAAGCCCGTCGTATTTCCATTGAGTCCCATATTAGCTATCACATTGCCGTTGGCACTGCCATTCCCCCCGGTCACGGGGACGCCATTCTGTGGAGTTTCAACTGGTGGAGGGGTAGGCACAGTCCCACCATGGAGTATGTCGTTGCTATCGACCCTTGAAATCAGAGGCTGAACCAAAGTTCTGAGCTGATCTTGGCCATTGGCGACCGCTTGCATGAGCTCCATGAAGCGATCCATTCTTTCGCAGAGTTCCTGAACATCAGTTTGCACTTGCTCCATGATTCTGGTTTGATTTGCTCTGGTCGGATAGCGGTGGATAGGTCTCTGATCAATCCTAGAACAACCTGAAACAACCTGGAAATACAAAAAGGTTAGGAAAAAACGACAAAGTGCTCGTTATGCAAATGCTTCATGCAAATGCAAACGTGTGTCTGTGCGTTGGGGAGATCTCCCCCGATCCTAGTGCCTGAGTGCCAGTGCTGATAATAAGAAGTCCGAGTCCAGTCATGGAAATAACAATCTCATATATAAAGAAAGCCCATCAAGGCAGTACACAACATCAGCGAGTACAAGATGAATCAATAGCGTGACCTCAACCAACAAGCCTGGTGATGGTCAACATACAGTAATGATCGAAACAAAAGGAATACAAATAGTCAAGTACGGCCACGGGCGCGATACTCTCCTAACAACTCCTTCGTTTCTGGATGATCAGGCAGAGTGAGTAACCCTTCGACGAGTAATTCCCTTTGCACAATGGTGTATTGAAGACCTTCGACCGAATCTTCCCATACTCCTTCGTCGAAACAATCTTCTAGCTTCTGTTTCTTGGACTCAAACATCAGTTTGCGCTCCTTCAGGTTAGCGAGAGCTTTGTTGAGCTGGCCTTCAGCGGCATATCTGCGAGCAGTTTCTTCATCAAACCTCTTCTCACTGGCCTTCACCTGGGCCTCCAGCTTGGAGATCTGTAGCATCAGCTTATCCTCCTGCTCTTTCCTGGTGGCTAGGGAAGCCTTCCAGTGCTGGTTGAACTTGGATATCCTCCGATACGCTTCGTCCAAGTGCTGCTTCTTCGTAGCCAGTACGTTGTTGACAGCTTTGAAGTCCTGACCCATGCGCTCACGCTCGGCTATCTGCTTAGTCAGGTCCGTCCCCAGCCGGTTCACCAGCTCTGTTTTCCTTTTGAAGGAATGAACGGCTTCGTTTCTCTCGCTTCGGAGCTGAGCCAATTCTTTCTCCAGTTCTTCATTTGCCCGCTTCAATTCATCTCGCTCAGCTAACACCTGATTATGCTGCTGAATGGGCACATTAGTAGGCTCTTCGATCATTGGAGGGCTTTCTGGCTTGGCCAGAAGAAACGGCATCCCTATAGCATCTGCTCTGGCTCTGATCCAAGTCACATACGGAGGGTAGGCTTGATTATTGCTTCTCCCCAGCAATGGTTTTCCCCTCTTACTGATACCATTCCAAGTGCGCTGAAGCTTAGATAGCAGATCCCCCTCTAGAAGACCAGTGAGGTACAGAGATTCCTGCACCTCTTCATCCTTCGGCGGAGCTCTCAAAGCGTACGCGAACTGTCGGACCAGCAAAGACGAATTATAGTTTACACAGCCCTTCCTGCCTATCAGAGGCACGTTTGGAAACCCGATGCAGCTGAAGATAATCTTGGTACCCAGCCTATCTCTGTCAAACCAGTCAATATCCTCTGCAGATAAACTCATCAGACGCTCGAACCACTCAGCTGTGGCTGCAGACGAAACAAAGGGACCCCTCTTGGGCAGATGACTATCAAGCCATTTATAAAGCAGGGGCACACAGCATGAGACATTCTTGCCCCTTCTGTTCTCGTTTTTGTAGTGGACGGAATGGTAGACATCTCCTATCAAGGTAGGGACTGGATTCCCTGATGCAAAGATGCGAAATGCATCGAAGTCTACAAAGTCGGGCATATTGGGGAACAGAAGGATGCCATATATGCACAGAGCGAGGATGGCATTGAACACGACCCAACATCCGTCTTTGGCGCACTGCTGAGCCTTTCCCACTAAGAACTGCAAGGAGAAACCAGGAACCTTGTTCCAATTAGACAATACCAACTCGGAGGCATCCAGATGGAGTGAAGGAGCTAGACTAGCCAGGTCAGGCTCAGCATCCATATGAACAAAGGGCATCTGCCTCTTGATAGGCACACCTAACAAATCAGCATATTCCTCCAGCGTGGGTGCGAGAACAAAATCCTGGAAAGTGAAGCATCTTAATGGAGGGTCATAGAACTGCAGTAGAGCGTGCAACCCATTCAACTCGAACGCAGAAGGTTTACGAACCAAACTGAGCAATTTGCCGTAAGACTTTCTGAACTCATCTCTCACAGAATCATCTGCTAAAGCAATCAAGCCGGTCAGCTGAACCACATCAGGGGCAGGGAACTTGTAAGCCACGGTCTTCCTCAGAGAACCCATAACAATACAATAGAAGGCAAGAAGTCCTGAATCGGGGGAAACGGTACCTGCAACACAGACACACTTTAATGAAATGCAAATGCGTATGCCAAACAATGTAAAATGCAATCATGCAGCAGGAGATCAAGACAACTACGCTGTGGAGATTCTGTATCAACAGGATCATAATCCTGCTCTATCAAGAACAACCATTATATCTGATAAGAAGAAAACCCCGGTATCGGACCACAAATTTGCTCTGTCAAGAACAAACATCTGATAATAAGGACCTCTGATACAGGATCAAAACTCTGCTCTGTCAAGAACAAACATCTGATAATAAGGATCTCTGACACAGGACCCTAACTCTGCTCTGTCAAGAACAAACATACATCTGCTGATGAGATCCTCTGATCCCAATCATAAACCCTGCCCTGTCAAGAACAAATACACATCTGATGATAAGATCCTCTTATCCCAATCAAAACCCTGCTCTGTCAAGAACAAATACACATCTCTGAATACAAGGTCCTCTGATACAGGACCAAAGCTCTGCTCTGTCAAGAACAATCATATAGCCGATGACGAGAACCTCCGGTACCAACAAAACTGATTCACTGTCAAGAAAACCAGGTAGTCTGAAGGTCAAAGTTTCCTGCAATAAACCCAACCCTGCTCACAGGTATGGACCTAAACTGACTCAAGTTCTGCATCCTATGCGTTCATCAGCGTCACAGACATTCAAGAGGGGTGATACGATACCCAGAAGGTGTGGCATCACCAGCTCATGAAGCGGCCTCACTCGGCTGAATCACAAATGATCGGTCCCCAGAGTCGACAATCCTCCAAACCAACAACCCCCTCAACCCAAAGGGTTGAAAAAGAAGCCAACCGGGAGAACCTCGTCTGAGCGTGGATTTCATGAGACACTAGTGCCTTCCAAGCAAGCACGCGCCCACTAATTTCCACAACTAATTCTATGTTCACTCAAGCCTGGGTCTGGCTTCTCACTCATCAGAATACCCCTCCCACAACAGCACAGATAATCATATCATACTGAAAATAAAATGCGGGAAATAAAATGTGATAAATAAACACAACCTAACAAGTAATCATACAAGCGCTAGGATTGACTCTCGCAGGGGACGTCGGATCCCCATACTGACTCGCATACGGGACGTTGGATCCCAGGAAACTATCATTTCCCCAGCAAAGTCGCCAGCTGTCGCTTCCGTGAAAATAAGGTGCCGGCAAAACAGAAGAGTCGCCACCTTTCATTATTTATCCCTCAGAGCGGGAAAGGAAACGATCGAAAAAACCTGACGAAAAGGTATAAGACATGGTCATCGCAACCGTTGTCTGGGTTCGGGAGTCGGTTACGCAAGGGGAAGGTATTAGCACCCCTCACGTCCGTCGTACTCGACGGGATCCACGCTTGTTGTGTTTACTGGACGAGTTGGTTTATCTATCTACCTATCAAGGCTGGCTTAAAAAGAAAAGAAAATGACTCGGCAAAGCGTCGCGCTTTATGCCTACGTATTCTCATCAGAGAATGAGAAATCAGAGTCAACGTAGTTCGACTAACTATGGGTGGGGGAAGGTGGCTCGCCAATACATCAGTATTGTGCCTACGTACTCTCAACAGGTATGACAGATCAGAGCTTACGTAGTTCGGGATAATACGGATTACGGAAATTCAGATTCATCTGTTTTATCGAGTAGGGTTAAACAGCAGTTCCAGCAGTTAGGGACAAAGCCTGTTTGCGTTGGCGCTGAAGTTTAACGACACTCTTTTCTTCAGAAAAGCTTTCCTTTGAATTATGGGCCCACGGGGCAAAAAGGTTTGAAGTTTGTTTTCTGTCTTTTACGAAAGAAGTGTTTTTCTACGGATGTTTGCAATTTCAATCGCACTAAAGACTATGACCTGAGAGTGAATGCGTCGCATGTCACCCAAAGGGTGCCATACTAAACATCCTGACTGTTGGAAAGAAACTCTCCAACAATCCTTTCTTAGATAGCTTAAGGCTCGTAACGTACGAAAGAAATCATTCATGATTACTGTATCTTAAGCTGTTTTGAGATGAGAAGAGAACAGGCTCAACTACGGGGAGACCATCAAGTCCTACTGTTGTCATGCCAAGGATTCATCCTATGGTTGAGGTTTTAAATAGGGAACTCCTAGAAGTTATCATGCATAGGTTTCAACCTAAAGTTCTATCATCACTTCCTTATCAAAGGAAATGAGAGTCCTAAGGGATCATGTCAATTGTAAACAGAAACAGATAAAGCATCAGCTTAAATAGTAAACAGATAAACAGTAAATAGATAAACAGTAAACAGATAAAATGCATGCAATGCAAGTGAGGGAGGAAATGTGTGTGGGGCAGCAGCCTCCACAAGCTCATCTCAACCTCAAGCCAGAATGAATAACAGTAATCATACAGAAAAGTAAAGCAACATGCTATCAAGCAGAATATAAGAGACTGTAATCATACAGAAGAAAATGGGATGCTATCAAGCAAAATAAACCACATGGGCAAGGGAGCAGGGCTCTACCGAATACCCGCATGCAAAGCCATACAGTAAAAATACAAGCAGAGGGAGCAACTCAACCTCTAGTGCAATCATGCTCCTAGATTAAAGTCAGTCTAATCATGGACTTATTCTAATGCATCAAGCAAGTCAAACAAGGCACATCAGCAATACAGAAAACAAAACAGACAAGAGAAGAAAGCAGATCAACCCCTCTCTTACTCCAAGCTTCAGCTCTTCTGACAGCAATTTAGTCTTCAGACTTTAAGCACCCTTCAAGGCTATCATCTTTATTGGCAAATATCAACTTTCTTCTTCAGGTTTCAACCCATCAACATAAGTGTCAACTTATCCTCCTTCTTCAACCCTCACCCTCAAGCATCACTCTTAACTGCAAGTGTCAACTTGACTCCTTCAGATTCTCAATCATCAATGTAAGTATCAACTTATCTTATCTTTTATTCCTCAAGCCTCAGCTCCACACTCAATCTCAATTGAATCATCTTCATAAGTATCCACTTAGGCTTCAAGCTTCAGCTCTCTTTGCTTCACCAGTCTCAACTTGGTCTTCTTCACCTTCAAGCTTTAGCTTCTCAGGGTAATCTTTAATCACTTAGGAGTGTCAACTTCATCCTTCAATTCTTTCTCAAGCTTCAGCTCTTCATTCAATCTCCTTTGGGGTCTTCAAGTATCAACTTGTTCTCCAAGCCCTTCAAGCCTCAGCTACAATGGCAATGCTCAAGGAATCATCCTCTTCCACACTCTTCAGTGAAGTCTTTATCTTCAAACTCAAGCTCAACATCTCTCAAGATACTCAACCAGAAGATAATTGATTGAACATGATGAGTGGAAATGATAAACAAGCTTACTGACAACCAAAGGAAGCCTGTAAGGGTTCATCATTATGAGAGACTGGTTCCCTCAAAGTTCTACTTCCCAGATAAAGCCACTCATCCTTCCAAAGGAGGGATGTGAATATCTGAGAAGGACTTTTAGTCATTGGGAGGAATGGAAGCACAAGATGCTTTCCATGTTTGTGAAAGAAATCATTCTAACTACAAGGCTCTCCCTATGTCCTGTCTCCTAATCTTCATTAGACACCTTCAGGCTCAAACAAATTCAAAGCTCCAAGCACCTTCAAGCAACTTCAAGCATCCTCACCTTGTCTTCAACTTGTCTTCAATCTCAATCAAAGGCAAACCAAGCACAAACCCTAATCTAAGGGAACTAAATGAGTTAAACTAGTTGAATTAGTAAGTTAGGATCACCTAAAACCTAGCACTAAAGTTAGTCCTAACTAAAATACTAAAATCAATTGTAAAATCTTACAAAAATTACTATGGGAACCTAGGTCAATCATGACTCTATCACATTAGTTTCAAAGATCAAATCATCAATTTGGACCTAGAACTAAATCCTACATTCTAAGGCATCAACCTAAAACCCTAAAAAGGAAGCATCTAAACATCAATCTAGAAAGCACACCTATTCTCATCACAAAAATGTGATAAAATTACTATGGGATCATACACATCTAACCTAATCACACACAAAAAATTAGGCCAAGAATCATCACTATGAGATCACACAAAATTCCACAAAAATATGCATCAAACATGAACATTTCAATATCAATTAAAATACAAAATTCCAATTAAATCAGAAATTACATGAAATGAAAATATTTTTCCTCTAAAACATAATAGACTCAATCATGAGTAATATGCAAAAAAAATGGGTTTGATTGGATTAATATTTAATTAGTTATGAATTTTTCAAGAATCATGAATTAAATGGAAATTAAATGAAAATCAAATGAAAATAATGAAGCGCGCGGTGTAAATAGCACTCAGATTCAGTTCAAAACATGGGTTGGGCTTGCTGGGGGGTGTGGATAACACTTATTTTACTAAGCCCAAATTCCTGAATTAATGAAACGCAGCGTTTCCTTCAGAAACCCTTCACAAGTCAGAATTAAAACGTGGCCCTTGGATCTTCTCCCAGTCAATGGTCAATCCATCATCCAATGGTGAGAACTTCATCTTCTCCATTTCAAAGCTCTGAGCTTCGCGCCCAGCTCCGGCCACCGCCGATGGAGCTCCGATCGTCCCATTCAACCCTAGTTCTTCCTAGAGGCCTCCAATCCAAGAGGTCAAAACATGAAACACACTCCAAATCTTGCCACGAACTCAATCATACCATCAGTTTCTTCTGAAACCCCAATGTTGCGGTGGAAATAGGATCACAAACTATTAATGAGTTTGAATCGCAATTCAATTCACAACCGCTCTTTGATTTATCCGAAGGAAAAGGTCAAAAGAGGGAAAACCTATTTTGCATCGTAAACACGATGCGGGGAGAGATCTAGGGTTCGGGGGTTGGTTAAATTTAGGGAAGGTATTAGCACCCTAAACTTATGTAGTACTCTACAGGAACCTTTTGTTCAGATGTTTACTATTTTTGCTTTATTTATTTGCTTAAGGTATATGTACAAAAGATTAAAAGTGAGAAAAGAGACCTAAGGGGTTAATTCTGAGTTTACTCGGCAAGACATCGCATCTTGTGCCTACGTATCCTTACGGGAGTGGAATCAGAGTAATCGTAGTTCCCCTTAAAAGGGAGGTTAGAGACTTCTTGACTGTGGTCAAGGTCTCAAGGGGAATAAACATGTCTTAAGGACACGCTTACGCGGAGTGTAGAAACTCCAAATCTCTACGTTGAATTGTTAAGTGAATTAGGGTTAGGTTAGGGATTCCATGGCGGGAAACCCTAAAATGAGCGCGGCGGCTCTTTGACCTAATGCTAGGGGTAAAATTGTAATTTAGCCTGCGGCGAGGCATTTGTGAAAATTAGGGTTTGAAGTTTGTAAGGGTTTGAAGTTGAGGACTATTGGCGCAGCGACTAAACAGTTAGACCTAACCTTCGGATGTGTGCAAGGTGACAGAATAATAGTGATGAAAGTGTGAGAAATTTAAATCATACAAGCGGAAGTAAAATGCGGAAAGTAAATGCGATTATTGGTTCGCGAGATTACAACCAGGAAACAGTTACAATTATAAACAAAACATGAGTAAAATAAATAACGGTAAACATAATAAGCTGCAAAACGAACAAACAACGTTAGTGGGCAGAATTAGAAGGAAAACGGATCAAAATTGAATAGGAATTTAATGGTATATATTTTCGGAGAATTTTTAGTTCGTGGAATTTTAATCAAGAAATTAACTCTATAATAATAAATAAATAAATAAATTTTTTTTAGTAATTTTCTTATAAAAAGTTTATTATGAAAAAAGTTAATTGGTTAATTGTTTTTATGAAAAAAGGTTTTTGTTAATGTTTTAAAAAAAGATTTAGTTAGTATATATAAAAAAAAATTGGTTTGATTTAGAAAATAAGTCTTAATTATAAAAAAGGTTTAAATTATAGTTTTAAGAAAAGTTTTATTTTAAGGAAAAAAGGATTTTTTATTAAAAGCATTTTGGTTATTTCTTTAAAAAAAAAAGGGTTTTTTGGTTAATTAAATTTTTTTTAACAAATAATAATTATTATAATTAATAACAATCAGAAAAAAAAATAATATAAAAAAGAAAATGGGTTGGGCCGGTAATCACCTCCGGACCCAACCCGGATTAGCAAACGGGATAACAACATAACGATGTACTTCAGGGTTTCAAAAACCCTATTCCCTGCGGCGCCGTTCGTAGTTCTCGCTTCATCTTCGTTTGGCCACTTTTCTCTCGCTTTCTCATCTCTAATGGCTACCGTCTTCAAATCCCCACCATATTCTGGCGCCTTTCCCTGAAAAACACACACATGGTTAAATATGGAAACGCGGATATCCGTCTTACGTTTTGAAAGTTTTTTTGCCGATGAAGATCGCGTCGAAAGGCCTATGATGAGTTCTCTGAGGCTTGATGATGGATCGCGGTCTGATTGCCCGCCGGACGGCGACGGCGATCTTCCGTGGTGGCTTGTTCGCGTTGTTCTTCGCTCTAGGGTTTCTTCGCTCCCTCCTCTCCCTCCGTCTAGCCCTACTTCACACAGGTTGTATCTCTCTTTTATACACTCTTGTGATTCCATCTCTTAATGGGCTTTGGACTTACGTTATTATTGAGATCCAAATTCGAAGTTTTAATTTCCAATCTGACTTGATGATGATTGGATTTGATTTACGATTTATCTCTGATATGATTCGATTGGATTTTTTTTCATGTGGATTGATTCGGTTGTGGATTTATCTCTGAATCGGATTTTGAATCAATTTTGTACTTTCCTTTTCCAGATTCACTTGGATATGGATTTTGTTTGATGACAGTTTGAGAACAGTTTTGTTTGTATCCATATTCGAACTTGGATTTCATTGGATATTTACTTTTGATTTCCGGATTTGGACCTCTGTGTTGAACCAAATTAACTTTTTCCTTCTTCTTTCGGAACAGGTGCTTCGAATAGGTCAATATCGCCGGGAATGGTATGTGGTAATGATGACCCTTGGTCTGAACCGTCGGAACTACACCTTGCCGTTTTCTGTCATGAAATTGCAGCATTTGGTACTGCATTTGATTGCAAAACAATTTGTGCTCCGGAGTGAATATCGGCAAGTTTTTGACTCGCGAGTAGCATTTGCGACGCATCTTGAGATTGGATTTTTGATAAGCTGTGAACTCAGGGCAATGATGCTCTGACTGAGCCCTCACCTTTCCTTGTTTGACTTTCATGTGTGCCTCGAGCTTGGTTGTGACTGGTATGATTTGAACTTTGAATCTTAACCTGAGCTTGATGTTTGCTGAACCGTGCCATGTTTCTGGGTTTTTTCTGCTGAACTTGTTCTTTGAATTGATTCATTCACGGCTGTTTGAAACTGATTCAGAACAGCCTTCTGGGCTTATGAACGGATGTTGATGCTCGACCATCTCATTTTTCTGATAAATTCTGGAGCCCTTTATCATTTCTGATATAACTGCCTCATCTTGCTTGCATTCTGATGCTTTTAGTGAATTTTGCAGATATTCAAACCAACCTTGTTTGGTGTCTGGTTTTTCAATGTCGTTCGGATGCTCATGATGGTTTTGCTGCTGATGAAATGGTATTCAGTTTGACTTTGAAAACGAATCCAATTTCGGCATATGATCCTTTTCGGCAAATCATTTCGGCCCCTACTTCTTTTTCTCTCACTCTTTCTCGGTTGTCCCGTATGATAAGAACAAAACTACCTGATCTGACGCCAATGGCGTGGATTGGTAACGGGGGTAGGATGCAACTTCGGTCGTGCCACTCCCGGCACTCAATGATGATGATGTTCTGAGAGTGTCGAACATAAATTCTAACCTCTTTCTATTCTGTTTGTTTCTCTTTGGTTGTGCAGACACGAAAAAAGTCGGATTCTTGGAAAACTTAATCGGAGAAGCATGAAGCAATGTCCGGAAACACTCTTTAGGATAATTAGGAACTTTAGAGAAAAATGGAAATGTGTAATTTACTTCTTTTGTATTTTGTAGTGGAAATAATATTTAATAAAGTTCCTTTTTAATTTTTATATCCCCTTGTAATTGTAAATAAAAATATTCTGAATAAAATTCAAGACACTTTTATATTCCAATTATTTCTCTCTTTTTGAAGTCAAATGAGTGTTTCTTTGAACTTTGAATATTCAACAGGGGCTTTGCTCTTTCCTTCAAAACGTAGGATATCTTGTATAATAATCATGTAAGAAACCACTTCCTGAATTAAGTAACTTCCTAAATCTCATTCACCTCGATGCACACAAGCAACCAAACATAGATTCTAGCCAACAATATTCTCTCCCACATCATTCCCTCATTTTCTAACCAAACGCGGCTATGCACCGTAACCACAACAGATTCAGCGTCACACGATGACATTGCCCGTAATTGAATTCCACTTAAATCCAGTTGTGTCCGACAACTTTTTTTGATACCAAACACATCGGATTGACGCCTTGATATAATCAAACCATGCGGTAAATAAATGCCTCAGAAATAGCATCTCAAGTGTCTCAAAGCTTAGTAACAGCCTGTCTTCAAAGAATTACGGAATCCACGTAAAATGACCAAAATACCCCTGGAATCAATCCTGCAAAACAAACACCTCCATGACTTGATAGTGATTAGCAGATGCACAGATGAGATGCTATGCGAAATGACTGACTAAATGTAAGGGTAAAATTTGGGGTATTACAGTTGCCCCTATTTAAATAGCTACACCGGATGATTTGAGTGACGGAGACTCGAGGAATCATGGTGGAGGGATTTAAATATAGATAACCGAAAATTTTGCCCTTATATGTGGCGATATGCAATGCTATAGACAAAACGAGAACAGACTAATGCAGACAATGCCATGAATATGATATGATGCGTATGCTAGAATGATGAATGCGAAAATGCTGACGAATACGACGACACAGGGTCAGACGCTACGAGAAGAACACACTGGGGAAAACGACGCGCTGGGACACAGTACAACACTGGGGAATTCTAAAATGATGGTCAACTGGTGCGACCACGACCAATTGTCTTAGAACTGGAACGAGATCCTCAAATGGAGATGGTACCTATGAGACGGCCTCCACTGGGGAATCTAAAAGTAAAACTGGATCATGTACGACTGCAAGATCGATCACAGAATGCTGGAGCATTGAGCAAAGAATAACATCCAAGCTTCTGTAAACTATCCCTCGTGACAGGATCAAACGGACTTTTCGGGAATCCGTAGTAAATATACAGGGTGAAAAGAACCGGCTGTATGCCAAAATAAATGGACTTTGAGTGGTTAGAACATGATCCTAAATGGAGATGGCGCCTATGAGATGGCCTCCACTTGGGAATGTATAACAATAAGACTTGATCTACACGACTGCCAGATCGATTACAGAATGCTGGAGCATTGAGCAAAGAATAACATCTAAACTTCTATAAACTATCCTTCGTGATGGGATCGAATGGACTTTTCAGAAATCCATATTATATATACAGGGTAAAAACCGGCTGTATGCCAAAATAAATGGGCTTTGATGGGAAATGCCCTGATAAGCTTCTCGAGGGAGAACTGTCACTTATCGTTGGAAGGGACTTACATGCCAAAACGTATAAGCACTCAAATAAAGAGGTTGCTGCTTATCTGATATATAAATCTTCTCATATTTAAGATTGGTGCTCGGAATATGATTCAGATTCTTCTTTTACTAAAGGATAAAATAAACTTCTTCATACTTCCGAGGACAGCGCGTCGGGTATGATTCCGCTTCTTCTTTTGCTAAAGGGTAAACTGAACTTCCTCATACTTGAAGATTCAAGCTCTCTGAATATGATTCTGCTCCTTCTTTTACTAAAGGGTAAATGAGCTTCTTCATTTCAAGGTTTGTTGCTCCCTGAATATGCTTCGGCTCCTTCTTTTACTAAAGGGTAAATGAACTTCTTCATATTTCAAGATTCATGCTCTCCTGAATATGATTCGGTTCAAACCTCCCCGTACTTCAAGACGATAAGGAAAAATGGAAGCCCAACTGCTCGATGGAGATGGCCATTTGCTGCGAGTCATAACGAAGATAGGATCAGCTTCTCAGGCGAGAAATGTCGCTTATTTGCAAGAGTGACAATAATAAGCTTCTCATGTGAGAACTGCTTGTAGAGGTGATAACAGATAATGATGATAAGCTTCTCGGCGGAGAACTGTTGCATACCGTTGCTGAAGAACGTTACGATAAGCTTCTTAACCGAGAACTGTCGCGTATCCTGTTGTGTAAGGTTGTGATAAGCTTCTCTGGTGAGAACTGTTGCTGATTGATTGTAAAATTTTGTGATAAGCTTCTCTTGGCGAGAAGTGTTGCTGATCGATGATAGGCTTCTCAGGTGAGAACAGTCGCATACCGATGCTGTAAGATGTAGGATTGTTATATCGATAGGCTTCTCAGGCGAGAACAGTTGCATATCGATGCTGTAAGATGTACTGATAGATTTTTCAGGCGTGAACTGGCGTGTATCTGTAAAGGATTGTGATTGGTTTTCTTGAAAGATAGTGCAAAATAAATGCACATCCGAGTACAGTGATAAGCTTCTCAGGCGAGAACAGTCGCGTATCTGCCAAGGTAGGGTGAAAATCTTTAGACGGTGCAAAATAAATGCAAGTCTGGTTGGGCTCAGCGACCGACAAGACCGAGATTCAATCTAGGATCGAGCTAGAAAGAAAAAAATGGCAATCAAGACTCCATCGAGGGAATGAACTCGAAGGGTAAATATCTTATCCTGGTGAGGAAAGATAGCTGAAGCAACCGTCATCCACGAGGATCGAGCTCTGTGGGGAAACTGGAAACACATATGTATTTTATGCTTAGGGCTGACGATCTATTTGGAGAGAATGGACCAACCCAGTTACTCGGCGGTAACAATCAATGATGGTGAGACACAATGAACCTGTGAATGCTAATGCATATGTTAATGTGAATGTATGTTAATGTCTATGTATGTAGTTAAATATGCAGGATGTTATGAAATGAGTATGTAATGAGTATGTGAAATGAATATATGAAATAGGCATGTGATACTTATGCCCTTGCGTATGCTGACGAAACAGACTAGAGACGGGACGAGAGATGAAATAAACATCTCGACGGAGATACCCTGCGTTCTCTGCAACCAATACGTCAATCATGGGTAAGAAAGATCAATGGTAGAACCAAGTCTGGTTTTAAAGTTCTGAATTCTCTGGGGAGAAGGTAATCTGCTTGGGTGCACAGTATCACGTCTTCACATGGGGAGAAGAAAACCTGAGGGACACTTTCGAGTTACCCAAGAAAAAGTTGTCAGCTTATAGTCTCGCTGGGGACTGTGATGAGGTGATAGTTTAGGAGCCTGTTGCAACACTGAGATTTACTGGGGAATGAAGGCCGCCGTGAGCAAAATCCATCGGGTGCATGAAGAAAAGTTGTGAAACCACATAGTTTTGAAGGATCTTGTAGTAGTCGCCATTGGTTTCTTTTAAAAACACGGTGCCCCAGGATACTTGCGTTGTGAGGTATGGTCATCTCAAGAGGATTTTATAGAGAACACGGAGTCTGGTTGCCCCACTATTTTCAAACTCTTTGAGAGATTTGTCAGGTCTCGATGTAACTGGCACAAATTAATCGTGTTACGACGACATCTTCGAGAAATAGCTCTTAAGAACGTCAGACTCGCGTTGGTAAGCAAACTGGGAAACTGCCTGCCCCTGTTTAGCAGGATATTCAAGTTCCACGGGTTATGTCCATATGTAAATCTCTAAGATATCAAGCAAAGTCATCATGCCTAAAATGCCTATCCTGAACTTGTCAATGCACACATATATTTGTCTTGAATTTTTGTTTTGAAAAAGATATCGTAATAACTCGTGACCGAAATCACTAGTCGGGATATAAGTTTTAATTATAATGCCAACATGAATTTTTTCTGAGCATAGCTCGTAGGAGTCAGGAAACGTGATCTTGTCGAGTATGCTTTCAACCGAAGTCCTACTTCAATTAGGTCTTTTAAAGGTTGTATTGTGGCTCGGTTCACAGTTTAAGAAACAAAAGGATAAAGGCTCAGATTTATATTTGTACCCACCCCTTCTTCGTGATATACTCCAATCCTAATTCAGTTAATCGGAACCAACGCTCATATCTCAAGCGAATTTGCTATGGTCGAGAACTTATCAAGGCTTTGGACATGGCAGTCACTCACCTATTTCTAATGGCAATTGGTCACACGATTTCGTTCTTTACTAGGGATTATTTATTGTACCCTCTTGTTTTGCTTTTATTCCCTAACTTTTGCCTGGACGACGTCTTTTGATCTGACCTTGGAGTCCAGCGGGATGCCCCAGTTTTGCCTAAGTCTCCTTCATAGGTTTTGACTTAGCGGGCTCTTATTTTTTGAATATTCTTTTATGCACAAGTCGTGTAAATCTTTTGAAAGGCTCGTGACTGCCCCACTCCTTAGGTAACCGAGGGATAGTCATTGTATTGGACTTCTTAAGATGCTAAGGATAAATTCTCGAAGGTTTGCTCTTCCTTTTTTAGGATCTAAGCGCTCGATCGGTTTAATTGAAACCTACCCTGCCCCAGGTTAGGATGAAGGTTCTTAAAAGAAAGAAAAGCTCCTACTTCAAGGTTCAAAGGGTTAACGAGGGATTAACATCCTTATATCTCCAGTGTTTGGGATTTGAAACAATGCCTTACATCATCAGCAGGTTTTAATTGAAAGCATACGACAAGAAATCTGACGTTTTAGGTTCGTCATCCTCCTCCCAATTCTCCATCAGAACAAGAGATCGGGTAAAGTTGGCATTATGATTTATGAAAACGTTTTTTGAATGAGTGAAACGAATGGATTTATTCAAGACAAACATATGCGTCGCATTAATTAATCAAAGATAAACAAGTTCGTACATGCTAAATATGCTTAATCAAAGAGAAATACATATAAATAAACCAATGAACTGTCGGAAAAATCCTTCTAAATGTTTATGAAATCTTGCATTCAAGAGTGACAGTTTCCTTTGGCGGAGCCTCAATGGAGAGGACGTCTGGTTTATGATCACTGCGAGTCGTCATGGCTTGCCCCAGTTATGCTGGTCACATCTTCAACAGTTTTCAGTCGTTGCTTCAAAATAACTTTCCCAAATTCTTTGTTGATCCCGGTCATATCATCTTGAGGGTTGCTGAAATGAAGCGATCTAGGCCTTTGAATAATTACTGGATTCGACTGATTTGCCGAGGGGACAACATACTTTGCAGAATTTAAGCTTGACAAGCGGGGAACCCCGAGAGGAGTCTCGATCTTCGGCTGAGCATCGCTAAAAGACAACTTCTTCATTTCTAGAAAATTTCTGACAAAGTTCTTAAGAGCGTAGCAATTCTCTAGATCATGGCCGGGCGCACCCTCATGAAATAAACAATGAGCGGCAGCGTTGTAACCTGCAGGTAACGGATTAGGCGGAGGACCCAAAGCACGGGTGGTAATCAGACCTTGTTGTACCAAATGGGGGTATAACTCAGTGAAGGTTATCGGTATTGGAGGACAAGGCTTATACTGCCTCTTACGGGTATAAGGAACCTGATTCTGTGATTGTTGGTGAACAGGAGCGTTGGGCACTCGTTGACTGTTGACAGGAACTTGCATGGGCGGATAACCGGAAGGTTGTTGATAAACCGGTGCTTGATATACCAGAGCTGACTGCACAGGCTGGTATGTAGGAAACTGCTGATCGAAAGGAGGTGCAACAGTAGCTACATAGGGTTGTTGAACATATGGAAACGGATAACCTTGAACATAACTCTACTGATGTTGCCAAGATTGAGAAGTAGCCATTTTGCGGTTCCTCGAACGTGCAGGTCCTTTACCATGGTCGGAGTTAGGAGTTTTGCACTTTGGAGGGGTAGCTCGTCGAACTGGTTGAGCACTAGGAGGCACCAAACCGGATTGAAGACCATGATGAGGTACATTCTCGACAGTAACAGCTGGTTGAGGTTCCATAACGGTATTAGTAGTCTCAGAAATAACAGTAGACTGAGCATCCACCTTCACACTAAGAGCTCGTAGCATCTCCAGAATCTGCCCCACACTTCCTCAAAGATCCTCGAGTTCATGGCTGACACGGTTGATCTCTTGGTTTTGATCTTCCATCCTTATGAAGGGTCGTATTGATGCAGAGAACTCAGGGTGACAAAACTGGAAGGTGAGAAAACCGCGTATGAGAAACCGGGAGACACATGCAATGCAAAAGTAAGATGCTAAAATGTGAATGCAAATGAAGATTTCATGGAATTCAAATATTTACGAATATTGCGGAATACCCAGGAAACTTTTGTTAATTTATTGAAGACAAATTACAAATAATATTCTTGCAACCAAAATAGCTAAATAAAAGCCTAGAAAATCCTAGAGAAGCATCTTCCACAACTTCAGTGAGCAGACGGAGATCCGGAGGAAAATAAATATTCGTAGAGCCTTTTCTTCTTGTAGGATTGTATCTCATCATTCTTCAATTGAATCTGCTTTTGAAGTTCTTCGTACTCGTTGACCATCACATGGTATTTGTTCTTCCATGTTTCTGTCTCGCGTAGTGATCTCTTCAAAGCGATCTTCAAAGTCTCAGCTTCGGTCATGAAATACTGGACAGGTTCCTCTCTTTGAGGTACAGGATCTTGGCGAGAGTAGGGCATCTTCAACTCAATAGCTCTTCCTCGGACCCATTGAAGGTATGGTTCCATGGACACACAATTAGGTCTTCCCAAACTTTCTTTATCTTTCCGATGCAGATGATTCCAAGAAGAAAGAATCTGATCCTGAAGCTTTTTGTCGCCTTCGAAAAAGATTTTCTCCACATGAATACCTTTAGGCGGTTCCTTCAAGGGGTATCCCAACTGCCGGCGAGCTAAGACTGGATTGTAGCTAATTCCTCCATTGAAACTGAGCAAAGGCACATTGTTGAAGTTTCCGCAACTATCAATGATCGATATCCCATCGTACATGCGATTATACCAATCAATATCAGAGTGAGTTAAAGCCATAACTTTTTGCGACCAACGTTCTTGATTAGGTCTCCAGAACGGACCGGACTTGGGTAAGTGAGAAATAAACCACTTGTATAGTAATGGCACACAACATGTAATCATTCCTCCACCATGGAAGTTTCGGAGATGCACTGAATGATAAGTATTACCCAATAGTGTTGGAACTGGATTTCTCCTCATGAAGGTCTTGATTGCATTAAGGTCCACAAACCCCTCAAAACTAGGAAAAAGCAGCAACCCATAAATAAGCAAAGCAAATATTGTCTCAAAGGCAAACATGTCTTTATGATCGGCATAAAATTGGGCCTTCTTAACTAGGAAGTCCCTGAGAAAACCGGAGGTCCCCCCTTTGGTGATCATATTGTTTTTGACATCGGATATCCTTAGACAAATGGCTTTAGCAATATATCGTTCTTTAGGGCCTTCCTCCAAGAAAGGGAATGGAGACTTATCCAAGATAGGTAATCCCACCAACTGAGAGTACTCTTCTAAGGTAGGTAAAAGCTGATAATCTGGAAAGGTGAAGCAGTGATAATCTGGATCATAAAACTGTAGCAAAGTCGCAAGAAGTCCTTCGTTTACTTGAACCTTCAACAAAGACAATAGCCTTCTATATCTGTTTTGGAACTTTTCTTGATCTTGAACCAAATCTCTTAGCTTCTCTAGGACTTCCAAATTAAAACCCTTAAATGTAAATTTCAAAGTATGCTTCCTAGAGTGATCCATGGTATCCTGCAATGTTCATGAATAGAGTTTGAATTCCATGAAGTCTTAATGCAATATGATGCTTTATGGATGCAATGCATGAAAACACATAAAGTCCTAGGTTAAAGGAACGTGAGTGGAGTTAAGGTATACCCATCCCAAAAAGGAGTGTACTATAGGTTAGTTGTACCTGCCGGACAAGGTTCTAAAAGGACTCAAAATCATCGGCCCATCTTTCGGATATTATTAACTTCCCAACTAACTCGGGGGTTAATAATATTCTCAAGAGAACCTCTTCTAAGTGTAGTATCGTGTAGCACTACTTCGGGACTTGCTCCCTTATAGCCTCACACTACGTCCTAATAAAGGCCAAAAGTGGGGTTAAAGGTAACTACGGTCCTTAGTATCACAGACTCCAATTGAGAATAGTAAAAGTTTTCACGACTAAACTCGTTCAACCGAACCATTTTCAAAAGGGTCTCAACTAAGCGGGATTCTCGAATCAACTTAGTCGGGATTCAACTCCCTATAAGCCTCATCGAATATATCCCTATCCTATAATAATGGCACTCAAGTCCGGGCGTAGGACTTATCTCACAACACAAGGAACCATCCCAAAATCAGAGTACAATATATACATACAAATGAATAGTAAAGCAAATAGCAATAAACATGAACAAATTAGGGGTAACCCTCAAAAGTTAAGAAGTCCCCAGTGAAGTCGCCATTTTCTGTTGCGGTGGAAATAGGATCACAAACTATTAATGAGTTTGAATCGCAATTCAATTCACAACCGCTCTTTGATTTATCCGAAGGAAAAGGTCAAAAGAGGGAAAACCTATTTTGCATCGTAAACACGATGCGGGGAGAGATCTAGGGTTCGGGGGTTGGTTAAATTTAGGGAAGGTATTAGCACCCTAAACTTCTGTAGTACTCTACAGGAACCTTTTGTTCAGATGTTTACTATTTTTGCTTTATTTATTTGCTTAAGGTATATGTACAAAAGATTAAAAGTGAGAAAAGAGACCTAAGGGGTTAATTCTGAGTTTACTCGGCAAGACATCGCATCTTGTGCCTACGTATCCTTACGGGAGTGGAATCAGAGTAATCGTAGTTCCCCTCAAAAGGGAGGTTAGAGACTTCTTGACTGTGGTCAAGGTCTCAAGGGGAATAAACATGTCTTAAGGACACGCTTACGCGGAGTGTAGAAACTCCAAATCTCTACGTTGAATTGTTAAGTGAATTAGGGTTAGGTTAGGGATTCCATGGCGGGAAACCCTAAAATGAGCGCGGCGGCTCTTTGACCTAATGCTAGGGGTAAAATTGTAATTTAGCCTGCGGCGAGGCATTTGTGAAAATTAGGGTTTGAAGTTTGTAAGGGTTTGAAGTTGAGGACTATTGGCGCGGCGACCAAACAGTTAGACCTAACCTTCGGATGTGTGCAAGGTGACAGAATAATAGTGATGAAAGTGTGAGAAATTTAAATCATACAAGCGGAAGTAAAATGCGGAAAGTAAATGCGATTATTGGTTCGCGAGATTACAACCAGGAAACAGTTACAATTATAAACAAAACATGAGTAAAATAAATAACGGTAAACATAATAAGCTGCAAAACGAACAAACAACGTTAGCGGGCAGAATTAGAAGGAAAACGGATCAAAATTGAATAGGAATTTAATGGTATATATTTTCGGAGAATTTTTAGTTCGTGGAATTTTAATCAAGAAATTAACTCTATAATAATAAATAAATAAATAAATTTTTTTTAGTAATTTTCTTATAAAAAGTTTATTATGAAAAAAGTTAATTGGTTAATTGTTTTTATGAAAAAAGGTCTTTGTTAATGTTTTAAAAAAAGATTTAGTTAGTATATATAAAAAAAAAAAATTGGTTTGATTTAGAAAATAAGTCTTAATTATAAAAAAGGTTTAAATTATAGTTTTAAGAAAAGTTTTATTTTAAGGAAAAAAGGATTTTTTATTAAAAGCATTTTGGTTATTTCTTTAAAGAAAAGGGTTTTTTGGTTAATTAAATTTTTTTTAACAAATAATAATAATTATAATTAATAACAATCAGAAAAAAAAAATATAAAAAAGAAAATGGGTTGGGCCGGTAATCACCTCCAGACCCAACCCGGATTAGCAAACGGGATAACAACATAACGATGTACTTCAGGGTTTCAAAAACCCTATTCCCTACGGTGCCGTTCGTAGTTCTCGCTTCATCTTCGTTTGGCCACTTTTCTCTCGCTTTCTCATCTCTAATGGCTACCATCTTCAAATCCCCACCATATTCTGGCGCCTTTCCCTGAAAAACACACACATGGTTAAATATGGAAACGCGGATATCCGTCTTACGTTTTGAAAGTTTTTTTTGCCGATGAAGATCGCGTCGAAAGGCCTATGATGAGTTCTCTGAGGCTTGATGATGGATCGCGGTCTGATTGCCCGTCGGACGGCGACGGCGATCTTCCGTGGTGGCTTGTTCGCGTTGTTCTTCGCTCTAGGGTTTCTTCGCTCCCTCCTCTCCCTCCGTCTAGCCCTACTTCACACAGGTTGTATCTCTCTTTTATACACTCTTGTGATTCCATCTCTTAATGGGCTTTGGACTTATGTTATTATTGAGATCCAAATTCGAAGTTTTAATTTCCAATCTGACTTGATGATGATTGGATTTGATTTACGATTTATCTCTGATATGATTCGATTGGATTTTTTTTCATGTGGATTGATTCGGTTGTGGATTTATCTCTGAATCGGATTTTGAATCAATTTTGTACTTTCCTTTTCCAGATTCACTTGGATATGGATTTTGTTTGATGACAGTTTGAGAACAGTTTTGTTTGTATCCATATTCGAACTTGGATTTCATTGGATATTTACTTTTGATTTCCGGATTTGGACCTCTGTGTTGAACCAAATTAACTTTTTCCTTCTTCTTTCGGAACAGGTGCTTCGAATAGGTCAATGTCGTCGGGAATGGTATGTGGTAATGATGACCCTTGCTCTGAACCGTCGGAACTACACCTTGCTGTTTTCTGTCATGAAATTGCAGCATTTGGTACTGCATTTGATTGCAAAACAATTTGTGCTCCGGAGTGAATATCGGCAAGTTTTTGACTCGCGAGTAGCATTTGCGACGCATCTTGAGATTGGATTTTTGATAAGCTGTGAAATCAGGGCAATGATGCTCTGACTGAGCCCTCACCTTTCCTTGTTTGACTTTCATGTGTGCCTCGAGCTTGGTTGTGACTGGTATGATTTGAACTTTGAATCTTAACCTGAGCTTGATGTTTGCTGAACCGTGCCATGTTTCTGGTTTTTTTCTGCTGAACTTGTTCTTTGAATTGATTCATTCACGGCTGTTTGAAACTGATTCAGAACAGCCTTTTGGGCTTATTAATGGATGTTGATGCTCGACCATCTCATTTTTCTGATAAATTCTGGAGCCCTTTATCATTTCTGATATAACTGCCTCATCTTGCTTGCATTCTGATGCTTTTAGTGAATTTTGCAGATATTCAAACCAACCTTGTTTGGTGTCTGGTTTTTCAATGCCGTTCGGATGCTCATGATGGTTTTGCTGCTGATGAAATGGTATTCAGTTTGGCTTTGAAAACGAATCCAATTTCGGCATATGATCCTTTTCGGCAAATCATTTCGGCCCCTACTTCTTTTTCTCTCACTCTTTCTCGGTTGTCCCGTATGATAAGAACAAAACTACCTGATCTGACGCCAATGGCGTGGATCGGTAACGGGGGTAGGATGCGACTTCGGTCGTGCCACTCCCGGCACTCAATGATGATGATGTTCTGAGAGTGTCGAACATAAATTCTAACCTCTTTCTATTCTGTTTGTTTCTCTTTGGTTGTGCAGACACGAAAAAAGTCGGATTCTTGGAAAACTTAATCGGAGAAGCATGAAGCAATGTCCGAAAACACTCTTTAGGATAATTAGGAACTTTAGAGAAAAATAGAAATGTGCAATTTACTTCTTTTGTATTTTGTAGTGGAAATAATATTTAATAAAGTTCCTTTTTAATTTTTATATCCCCTTGTAATTGTAAATAAAAATATTCTGAATAAAGTTCAAGACACTTTTATATTCCAATTATTTCTCTCTTTTTGAAGTCAAATGAGTGTTTCTTTGAACTTTGAATATTCAACAGGGGCTTTGCTCTTTCCTTCAAAACGTAGGATATCTTGTATAATAATCATGTAAGAAACCATTTCCTGAATTAAGTAACTTCCTAAATCTCATTCACCTCGATGCACACAAGCAACCAAACATAGATTCTAGCCAACAATATTCTCTCCCACATCATTCCCTCATTTTCTAACCAAACGCGGCTATGCACCGTAACCACAACAGATTCAGCATCACACGATGACATTGTCCGTAATTGAATTCCACTTAAATCCAGTTGTGTCCGACAACTTTTTTTGATACCAAACACATCGGATTGACGCCTTGATATAATCAAACCATGCGATAAATAAATGCCTCAGAAATAGCGTCTCAAGTGTCTCAAAGCTTAGTAACAGCCTGTCTTCAAAGAATTACGGAATCCACGTAAAATGACCAAAATACCCCTGGAATCAATCCTGCAAAACAAACACCTCCATGACTTGATAGTGATTAGCGGATGCACAGATGAGATGCTATGCGAAATGACTGACTAAATGTAAGAGTAAAATTTGGGGTATTACACCCAAGAATCATCATCTCCCAATCTCAACCGAAAATGGTGATCTTCCTATTTTGTCTCTAATTCAACAATTAACCATCTGAAAACCATCCTAGGCCATTCTACAACTAATCTAGCACCCTAATTCAACCTAATTCTACCTAAATCATGCTATAGGAAGAAGGTTACAAACCTGGAAATTCTTGAATATCAGATGCACGAAATCTTCACTTCAAGCTCTCAAATCTTCTGGACACGATCACTGAACTTCCTCCTTGCTTCTGTATGAAAAAGATTCAATGGAGAGTGCTTCAATCTTGAAACACGATGAAGAGTTGCAGGTGCTGAAAACCATTTGCTCACACACGATCTAGCCACCAATTTTTCTTGGAAATGGTCTGGAATCAATCCTTGATACTCATGGAAGAAGACTCAATCAAGAAAATGGAAGGAAATGGAGGAAATTGATGAAACCGATTTCAATTGCAATCTATGAAAACTCAATTCCAAACTATGCTCAATCCTTCAATGATCACCAACCTCTACCATGAATTCATTCTACTCAATATATAGATGGAGTTTGGATGATCTAGAACCCTCTAGATCCTTCCAATGAGATTTTACACATCTCATGTCATGAGATTTTGAATCACTTATCATGCCATGCTTGATTCTGTTTGCAGCTTGAAATTCATCTCAATCTCCTTAAATTTCTCCCCTAGTGACAATTTGGAAGGGTTTAGCTTGCCAAGTTCCTCGCCCATGCCTCAATTTTAAGTTATGCATATGTTACTTAATATGCAAGCAAGTGCTTTTCAAAGCAAGTCCATGATTTAGACCTCAAATCAAAAATGTGGCTAAACCATTGTATTTAAAATATTTTCTAGAGTCAAAATGATATATTACATGCCATGGTTTGGATGTGTAGGTTGAAAATATCAATTTCCAACTTTGACTTATTTAACTTATGCCTTCATTTTAGGTCATTTTTGCAATTTTGAGCTACAAGCTTTTCCAACATCTCATGACCTCCTTAATAGACTTAAAACATCATTTTAAGCAAGTTTGATGTTGAAGATTTTTCCATTTGAAGCATGGAAATAGGAGTTATGGCCTTATGCTTGAAATGACCTATAATCTCCAAATGACCAAAATGCCCTTGACTTGTCAAAGCCATAAGTTGAGTTCTACAAATCCTATCAAGGACTTATAATACTCTATAGAAAGCTATGAAGATAAGGAAAAACATTCATGTTGACCAAAAGTTCATAGGAATCATCCTTCTTGGGCAAAAGTTGGATGCAAGTTGGGTGACTTTCAAGGCCCCAGATTCACATACCTCAGATGACCTGTAACTTGTCAAAGTCATAACTTGAGCTCTACAAATCCTATCAAGGACTTCTAGTAATCAAATTAAATCTAATAAGGAGCTCTACAACATTCATGTTGGGGGCAAGATGAGATGACAATCACATCTTGAGCTAAACTGCCTTGAAGATAGGGGTCAAACTAGGGGATTTTACACTATCAAGCCTTATAAACCCTAGCTTGAAACTTCTCAAACTCTTAAATCATGATGAGTTGACCTTGGAATCATCCTTATAGCATCTCAATGCATCAATCCATGATCACATGGCTCTTGAATTAGGTCTCAACCCTCTCCAAATCATCAGTTGACCTAGGGTTGACTCAGTCAAACTCTAATTACACCACTCATGGCTGAGTCTTCTTAAACTTGCACCATGACCTATCTAGGCTTCATGATGGCTTTCAGGACATCTCATAGGCTCTCTCAAAGCTTCAAGTCCATCCTCATGGCTTCAGAATCATCTGGTGGCTTCCCACAACTCTCAAGTTAGGAGACCTACACACTTGGCTTCAACCACTCTCTCTGAGGATCTTTTGACCTTTCTGACAAAGATATCCACCCTTGAACACTTGAATAACCTTCTTGGCTAGCTTAAAAGTCTTTTGTAGCTCTTGATTGGTAATCATACCTCTTGAGCTCCTGCATACATGTCAATGGAATGCAAATGATAATGCTAATGTGAATGAAATGAAACATAAGCTAGGCAAAGAAGTTGTTGGTCAAATTTTGGGGTGCAACAGACATAAACTTCTTCTTCTATAATACCATTTAGAAAGGCACTTTTAACATCCATCTGATACAGAGTGATGTTATTTTGTGCAGCAAATGAAATAAGAAGGCGTATAGATTCTAACCTTGCCACTGGAGCATAAGTTTCAGTATAATCAATACCTTCTTGTTGACTGTACCCTTGAGCAACAAGCCTTGCCTTATTTCTTTCAACTTCTCCTTTCTCATTAAGCTTATTTCTTAAGACCCATTTAGTTCCAATTACATTGAATCCTTTTGGTCTTTGAACTAAATCCGACACATCATTTCTGGTGAATTGATTTAACTCTTCTTGCATGGCAATAATCCAATCATTGTCTTGCAGAGCTTCATCTACAGAAGTTGGTTCAATTACTGACACCAGTCCAAATAATGATGCTTCAGATGATCTAAGAAAGGATCTTGTTCTGATGGGATCATCCTTCTTTCCAATAATAACATTCTTTGGATGAGAAGCTTTGATTCTGGAAGATGATCCTCTAACATTTGATTCTTCAGAAATGTTTAAATTGTTCATCTGAGAAGTTAAAGGAATGGCATCTGGCGTTGCTTTGGTTCCTTCACTTGAGTTTTGTCTGCCTCTGAGCCTTCAGAGTCTGTGAAGACTACTTCTCTATCTGCAGAGTTTTCAGACTGCTTTGGCTTTTTACTGCCAAGCTTATCATCAAATCTAACATGAATATATTCTTCCACAATCTGTGTCTCAGTGTTGTATACTCTGTAGCCTTTATAGCGTTCAGAATATCCAAGCATGAAACACTTCTGTGCTTTGGAATCAAACTTGTTCAGATTTTCTTTAATATTTAACATATAGCAAATACATCCAAAAGGATGAAAATATGAAATGTTGGGCTTTCTGTTCTTCCACAGTTCATATGGAGTCTTCTCCAGAAGAGGTCTTACAGACACTCTGTTCTGAATGTAACAGGCTGTGTTGATTACTTCTGCCCAAAAGTGTTTTGCTAGATTAGTCTCATTGATCATGGTTCTGGCCATTTCTTGCAGAGTTCTGTTTTTCCTCTCTACAACCCCATTTTGTTGTGGAGTTCTAGGACAGGAAAAATCATGAGCAGTGCCATTTTCATTAAAATGTTTTTCAAAATATTTATTTTCAAATTCACCACCATGATCACTTCTGACTTTTATAATTTTGAAATCTTTTTCATTCTGGACTTGTTTACAGAAGTCAAAGAACATAGAATGTGACTCATCCTTGTGTTTTAAGAACTTTACCCATGTCCATCTACTATAGTCATCAACAATGACTAATCCATACTTCTTGCCTCTGATGGATGCAGTTTTCACTGGTCCAAACAGATCAATATGAAGTAATTCTAGTGGTCTGGAAGTAGAAACAACATTTTGTGATTTAAAAGATGATTTTGAAAACTTCCCTTTTTGGCATGCTTCACAAAGAGCATCTGAGGTGAACTTCAGATTAGGAAGTCCTCTGACAAGATTAAGTTTATTAATCTGAGATATACGTCTCATATTAATATGCCTCAATCTTCTGTGCCAGACCCATTGCTCTTCATTAACAGACAAGAGGCATTTAACATTCTGAACCTTAAGTTCTGAAAGATTTATTTTATAAATATTGTTTTTCCTCTTACCACTAAATAGGATTGAGCCATCCTTTTGACTAATAGCTTTACAACATTTTTGATTAAAGGTAATGTCATAACCATTGTCACTTAATTGACTTATGGACAATAAGTTATGCTTTAACCCTTCAACAAGTAAAACATTAGTAATAGAGGGAAGTTTACCATTGTTAGAACACAGATTGCTTCTTAATAATATCTCTATGTTTTGATGATAACTATTATGAAATTTTGTAATTAAGAATTATATACTCTA
This sequence comes from Lathyrus sativus, assembly GCA_963859935.3. Lineage (NCBI taxonomy): Eukaryota > Viridiplantae > Streptophyta > Magnoliopsida > Fabales > Fabaceae > Lathyrus > Lathyrus sativus. The sequence goes on along the minus strand of OZ012738.1, from coordinate 204,244,854 downwards.
AAATTTGCTTGAGAGTTTTTATTGCAGATAGTAAATGAATTAACACTCCAAAAGAAAATCAAAATTGAACATAAGAAATTAGCTAGACTCTGAAGCGCCAGATGCATCCATTAGAAGATTCTGATTACTGCCAACAGAAGATCCTGAGCGTAGCCTCCAGAAGATTCTGAAGCAGAAGCTCCAGAAGGATCTGAAGCAGAAGCTCCAGAAGAATCTGAAGCAAGTCAGAAGTATCTGAACCAAAGAAGAATTCTGTATGAAGAGTTTTTCAAAGCATAGTTACTACAGAAGATTCTGAAAGTACTAGAGCTGCCAGTACTGAAGATCTGTCTCAAATATGCTCTGATCTTAAACACGCTAAAAGCACACCTGCTGCAGAAGACTCTGATTCAGCAAAACTCTGATCATCATCAGAAGGCTCTGACCCAATTAGACTCTGATGAATTTGCTTAAAACTGAAGAAGAATTATTCAAAGTTTATATCCGTTGGAATGATCCAAACGACTCTTTCCTTATTTATGCTAGACACATGAGCACAGATAAAAGGATTTATATGTGATTTCTTCTTCTAGGAAAGGTCACTTGATGTGAAGACAAAAAGGTTCAGACCTTTTGGACACTCTTCTCAATGTGAAGCTCACCTTGGATCAGCTGCCTATAAAAGCAAGACTTCACCAATTTCTTCAATTGACGTTATTATTGAAAAGAAATCAACATTCAAGCTCTCATACTATTCATATTCTTTCTAAGAATTAATTTCTTTGTTCTAAATAGTTAAGTGAAAAATCACAGTTGTGATAAAGCTTTATAGAAGCAATCTTAAACACTTGTATTTGTATTACATTTGATTGTAAACCTTAAGAAGGTCCAGTTAGGATCAGTAGTTCTTGAGAAGACTTGGAACAGTTGTTTTTAGTGCTTACTATTGTAATCAGTTGATTAAATAGTGGATTAAGTCCTTGATTGAGAAAGGCAAATCACTCTAGGAAGGGTGGACTGGAGTAGTTGAGTTCAACGAACCAGGATAAAAATACTTGAGTTTTTATTTCTAAGTTTTTAATCTTCATACTTATTCAACCCCCCTTCTAAGTATTATCTCACCTTCAGTTGGCATCAGAGCTCCGGTTCTGTGTGTGCTACCACTTAACAGTGACAGTAAAGATCCAGAGAGAAATACTTTGATATATATTTGGTTGTTACTATGGCAAATAATACAATGTCTAACATTAACAACAAATATGAAGAAAGGGACAGAATCAGCACCAAACCCCCTATGTTTGATGGGGAGAATATTGATTATTGAAAAGACAGAATTGAAAGTTTTTTCCTTGGATATGATGCTGATTTATGGGATCTGGTCATAGAAGGATATGTTCATCCACTGATGGGAATGGCAAGAAAATAGACAGAAAATCTATGACAGATGCTCAGAAGAAGGAATTTAGAAATCATCACAAGGCCAGAACAATATTGTTGAATGCAATATCTCACACTGAGTATGAAAAAATTACAAACAGGGAAACTGCATTTGACATGTTTGAATCCTTAAAGATGACTCATGAGGGAAACTCTCAAGTCAAGGAAACAAAGGCTCTGGCTCTGATCTAGAAGTATGAAGCTTTCAAGATGGAAGACTCTGAATCTGTTGAAGCTATGTTCTCCAGATTTCAAATACTTACAGCTGGACTCAAGGTTCTGGATAAAGGATACTCTACTGCTGATCATGTGAAAAAGATCATCAGAAGCTTACCTACCAGATGGAGACCTATGGTGACAGCGCTGAAGATGGCTAAAGATCTGAACAAGATCTCCTTGGAGGAACTGATCAGTTCACTAAGAAGTCATGAAATTGAACTTGAGGAAGATGAACCTCAAAAGAAAGGTAAATCTGTTGCTTTAAAATCTAATAAATCTGCTAAAGCATTGCAGGTAATAGAGGAAAGCTCTGAAGAATCCTCATCTGAAGATGAAGATGAACTATCCATGTTGTCTAGAAGAATAAACAAACTCTGGAAGCATAAAGGAAAGAAGTTCAGAAACTTCAGAAAGCCTGACCAAAGAAAATAATCTTCTGGACACAGAAGATCTGGCAAAAAGGAGGTTGTATGTTATAAATGTAAAGAACCTGGACATTACAAAAATGAATGTCCAAAGGTGTTGAAAGAAAAGCCTAAAAGAAAATTTGATAAGAAGAAAAAGGTTCTGATGGACACCTGGGATGATTCAGATACATCTGAATCTGAATCTGAGTCAGAAGAAGAATGTGTCAATGTAGCTTTGATGGCAGACATAGAAGATCAGGAGGAAGGAACTTCAAGATCTGAATCTGAATCTGAATCTGACTCTGACGCTGAAGAGGTAATGGCTAAACTCACTAAAGAAGAACTTATCAAAGTGTTATAAGAAGTTCTGAAAAGCTATGACAATATTAAGCACAAATACAAGAAGCGTCAATGCAATCTTGTATCTGAGAATAATATTCTCAAATCAGAAGTAGCTGAGCTAAATGAAAAGAACTTAAAATTGAAAAATGATTCTGAATTAGCTCAACAAAACTCTGATTCTGAAACTGAATTTGAATGCAAAAATATTTTGGAAAAATATGATTATAGCTTTCAGAAGTTTCTTGCTAAAAGCATAGACAGAAGTAAAATGGCTTCTATGATCTATGGAGTTAGCAGAAATAACAGAAAAGGAATTGGATATGAATCCTCCTCTGGAAAGGATTTAAATCCAAAACCTGTTGATAAAATTATCATCAAGAAAACTCCTTTATATTCACACTTTAAATTTGGTCACTTGAATGATATTGAACAAACACACTCTGAAAAGAATATTCATGTGTTTAAATCTAAGGCTAGTCAGAACAAACCTTATGTTGAAAAACAGAAGTTTAGACAAACCTTCAGAACAACTAACCCTAAAGGACCCAAGAAGATCTGGGTACCTAAAAGTAAAATAATTCCTGTTGCAGATGTTCTTAGCAGCAAGGTCAGGACGCCAATCATGGTACCTGGACTCTGGATGCTCACGACACATGACAGGAGAAAGGTCTATGTTCCAAAGCCTGGAGCTTAGATCTGGAGGTGATGTGAAATTTGGAGGGAACCAGAAGGGCAAGATCATTGGATCTGGCACCATTGAAAATGGTAAAATTCCCTCTATTACTAATGTTTTACTTGTTGAAGGGTTAAAGCATAACTTATTGTCCATAAGTCAATTAAGTGACAATGGTTATGATATTACCTTTAATCAAAAATGTTGTAAAGCTATTAGTCAAAAGGATGGCTCTATTCTATTTAGTGGTAAGAGGAAAAACAACATTTATAAAATAAATCTTTCAGAACTTAAAGTTCAGAATGTTAAATGCCTCTTGTCTGTTAATAAAGAGCAATGGGTCTGGCACAGAAGATTGGGGCATATTAATATGAGACGTATATCTCAGATTAATAAACTTAATCTTGTCAGAGGACTTCCTAATCTGAAGTTCACCTCAGATGCTCTTTGTGAAGCATGCCAAAAAGGGAAGTTTTCAAAATCATCTTTTAAATAAAAAAATGTTGTTTCTACTTCCAGACCACTAGAATTACTTCATATTGATCTGTTTGGACCAGTGAAAATTGCATCCATCAGAGGCAAGAAGTATGGATTAGTCATTGTTAATGACTATAGTAGATGGACATGGGTAAAGTTCTTAAAACACAAGGATGAGTCACATTCTGTGTTCTTTGACTTCTGCAAGCAAGTCCAGAATGAAAAAGATTTCAAAATTATAAAAATCAGAAGTGATCATGGTGGTGAATTTGAAAATAAATATTTTGAAAAATATTTTAATGAAAATGGCATTGCTCATGATTTTTCCTGTCCTAGAACTCCACAACAAAGTGGGGTTGTAGAGAGGAAAACAGAACTTTGCAAGAAATGGCCAGAACCATGATCAATGAGATAAATCTGGCAAAACATTTTTGGGCAGAAGCAATCAACACAGCCTGTTACATTCAGAACAGAGTGTCTGTAAGACCTCTTCTGGAGAATACTCCATATGAACTGTGGAAGAACAGAAAGCCCAACATTTCATATTTTCATCCTTTTGGATGTATTTGTTATATGTTAAATACTAAAGAAAATCTGAACAAGTTTGATTCCAAAGCACAGAAGTGTTTCATGCTTGGATATTCTGAACGCTCTAAAGGCTACAGAGTATACAACACTAAGACACAGATTGTGGAAGAATCTATTCATGTTAGATTTGATGATAAGTTTGGCAATAAAAAGCCAAAGCAGTCTGAAAACTCTGCAGATAGAGAAGTAGTCTTCACTGACTCTGAAGTCCCAGAAGCAGACAAAGCTCAAGTGAAGGAACCAGAAGCAACGCCAGATGCTATTCCTTTAACTTCTCAGATGAACAATCTAAACATTTCTGAAGAATCAACTGTTAGAGGATCATCATCCAGAATTAAAGCTTCTCATCCAGAGAATGTCATTATTGGAAAGAAGGATGATCCCATCAGAACAAGATCCTTTCTAAGATCATCTGAAGCATCATTATTTGGACTGGTGTCAGAAATTGAACCATCTTCTATAGATGAAGCTCTGCAAGACAATGATTGGATTATTGCCATGCAAGAAGAGTTAAATCAATTCACCAGAAATGATGTGTGGGATTTAGTTCAAAGACCACAAGGATTCAATACAATTGGAACTAAATGGGTCTTCAGAAATAAGCTAAATGAGAAAGGAGAAGTTGAAAGAAATAAGGCAAGGCTTGTTGCTCAAGGGTACAGTCAACAAGAAGGTATTGATTACACTGAAACTTATGCTCCAGTGGCAAGGTTAGAATCTATACGCCTTCTTATTTCATTTGCTGCACAAAATAACATCACTCTATATCAGATGGATGTTAAAAGTGCCTTTCTAAATGGTATTATAGAAGAAGAAGTTTATGTCCACCAACCTCCTGGTTTTGAGAGTGAAAAATTTCCAGATCATGTTTTCAAACTAAAGAAATCTCTATATGGTTTAAAACAAGCTCCCAGAGCTTGGTATGAGAGATTGAGCAATTTTCTTCTGAAGAAAAATTTCATCAGAGGCAAAGTGGACACAACACTCTTTTGTAAATCAATTAAGAAAGATCTTCTAATTTGTCAAATTTATATGGATGATATAATATTTGGATCTACCAATACTATGCTGGGAAAGGAGTTTGCTAAATGTATGCATGCAGAATTTGAAATGAGCATGATAGGAGAACTGAGATTCTTTCTAGGAATCCAAGTCAATCAAACTCCAGAGTCCACTTACATACATCAGACCAAATATGTTAAAGAACTTCTGAAGAAATTTAACATGACTGATAGTAAGCTGGCAAAGACTCCCATGCATCCAACTAGCTCACTTGGCAAGGAAGAGGTAAGTAAGAAAGTAGATCAGAAGCTCTACAGAGGTATGATAGGATCTCTTCTTTACCTAACTGCTTCTAGACCTGACATATTGTTCAGTGTATGCTTGTGTGCTAGATTCCAATCATATCCTAGAGAATCACACTTGACAGCTATCAAGAGGATTCTAAGGTATCTGAAAGGTACTTCTAATGTGGGTTTGTGTTACAGAAAATCTGATGATTTCAAATTAGTTGGATTCTGTGATGCTGACTACGCTGGAGACAGAGTGGAAAGGAAAAGTACTTCTGGAAGTTGTCAATTTCTAGGAAGAAATCTAATCTCTTGGTACAACAAGAAGCAACCCACAATTGCACTTTCAACTACAGAGGCAGAATATATTGCTGTTGCTGGATGTAGCACGCAGATGCTCTGGATGAAAAGTCAGCTAGAAGATTATCAAATATTTGAAAGTAACATTTCTATCTTCTGTGATAATACTTCTGCTATATGTTTGTCTAAGAACCCCATTTTACACTCTAAGGCAGAACATATAGAAATTAAGCATCATTTCATCAGAGACTATGTTCAGAAGGGAATCATAAATTTGGCCTTTATTGATACAGATCATCAATGGGCAGATATTTTCAAAAAAACCCTTGTTGAAGATAGATTCAAATTTATTCTGAAAAATATTGGTATGGATTTTTGTCCAGAATGATATTTATCAGAAGCAAATTTTACAGATGCAAAATGCCTAATGCTCTGAAGTATTTCTTCTGATTGCTTATTTATTTTCATTATTTTTGTGAAACTCTAAACTAACAATCCTTAGAGGATCTGAATGTTGGTTAACGTTTCATTTCTCAAGAGACTTCAGAACACATGCAAGCAAACACGTGTCACTCCAAATCTGCAAAGGTGGCGTGTACACTACTGAAGAGACGTTTGAGGTGAAGTTTGAATAGTGAAAATCTTGATTTTCCCCCCAATTTGTCAGAATCAATAAATGCTTGAAATGATTTTTATTCTTTTCATTAAATGCTTTGTTCAAACGTGCCATATTCTGACTGTTTGTATGCCTATGTGTTTTAGTATAAATACATTTGTTCTCTTCACATTCACACTTTCCACATCTCAAACATTTTATGCATTTCTGTCTCCTCTTCTCTCTTCATAAAAACCCTAAGCGTGTGACAAATTCATCTTCAATGGCAACTTCATCATCAACTACTGCACAATTTCAATCTACAATGGTTGCAGTTACCTCTGCTAATATGGGCATAACTCCTTATACTCCACCAAAAAGAACATTGCTCACACCTGTTGAAAAGCTGGAAGTTCTATGTGAATCAATGGTGGAATTTAATTCACTTGTTGAGAATGGGTTTGAATTTCGCTCCATCATAGGTGCTCAAGGATGGGTGAAGTATTTTGACAGACTTTTTGGACCAGTTTACCCCCTTCTTGTGAAAGAATTCTGGATCCATGCTTCTGTTTACCCTAAGTTTATTTTATCTTCTGTTCTGGGCAAAGAGATAATCATAACAGAAGATCTGATTAGAAAACTCATTGGCTATGAGGAAACAGATGGAGTATCACACTTGCCAGCTGGGCGTGTTGATATGGATGAGAACTCCTGTAGATAGTGCAAGGCAGAAGGAAAGCCTCTTCCTGCAGATATTATAAAGAGAGCAAGACAACCATTGCCTGTTGTAGATGAAGAAGAAACACCAAGAAAGAGGACTCAACCAGAAGCAGAAGCTGCACATGTTCAGAAGAAGCCCAAGATTGCTGAAAATCCTCAGAAGCTGCTAAAGAGGAAAGAATCTGGAGCCACTCCTTTTGTACCAGCTAAAAGAATCAAGATTAAAGGTACTAAATCTTCTGTATCTTCTGCAAATCCTATTGTTATAAATGATTCAAATGTTAAGTCTATTCCAAAACCACCCTCTACACAAAATAAATCTGTTACTGCTCCACCTCATGTTTCTACTCCATCTCCACAAAAATCTTCTAATCCAATTTCCATATCACCTGTAAAACAACCATCTGTACCACAACCAACAACAACAAAACAAAAAATTCAGACTCCACAACCAGAAGTTCCAACCAAACAATCTGTACCACAAAAACAACCATCAGAAAAACAACCCACAGAACAACAACAAACAACAAAACCATCTGCACAACAAAAGTCATCTGAACAACAAAAGCAACCACAAGAAAAACAACCAGAAAAACAATCTGAACCCCTACCAGAAAAAGACTCTGAACATCAACCACAAAAATCATCTGAACCTCAAACACAACAACAAGAGAAACAACCACAATCACAAAATCCACCATCCAACACATCTAAACCCACTGCATCTGTTCCAGTTTCATCTGAACCAATAAAAATTTCATCTGATCCACCCACCTCAGAACCCCATCAAAACCCTCTGAAAATCCTTCAGAATCAACCAATCCTTCTGAAACCAACATCCCTGAGACAGAAGTTCTTGATGTTACACCTCTGAAAACTGCTTTTCAAGTGTCTTCTACTTCTTGCACACCAACCACTTCATCAAATTCCTCAGAATCTGACATTCACCCAGATTTTCTAATCTCTCCTTCTCACAAAGATTCTGAGGTAAACCAACCAGAACCCCCTGTATCTTCTAAAGTTCCTATTCCAGATCCTACTCCCACACCTAATCCAGCATTTGAAATCCTGATTCCAAATCCTAACCCAACATCTACCCCAAGAACATCTATTTCATGTGCACAATTCTCATCCCTGTTTCACAATCTTGCCTATGGCTTCAAACTCAAAGATTTCTATGACAGAGTTGAACCATCTGACCCTATCACTCCCTTGAAACCCAAACTTACAGTCACCCTACCATCTGTGCTTCTCACCTATATTCAATCAATGTCAGATGTAGGTTCATTAGCAACAATATCATATTCTGCTAAATCTGCAAAAGCTGTTGCTTCAGCTATACCAGTTTCATCTGATAAACCTGCTGCTTCTGATGAACCTGCAAAATCTGCCTTCCAACCTTACTCAAATAAACCCTTTGATGTGGTTTCCTATCACACCAAAGCAAAACGAAATCTGTTAAATGCTTTAAACAGATCCAAACCTGACAAAGCCCCTGAAATTCCTTTCATACCATACTACCCTCCTCCTCTGATTTCCATTCAGAAATCCTTATTTCCACCAACTCCTCAACCAAAACCAATAACATTGGAGACTCTGTTACATCCCAAACCTAGACTTAATGTTAATCATTTATTTATATGCTTTTTGCAAGAAATACAGATGTATTTAGGTACTGTACAGAAGAAGTGTTTAGCAACAATGGATACCCAAGAATCTGATGTCATCAGGAATGGATTCATCAACGGATTCAACACTGTAGCATCAAATCTGAAGAACATATGTTCTGATGATGCGAAGCTTAGATTTGCTGAAGCTGCAAGAAGTCTGTTCTGGACTGTCAAGAGATTTGGACCATTACTTCTTACACTTGCTCCTCCATCATCAGAAGCAACTACTGATTCTGCATCTGAAGACAATCCTTTGGCCATGACTCTGGTAGACCTTCCTTCTGGCTCTAATGCTCCAAACTCTACAGATCCTATGGAAATTGACTCTGTTCAAGCTCCAGAAAATGATCAACCTTCTTCATCTGAGATAAAGAAAGAACATCCAGATTTTGAGGATAAAATTGCTGCTCTGGAAGCTGGACAATCAGAAATCAAGTCTTGGATGGCCAAACAGGATAAAAAGTCTGAAGACATGACTGAGTGGATGTCAAAACAGGATCAGAAGAATGAAACAATGGCTAAGTGGATGTCAAAGCAAGAACAGTCCTCCTCTGAGATCACGGATCTGTTGAAGATGCTTTTGTCAAAACACTCTTAGTTTTTCATTTTTTTTTCATTCTGATGTTTTTGCTTCTGATGTTTGCTTATGTATTTTTCGAATAACTTCTGATACATGTACTCTTGCTTTGAACTGAATTGAATGAAATCTCAAAGTTTTCTCCACGTGATTTATTTCATTTACTGTTTCCTTTTATTTGTCCTTTTTAAAGTTTTTACTTTTTGCTTATGACAAAAAAGGGGGAGAAAATATAGATCTGAACTGTTTAATTAAACTTCACCAGAATGAAACTTCAGACATATACATATTTTTTTTTCTAACATTAAATCTAAGTATTTCAGAACATTTGATAAGTACACTCTGTAAAAGAAACTCTGAGACTCTCATATCATTTGACAATTATCAAACTCTGACTCTGAAATTTGCAAGACACTCTGACTCTCAAATGTTAAAAGAACAATCAAGATCTAACTCTGAAAATTACTCAAGACAAAAGGGAAGTTTCTATTCCTTATTTGTATTTAATTCAGGGGGAGATTCATCATCTCAGGGGGAGTTATAATTATTATATTTTCAATTAAACAAAATTTCTCATGTTTTTGTCATCATCAAAAAGGGGGAGATTGTTAGAACACAGATTGGTTCTTAATAATATCTCTATATTTTGATGATAACTATTATGAAATTTTGTAATTAAGAATTATATACTCTAAAATTTGCTTGAGAGTTTTTACTGCAGATTGTAAAGGAATTAACACTCCAGAAGCAAATCAGAATTGAACATAAGAAATTAGCTAGACTCTGAAGCGCCAGATGCATCCATTAGAAGATTCTGATTACTGCCAACAGCAGATCCTGAGCGTAGCCTCCAGAAGATTCTGAAGCAGAAGCTCCAGAAGAATATGAAGCAAGTCAGAAGCATCTGAACCAAAGAAGAATTTTGTATGAAGAGTTTTTCAAAGCATAGTTACTACAGAAGATTCTGAAAGTACTATAGCTGCCAGTACTGAAGATCTGTCTCAAATATGCTCTGATCTTAAACACGTTAAAAGCACACCTGCTGCAAAAGACTCTGATTCAGCAAAACTCTGATCATCATCAGAAGGCTCTGACCCAATTAGACTCTGATGAATTTGCTGAAAACTGAAGAAGAATTATTCAAAGTTTATATTCGTTGGAATGATCCAAACGACTCTTTCCTTATTTATGCTAGACACAAGAACACAGACAAAAAGGATTTATCTGTGCTTTCTTCTTCTAGGAAAGGTCACTTGATGCGAAGACAAAAAGGTTCAGACCTTTTGGACACTCTTCTCAACGTGAAGCTCACCTTGGATCAGCTGCCTATAAAAGCAAGACTTCACCAATTTCTTCAATTGACGTTATTATTGAAAAGAAATCAACATTCAAGCTCTCATACTATTCATATTCTTTCTAAGAATTAATTTCTTTGTTCTAAATAGTTAAGTGAAAAATCACAGTTGTGATAAAGCTTTATAGAAGCAATCTTAAACACTTGTATTTGTATTACATTTGATTGTAAACCTTAAGAAGATCCAGTTAGGATCAGTAGTTCTTGAGAAGACTTTGAACAGTTGTTCTTAGTGCTTACTATTGTAATCAGTTGATTAAATAGTGGATTAAGTCCTTGATTGAGAAAGGCAAATCACTCTAGGAAGGGTGGACTTGAGTAGTTGAGTTCAACGAACCAGGATAAAAATACTTGAGTTTTTATTTCTAAGTTTTTAATCTTCATACTTATTCAACCCCCCTTCTAAGTATTATCTCACCTTCAACCATTTCCAATGGTGCCAGATCCAATGATCTTGCCCTTCTGATCCCCTCCAAATTTCACATCACCTCCAGATCTAAGCTCCAGACTTTGGAACATAGACCTTTCTCCTGTCATGTGCCGCGAGCATCCAGAGTCCAGGTACCATGATTGGCGTCCCGACCTTGCTGCTAAGAATATCTGCAACAGGAATTATTTTACTTTTAGGTACCCAGATCTTCTTGGGTCCTTTAGGGTTAGTTGTTCTGAAGGTTTGTCTAAACTTCTGTTTTTCAACATAAGGTTTATTTTGACTAGCCTTAGATTTAAACACATGAATATTCTTTTCAGAACGTGTTTGTTCAATATCATTCAAGTGACCAAATTTAAAGTGGGAATATAAAGGAGTTTTTTAATGATTATTTTATCAACAGGTTTTGGATTTAAATCCTTTCCAGAGGAAGATTCATATTCAATTCCTTTTCTGTTATTTCTGCTAACTCCATAGATCATAGAAGCCATTTTGCTTCTGTTATGCTTTTTGCAAGAAACTTCTGAAAGCTATAATCATATTTTTCTAAAATATTTTTGCATTCAGATTCAGTTTCAGAATCAGAGTTTTGTTGAGCTAATTCAGAGTCATTTTTCAATTTTAAGTTCTTTTCATTTAGCTCAGCTACTTTTGATTTGAGAATATTATTCTCAGATACAAGATTGCTTTGACGCTTCTTGTATTTGAGCTTAATATTGTTATAGCTCTTCAGAACTTCTGATAACACTTTGATAAGTTCTTCTTTAGTGAGTTTAGCCATTACCTCTTCAGCGTCAGAGTCAAATTCAGATCCTGAAGTTCCTTCCTCCTGATCTTCTATGTCTGCCATCAAAGCTACATTTGCACATTCCTCTTCTGACTCAGATTCAGATTCAGATGTATCTGAATCATCCCAGGTGGCCATTAGAACCTTTTTCTTCTTATCAGATTTTCTTTTAGGCTTGTCTTTCAGCACCTTTGGACATTCATTTTTGTAATGTCCAGGTTCTTTACATTCATAACAGACAACCTCCTTTTTACCAGATCTTCTGTGTCCAGAAGATTCTTTTCTTTGGTCAGGCTTCCTGAAGTTTCTGAACTTCTTTCCTTTATGCTTCCAGAGTTTGTTTATTCTTCTAGACAGCATGGATAGTTCATCTTCATCTTCAAATGAGGATTCTTTAGAGCTTTCCTCTATTACCTGCAATGCTTTAGCAGATTTATTAGATTTTAAAGCAACAGATTTACCTTTTTTTTGAGGTTCATCTTCCTCAAGTTCAATTTCATGACTTCTTAGTGAACTGATTAGTTCCTCCAAGGAGATCTTGTTCAGATCTTTAGCCATTTTCAGCGCAGTCACCATAGGTCTCCATCTGGTAGGTAAGCTTCTGATGATCTTTTTCACATGATCAGCAGTAGAGTATCCTTTATCCAGAACCTTTAGTCTAGCTGTAAGTATTTTAAATCTGGAGAACATAGCTTCAACAGATTCAGAGTCTTCCATCTTGAAGGCTTCATACTTCTGGATCAGAGCCAGAGCCTTTGTTTCCTTGACTTGAGAGTTTCCCTCATGAGTCATCTTTAAGGACTCAAACATGTCAAATGCAGTTTCCCTATTTGTAATTTTTTCATACTCAGTGTGAGATATTGCATTCAACAATATTGTTCTGGCCTTGTGATGATTTCTAAATTCCTTCTTCTGAGCATCTGTCATAGATTTTCTGTCTACTTTCTTGCCATTCCCATCAGTGGGATGAACATATCCATCTATGACCAGATCCCATAAATCAGCATCATATCCAAGGAAAAAACTCTCAATCCTGTCTTTCTAATAATCAAATTTCTCCCCATCAAACATAGGGGGTTTGGTGTTGATTATGTCCCTTTTTGTCTGTGTTCTTATGTCTAGCATAAATAAGGAAAGAGTCGTTTGGATTATTCCAACGGACATAATCTTTGAATTCTTCTTCTTCAATTTTCAGCAAGATTCATCAGAGTCTAATTTGATCAGAGCCTTCTGATGTTGATCAGAGCTTTGCTGAATCAGAGTCTTTGCAGCAGGTGTGCTTTTAGCATGTGTAAGTTCAGAGCATATTTGAGTCAGATCCTCAGTACTGGAAGCTTTAGTACTTTCAGAATCTTCTGTAGTAACTATGCTTTGAAAAACTCTTCATACAGAATTCTTCTTTGATTCAGATGCTTCTGACTTGCTTCAGATTCTTCTGGAGCTTCTGCTTCAGATCCTTCTGGAGGCTACGCTCAGGATCTTCTGTTGGCAGCATTCAGAATCTTCTGATGGATGCATCTGGCGCTTCAGAGTCTAGCATATTTCTTATGTTCAGTTCTGATTTGCTTCTGGAGTGATAATTACTTTAATATCTGCAGCAAACACACTTAAGCAAATTTTAGAGTATATAATTCTTAATTACAAAATTTCATAATAGTTATCATCAAAACATAGAGATATTATTAAGAACTAATCTGTGTTCTAACAAATGTTGCTCTAGTAGCTTATACTTCTCTAAGAATGCCAACAAAGAAGGACTGGTATTTTGAGAGTGGCTGCTCTAGACACATGAATGAAATAGAGAATCTTTTGGTAAACATCAAACCTCATTCCTCAAGTCAGGTAACATTTGGTGATGGAGCTAGAGGAGAAATCAAAGGTGTTGGAAAACTAGATTTTCCTGGTGTTCCAAAACTGGATAATGTTATGTTGGTTAAAGGACTGACTGTTAATCTTATCAGCATCAGTCAGCTTTATGACCAAGCAGATATGTGTTGTTTCCAATAAAGTAGACGAGGAAGTCATGAGGGGGCAAAGAGCTAAGAATAATTGCTATCTATGGGAGCCTAAAAGTAATTTCAAAGTCTTGACCAAAGGAGAAAAAGAGGATCAACTGTGGCTGGAAAAAGATAGACATCTTCAGAGAAAAGAAAGGATCATATCCAAAACTACAGTAAGAGGAACTTCAAGGTTAATCCCAGAGGATAGAAGAGATTATGGTAAATGTCAGGATGGCAGACAAGCTAAGATAGCATATCTAAAGAAGGGACATCACATAAATCTGGACCTGGTATATTGGAATTTGATGGAGTCCATGAAAAATGGTCAGCTTAAAGAAAGCAATGTCACTCAGGATGTCATGACATTGTTCTGTGACATCAAGAGTAACATCAATATGAACTCAGTTCAGTCTAAAAGAACCATGCACAGTGATAACACGCATCAATTTGGAAAGATTCGTGTGAAGCTTGGAAACTCTGATCTACATAGTACTAGCATGGTTACAAGATGTCTCAAGGATACTCAATTTGAAAATTCACAGAGCAAGTTGAGGACCTGCTCTAATGAGGTATTATAGCAATTAATAGTAATAGGGACCTGGTCAAAATCTTAAGTTCCCTCCTCTTGTGCAATATTACCCCTCTAGCACCCTCACACATTACGCTTACTTCATTTGGTGCCCATAGAAACTCTTCATCTTCCATACCTCTTCAAACAAGCACAGAAAACCCTCTCTCTCGCAATCAAAGTCTCCAAGAATGTCTCAACATCCAAAATCTTCCCCTTCCAAAAGGATGAACATCATCGTTGATACAGATGCTGATGCTAGACCTGATTATAGCAACCCTAACGAGGTCCTTGTGGTAGCTCCTCTACGCATGCTGACTCCAGAAGGACTGTTGGTGAAGAAACCAAGGTCTTCACATGCAAGAAGACCTAAAGACCTAGTCACAGGTCAGGCTTCTCACTCTACAACCTCCATTCCTAATGATGATCTCAATGGGGAAGAAGCTAGGAAAATCCACAACACCATTGCCAATTTGGTATCCAAGATTCTGAGTGAGCCTCATCATGTGCCAAGAATATTTATTCCCTCTAACACTGAGGGTTCTGCTCCTAATCTGGATGAACAAGATGATGTCATTCACAATGTTGAAACATTGGAAACAACTACTCAAAAGGACACTGACAAGGGTCAAGCCTCTGAAAATAAGGATGATCACATGCGAAGTGATAAAAATGATGCTGATGAGGTTTAGAAGGACAATGATGATATTGTAAACCTTGATGAGTATTCAGAAAATGATCTGATTGCCACTATCAACCCTAGCATAGCCAAAAGGCTCATGACTAGGAAAGGGAAGAAGGTTGTTGAGCAGAACACTCCTACCAAGAAGGCTTGGACTAAGAGGACTCTGGTTGGCCCTACCAAAGCTTGGAGCAAGGTTGTTCCAAAGAAGAGGAAGGCCCAAACTAGCTCTAAATCAGACTCAGAGTCAGATGTTTCTTGTGATGTCACTGACATCCAACCAAAGAAGAAACCCACAACTAGAAAACTGGTTGTTAGTGTTCCAGATGTCCCCATTGACAATATCTCCTTCCATTATCCATCTAGTGTAAACAGATGGAAATATGTTTATCAGAAAAGGCTGGCTTTGGAGAGAGAGCTTGCTCAGAATGCTCTTGAAAACAAAGAGATCATGAATCTTATTCATGATGCTGGCTTGCTGAAGACTATCACTTAGTTCACTCGGTGCTATGAACTACTTGTCAAATAATTCATAGTTAACCTGTCAAAAGAATATGCTGAAAGGAAATCTAATGAGTTTGGCAAGGTTTATGTAAGAGGGAAATGTGTCAATTTCTCTTCAACCATCATCAACAACTATCTTGAAAGATCAGATAGAGGACAACCTAATATAGCTGCATCTGACAACAAAGTGTGTCAAGTGATTACAAGGAACCAGGTCAAAAGCTGGCCATCTGTTGCACCCTAAATTTTGACCCCTTAGATCTTCATCATCATTTTAGGATCATATTCATTTTATTATCTAACCTTAACATATTTCAAGTTTGTCTTTGTTAAGATACAAGTGAATTAGGGTTCCGTACAATCGAGAATCGAGGTTTCGACGGTTTAATCAGTCAATGTATATGATTGGTTCTCAATGAAATAAGTCTCCACATAATCAAACATACTCCATTGGATCAAGTATGAATCAAATTTGAGGTTGTCACCCAAGGACCAAGGACAGTGCAGTCCAGGATACCCGATTAGGGTTTTCGATCAGGAAAAGTCAACTGTAGTTTGACTTTTGATTTAAATGGTGCTCCAATGGTGGGATGATGGTCCATGAAGTTCATATAGCTTAGTGAAGTCTACTCAAGAAGTTTCAAGGCCTCTGAAGACCCGGAACATCAACAGTCGACTTGGTAGTCATCAATCGATCGTTTGATTGACCGAAAAGTCAACTCTTCACTCATAAGGAATTTGACCTCAAAGTATGAAGCAAAAATGTTCCTAGTAACATATTACACCTATCCATGAAGTTTCATGACCATTGGATCAAGGATTGAGGAGTAATCGAAAAATCGGGAAATTAGGGTTTTGAAAGGGGCAAGACCATAACTCCCTAACCCCACATCCAATTGAGTTGGTTCAAGGCTCATTGGAAATATCTTGACAAGTCCTACAAAAGTCCCACAGTGGTACATGAGCAAAAAATGCATAGATTTGGAGTTATGGCCAAGATCATTACAAGAGGGAAAAATACTTAGAAAAATTCTAAGTTATTGGCCTTTTTAGGCATGTTTTTAGCTAACTTTGAATGGATTTTTGACCTAGTTACATTTGGCATCTGACGATCATGAAAGCATGAAAGTTGTAGAGCTTCATGAGGGATTTCTAAAATGTACTAGACCTCCTCCATAACCCTTATGAGTTGAGAGTTATGAATCCAACAAGTTGAGGTTTCCACACTTGAGTTCAACATTTTCACTTTTTCACAAACTCACCTTTTGATCACTTGAACCATTCTCAACCATTTGATCATGTTTCTATCTGTTAATTAGAGGGTGTGGTGTGTAGAAGTGCATAAAATGAATGGGTTTGGTAAGCCTTGCAAGTTTTATGCAAGTGGCATTATTTTAATCAAACAAATCAAGGAAAGAGAAACTTTTCATGAAGTAACTTGCAGCTGCAGTTCTCCTACTCCCTAGCCACACTTCAGTCACTTCCTTGTCATTCATGCCACTTAAATTGTGCATCATCTTGAGCCAAGAACTTGGACTTGCAGCTGCAACAAATCTTGAACATGATTGCATTTACAAAACTCCCTCCAAAATGCCAAAATACCAATCTGCCCCAAATCTCTCCTTGGCCTATAAATAGAGGTTTCTTCTATGTTTAAACACACACCAGAGCACTCTAAAACCCAAGAGAAAACCATAGCTCTCATCTTGCCTTGCATTTTCTTACAAGTGAAGAAAACCATTCCAAAACCACCTCAAAAATCTGCCTTGAGCATTTGACCTTCCAAAACCATTTTCACCCACTAAAAATCATCACAAACCATCCACACAATCCACAAATGATGTGTGGGAGGTGTTCAAGCTTTTAAACCAGCCAAAAACTTCATTTTCTCAAAAGTCAATTTTCAACCAAGCAAAGTTTGACTTCACACACAAAATCTGCCAAATCTTTGCTCAGACCTGTTTTGATCACTTTAAACCTCCAAACACCCTTGGTTTATGATGTACCAACTGTCCATAACCTAAAATACCATCATCGTCACTTATTTTGAGTTTTGTCCTAAAATTCACTTGTTTACTTCAAGTGCAAGAAAAGATGTCATCTTCATCAAGGCATTGATTGGATCTCACTTGGGAGTCTTCAAGGTTTTCCCTACTATATTAGCTTGCTTGGAGGTCTACAAGAGGTTAGTGGTCACTATCCTATTATTTTAACTGTCATGAACATGTTTTATTCACTTTGCTTGGAATGTGTTTAAAGGCAATTACAATCCATGTGTGAATCTGCCAAGTTTGGTCTTGTTACTCATCAATATGGTTGACATTATTTCAATGATCATACAATATTATGTTGCTGTGTATTAAACCTTGATGATTCACTTAAATGCTATTCTATGTCATGTATGAACATATGAAGGATTATTTGCAATTGTCATGAAGTTTGATGCTGTTTGGGATCTGATTCTGTTTGTGCATGATGTTGATTTGCTTCTGTTGCAGCATCATTTTTATATCTTGATCTTGTTTGTTGGCATTTTAAATTAGAGGTCTCTATATGTGTGATTCATGTGGTGTTGGTATCATTTGAAACTGGTTTGGTTTTGGTTCTGCTACCATATGTTTTGGCCTTTTTCAAACTCATGTGCATTTTTAACTCATAGGGCATTTTCGATGCTAGTACATTTTTGGATCATCTTTGTGCTTGAACTTGGTCTATAACATGTTTTGAATATGCTTGTAAGTTGTATAGTCTTGTTGGACTTGTCAAAGATCATTGGGATGAGTCATGTAATTGTGAGGCCTGTTTTTTTATTCATGAGGACCAATACCTATTTTGTTGTCTTAATGTTTGTAACCATCATGATATATGCATTGAAACTTGATACTTGCCATTTTCATGCTAAGTATGCATCTATGATGATTTGAACTGCTGGTTGTGTTTGATATATGTTTGTTAACATGAGAATGTGGTTTTCATTTGAATCTTGTTGTTATTGGGTAATTGGCATTACCATGTTTCATGTTTGCATCAGCTGTTGTCATCATTAGGCATTGTGGTAGGGTTGTTTTTATAATCTTGACATGTCCATATCTTATTTGCATTGTCACTGCTGGAGGTTTGTTCTAATTTTTGAACCTGTCAACTCATGATGAGATGCCTAGAGCTGCTAACTCTTTGTGTCAATTTTTCCTTGGCATAATGATATCACTTTCTTAGTGTTGCTTAGTGTTAGGTTGTTTCCTTATGATAGCTTTTGATTTATGTTGTGGTGGATATCTAAGAGTGTTTGTTTGGAGAAGAGGTTGTTGACCAAGCTTGTGGTCATGAGAGTTGTTGGCTGGTCTTTTATAGTCAGCCTGTGGAGGGTCTGTTGAGTGCATCAAGTTTGCCAAGCTTTAGTAAGAGGTGTTACCATTTAGAGCTCATATGTCTGTTAACTTGGAACTCTTACTAGGTTTTAGTTGGTGACTTTCATTAGGGCAGTTAGAGATGTGTTTGCTTTATAAGGGCTATGCTAATGTTTTATGTCCAAACTAAGAAATCTTGCTTTAGCTATGCTAAGCTTTTGTTTTTGAAATACTGCCTGGAATTCATCATTAAACATTGTTGAAACACCACAAACATAACCAGTTCCAAAATTTGGTGCCTCATGCTGAAATTGGTTTATTGTTGTTATTAGGTTTAATTTAGAGCTTTGCTTTGCTTTTGAACTGATAACCATGTTTCTAGACTTTGCTGATTTAAGTCTGATCCACCTACACCTTTTACTTTACCACTATGTGATGATTGCCCCTTGAAGGTTTATGGCTACCACTTGATATTTACAAGTTCTGTCATGCCTTGCTTTAGAGTTTGTTAACTGTTGATCCATTTAATTCATTGTTAGCTTGTAATGACTCTGTGTATTATTAAAGGTTCATAAGTGAGTTTGTTTGCCTGCATTTATTTACTTTTCATAGAGGTTGTTCTTCTTCTTTTTTGATGTCTATTTGGGTCTGCTGTCTAAAACTGAGTGAGGTTTAACCACCTAGAGTTCTTTTTAGAATTCCTTTTGATCCATGTAAGTCAAGTTGTTGGCAAGTTGTTTTAGTTCACTCATTTTGGTCTGTAATGTTTAGATTCATGTGGCTGTCAAAATTGTTAGTGTAGACTTTGGTACATTGGTGCTGGCAGTTTCTTGCCTTGAGGTTTGATACCATCAAGCTCAATCTATTTGTTGCAATTTATTTGTGTTTGAGTCCTTAACATGTTGCAGTTTGGATTGATAAGTGTCTGTTGTCATGAAGCTATTAACATTGTTGATTTGCAAAGATCATCTTAAAAACACCAATTTCATCAACTTGCAACTCATGGGCCATTTTCTCATTCTATCTTTTTTGATCAAACTTGTTGTTAGAACTCATCCCATACTACATTTCAAACTTGTGCAGACCCTTACTTACTTTTAAATCCACCTGTTTTAATCCATGGATCTTCAAATGCATCTCAAACTTCATTTTTGCAGTTACTATCATTTTTTTAAGTTTAGGGCACAATTTGAGAAAACTAAATGCACCATCCTTTTCCTTGTCAAAAATCACACAAGTTAGACTTTGAGTTTGTTAAATTTGATGATGTTTTGACCTATTTTGGATGTTCACGTTTTTTACCATAGTTGTCTTAATGCTTAGCTTGCTATTCCAGTTTGTATGGAAATTTAGTCAACCTACATTCCATCAGTTTTTTTGCTATTTGGTTGGTGCTTGATGATAGGAACACATTGGTGGGATCTGTTCAGTTCATGTGATGATACCTTTGTCTGTGGACATGACTTTCATTTGATGCCAATATCAACTGTTTTTAAGCATTATATGCATGCCCTTGTCATCTTATTTTGAGAATCTGCCTTGATGTGCTTGGTAGCATCAGAGGCCATTTTGTTGTAAAGGATTGTGTCAACTTTATATTGAGAATTATTTGTCATGACTTGATAGCCTTAATATAGATCTAAGGTTTTCTGCTAATCTTTGGATATACCTACGTTACTGTTTCTGTTTTCCAAGCAAATCACCATGCTATGTTCCTATTGTGCTATGAACTTTGCTGTTGGAAAGGTGCATCTGTTCTATCAGCATGTTGCTTTAAAAGTTTGTCAACTTCAAATGTCATCAGGTGTTCCATTTTCAATCTTTGTAATGTGTGTGGAATTCATGATCAGTGTCTAGCTTGATTATTAAGCATTGCTTTGCTTTGAGTTACTTCTTTTTCTTTTAACTTTGCAAATGCCAAGTCTTCCTTAAGTTAGCAGCTGAAGGGTCATCTTGTGATCCACGGTGAGATTAAGCTCATCTCTCTAAGCATAATCATGAATCTTGCATTTCAAATGTGTGCAGACTTTGGTTGGAGCTTAACTCATCAGCTCTGAACCATGAAACACTCCAAATATGCATCTTGCGCGTGCCGTCATATTTTCCATTTTGAGTGTTATTTTGAAAAATGGTTGACACCATCCTCTTACTTGTGAAAATCCAATAATGTTTGACTTTTATTTCCTGAAAATTGGTTATGTTTTGAGGAAGTTTGGATTCAAATCGTTTTGGAATTTCCACTTGAGTTGCCTTGAAGGAGTTGTCCAGAATTTATGCTTTGTTAAGTACATATTTAATTTGGGTGGCATAATACACGGATGTATCACCACCCCATTGGTTGTCACCTTGCCTTTAAATATCCTATCATGCGCTTTGTCCTTGGTTCGATCCTCAGTGAGGACACTTTTTTTAGCATTTTATTGTTTTCAGCATTTTTGATATTTAATCTTTCTTTTCCATTAACTTTCACGCGCGTGCTTTGGTTGGTGTGGTAAAAATTTTCACCTAGAAACCACCAGACGTGGGTTCAATCCTGGGTGTGGGCATTCCTATATTTTTTTAGCACTTGGTTTACTTATTTTATTTAATTTCATTCAATTTTCAATTTTACATAATTTCTTCATTTTTAATCCTTTTTAGTTGATTCTTTTTGCTAAATTCTTGTTTTAATGTGTATTTTCATATGATGATCAAAGAATTCTAAAATTCTTATTTTAGAAACACTTTTCATTATGGGAAGATCGTAAATCATTATAGGGTTTTCACCCTCCTATCTCTCATTTTCGAACTTTGATTTTATTCCTCTTTGAGTTTAATTTAAAGATGACATGAACTTGACTTGTTGTCTCCCTTGTGCATTTAAGTTTGAATTTCAACTTTGTTTGTACGCGTTTAAACAGTTTTACCTTTAAAAACCGTTGATTATCCCCTTGAAGTTTTGAGCCCTTCTGTTTACATTGTGTGACATTGTTGGTATATATCCCCCTTACTCCTTTATCCTAACCTTAGGATTTGAGTCGTCATGCTCACTTTTTAGCATCCCGCCGTGGACATCCTTTATCCTTTGTCCTAACCTTAGGATCTGAGTCGTCGTACTCATGTTTAGCGTCCCGCCGTGGACATTCTTTACCATAACAATCTCAACTTAGATTCAGGAGTCGCCGCACTCCATGTAAGTACTTCCCTATGAATGCTTACATCCCCTTGGAACCTTGACAACAGTCAAGGGTTCCTCACCCCTTAGTTAGGGGAACTACGGTTTCTCTGATTCCATTCCCATCAGGATACGTAGGCACGAGATGCGATGTTTTTGCGAGCAAACTTTACCAAACTTTATACATACTTTATACTTTATATCTTTACCCTTAACACACTTCCTTTAGCAAGCAAACTTTAGCAAACACAAATACTAACAAGAGGTTCATGTAGAGTACTACAAATTTTTAGGATGTGAAATACCTACCCTAGGCATAACCAACCCCCGAACCTTTAGATCTCTCTTTGCTTAGCTTTAGGCCTTACCTTTTGCTTTGAATTTTTATAGGTTTTTCTTTCTTTAAACCTTTCCTTTTTGGATAAATTAAAGTCCGGTTGTGAATTTAAAAATTAAAGATTCAAGTTAGTCAATAGCTTGGTATCACGATTCTCACTGCAACAGAAATGGCGACTTCACTGGGGACATCCCCTAAGAGGGTTAAGCCCATCTTGTTTATATTTGTGTTTGCTATATGTTTGATTGCTTGTATGTTTGTATATATTTGTATATATATCTGTCTGTGCTTGGGTTTTCTGTATGCAGGGTTGTTACTTTGAGTGGTGAGGATAAAAGTCTTATACCTGGACTTGAGTGCACTTATGATAGGAAGGTGGTATATTCAAGAAGGCTTATAGGGAGTTGATTCCCGACCAAGCTGACTTGAGAAACCACCACTCAGTGGAGGCCCTCTTGGGAGTATTTTTGTTGAACGAGTATTCGTGAAAACATTACTACTTTCAACCTATGAGCCTGTGACACTGAGGACTTTTAGTTACCTTTTACCCCCACTTGGCCTTTTAGGATGTAGCGCGATGGCTATGAGGGAGTATTCCCGAAGTAGTTGATACGCGATACTACACTCAGATGAGACTCTCTTGAGAATATTATCGATTTCCAAGTAGTTGGTGTGTCGATAATATCCGAAAGATGGGTCGAGGACTCTGGGAACTTTGTTAGAACCCGTTATGCAGGTGCTTTACCCATAGTACATACCCTGTGGTTGGTTCTTTACCCAGACCTCATGCTGTGATCTCGAACCTTTGATCCTGTTATGGGTGTTTTGCATCCAGTCTTGCATAGCATTGCATTGCATTTGCATCTTTGCACAGTGTGTTGCATACCTATACTTGTCCAGTCGCTCATCTCCAGCTGTCTCCATCTTCCAGTGTGCCTTTGAGTCGTCAAACTGATTCCTCGACACCGATATCGGACTAGAGCTAACTATAGACGCAAGATGTCAGAGCAAGAAGTACATAATGCAGAAATCCGAATGGAGATCGATGAGTTGAAGTCAGGCATGACTAAGCTCACCGAGATGCTTCAAGTATTGATTGCCAGAGGAGAGTCATCTCAAAGGACCGTCCTTCAGGAAGTTGCAAGTGCTGACCCTGCTCCTATTTAAATACCGCCTTCAACTTGGCCAGAGTTTGGTTTACCTTCCAACTACTCTCCACCCCTTGCATCTACAGCTATGATCGGTCTAGCTGCCAGACCTGTTTTCCAAGCTCCCGTCTTTACAGAAGCCAGACCTGTGGTCCATACATTCGCCCAGAATGGCCGAGGTCCCTTTGATACTCCTTTCTTTGACTACAATGCTTCTATTGCTCAAGGAGAAGACCATGAAGATTTTGTTGAGTCTGAGATTGTCCGTGAACAGTTTCAGAACATAGACAAGAGACTCAAGGCTGTCGAGGGTACAGACTTCTTCAATGTTGATACAGACAACATGTGCTTAGTTTCTGGCCTCGTTATGCCTGCTAAGTTTAAGATTCCTGAGTTTGTAAAGTATAAGGGTCACTCATGTCCAAGAGCCCGTCTGATCATGTACTTCCGAAAGATGGTAGCCTACACCAACAATTAGAAGCTGCTCATCCACTGCTTTCAGGACAGCTTGAGTGGTATTTCTCTCAAATGGTATATGAACTTAGAGCATAACAGTATCCACTGCTTCCAAGATCTCGCCAACGCTTTTATGAAGCAGTACAAATACAATCTAGACATGGCTCCTGATCGCCGTCAACTTCAAAATATGTCTCAGAATGAGAAAGAGTCATTCAAAGAGTATGCTCAGCGATGGAGAGAGTTGGCTTCCCAGGTTGAACCGCCTCTAGCAGAGAAGGAGTTAACTGGAATGTTCATGGATACTTTGTCCCCTCTTTATTGGGAAAAGATGATTGGAAGTGTATCTTCAAGCTTTACAGATCTGGTGACTATTGGCCAAAGGATAGAAGAAGGACTGAAAAATGGTAAAGTCTCCAGAGCTGCTGAATCTTCAAGTGGTGCAAAGAAATCCTTTGGGACCTTCCATAAGAAGAAAGAAGAGCAAACCAACGCTGTCATGGCTGAAGTAAGAAAGCCTCGTCCCTAACCAAGGTATAATCACTCTACTATTGCTGTCGTTACTGCTGCTGCTGCTCCATGACCAACTCAGACTCCTCAATGTCCAACTGTTGGACAGAACCAGTATCAAAATAGGAATCAGTTTGATCCTATTCCCATGACATACACAGAACTTTATCCCGATCTGGTTCAACAAGGGATGATCACTACAAAGGCTTTGCAACCTCCTCCTAATCCTCCTCCAGCTGGATTTAGAGCTGATCTCCATTGTGCTTTTCATGAGGGTACCCCAGGCCACGACTTGGAACATTGTTATGCACTAAAAGCCAGAGTGTGTGAGTTGATTAGAACCGGAATCCTTGATTTTAAGGATAGTCATCTGAATGTCCAGAACAATCCCTTGCTAGTACATCAAAGGTGAAGCTTTAAACTGACTTCAGCAGGCTATCTTCCTAAACGCCAGTGTTTCAGACAAGACGGCTCATCTTGTCCTGATTTAGTCACTAGGCCCTTTTGTTTCTCATTGTTTGTACTTTCCTTCATTTTGTTTAAGTTGTTTGCTTTCAAATTATGTTTGTACTTTTGTATTAATGAAATGAGCATTGCAACTTTTGATTCAATTCATTTTGTCCAGTATTTGCATATTTATGCTTTATCTTTTAAAAATATACACCTTTTGTTCAAACTTTTGACATGCAAATGTTTGAGGGAGGATGATGAAAACGTTATACCCATAACTGTTGTCAGTATGCTTTCAATCAAACTTTGTTGACGATGTAAGGCATTGTTTCAAATCCCAAACACTGGAGAAATAAGGAAGATAATCCCTTGTTAACCCCTTTGAGCCTAGAAGTAGGAGTTTCTTTCTTTACAAAAAAACTGCAATCTTAACCTGGGGCAGGGTAGTTTCTCATTTAACTTGGTTGTGCTTTCCTGCAATACACCCTTCATATAAAGGTTGCATTCACAAGTTTTCCTTCACACGCCACAAGTAAGTGTCGAGGATATTTTTCAAGCCAAGAAGCCGATGATGGTTCACCATAATCATTAAGGTCAGGCAATCACTTTCTTTCTTTCAAAAATCAATCAAAAAAAAAAGAAGCCTGCTAAGTCAAAACCTATAAAGGAGACTTAGGCAAAACTGGGGCATCCCGCTGAATGTAATCTTCACAAGAAACAGTTCAGGCAAAAGTTAGGGATAATAAAAGAGGGGATCTTTAAACCCTTCACCTTGAAAATACTCAATGTCAAAACAATCAAATGTTGTAAAGAAGCAATGACTGTTGTCTCAAGGGTCCTTGGACTTCTGGACCATTATCATGGCTATAATCAGTGCAATTCCTATAGGAACCTGAGTGTATATTCTGAGTTAGCTGAGCATAGGACTGAAGATCATCACGTAGATTGGGTGGGCACAAATAAACTTTGAGCCTTTATCCTTTGTTTCTTAAACCGTGAACCAGGCCACATTACAACCCTCAAAAGACCTAACTGAAACAAGGTTATTTTGAAAGCATACTACAGCAAGGTTGTGTAAACTGACTCCAAAAGATCTTTGCAGATCATTTGTTTTGGCATCATACCTTTTTGCTTTACCTTTAAACTTTTGAGTGTCTTGAACCACCGCGTTCTAACCAATGACTCATTTATGTTGCATCTTTCAAAAATAATGTTGATTTCAAAAGTTGCATGAACTTTACATTACCATGTTTGTATGAATACTTTTGTTTGCAAACTCGCTTTCCTCTCAAGGAATTTTCAAACAGTTGAGAAACTTGGTCGGTGATCCTATCAGGGGCAAGTTCTTTTCACATCCTGTCAAAGAATCAGTTCAATATTTGTTCAGAGCAAGGTCTTCTCAAATGTGGTTTATCCAGAAGATATTTCAAGACTTAGACTAGGGCAAGCCTTCCAAGCACCCAGCGGATCAGTCACCTTCAGCAAGCCGAAGCGATTATCAGTTTACCTACAACAGACAGCTAAACTGGGGCAGTTTACTTGAAGAATCCCCAGGCAGCTCTTCATCCTTCCTACAAGGATCATCAATTTGACACAGTTTACCAGTGTGGCAGAGATATGTTCAGCGGTAGCATCTTTAGTCCCCAAGAAGAATGAAAGTGATCTCCGTGTTGAGGAATTAGTCTTTCAGTCTTGTCTTCTTACTAAAAGAGTCGAGCCTTGTCGTCGGCGTTTGCATTTGCATTTGATCATATATCATAGCATAATTCATATACATATGCATATCATGAGTGTTTCATCCTCATTTGCATTTCTCTCGAGGTCATGTTTTATCCACGTCTTACCTTGTGATCAAAGTCCATCTCACTTGGCACTTACCAAACAGATTTTTGTGTCATGTCTATCTGATGTTCTTCCAGATATGACATTTCTTATCTAATTGTTCTTCCGGATATGTCTGTTCCTATATACATCTGATACCATTCTCAGATACTATGTTTATACCTTTCATTCAAAGCCATTATTGGGTGTCTGGTTTCCTTTTATCCAACGTTATTCTTGAATGTCACCTTTGTTTGTCTCTCTCTGATGTTTTTCCAGATTGAGTCTTTGTTCTGATGTTTTTCCAGAACTTATCTGATGGTTTTCCAGATATTTACCTTGATTCTGATGTTTTTCCAGAATCTATCCGATGTTTTTCCAGATATGTTTCTCTCTCTGATGTTTTTCCAGATTGAGTCTTTGTTTTGATGTTTTTCCAGAACTTATCTGATGGTTTTCCAGATATTTACCTTGATTCTGATGTTTTTCCAGAATATATCCGATGTTTTTCCGGATACTCCCTTTAAATTTTGATGTTTTTCCAGAATCTTTCTGATGTTTTTCCGGATATATATATATATATATATCTTTGTTCTGATGTTCTTCCAGAACTCCTTTGTTGCTTACCTGATGTTCTCCCAGATATGTCTTCAAATACCCTTCTAAAATGTTTCAGATGTACCTTCAAAATATATGTCTTCAATATGCTTCTTTGATATGTTCCGGAGTTTATTCGATGTTTTCCCGAATATCTCTGGTATATTTCAGAATACATTCGATGTTCTTCCGAATGTCTCTGATGTTTGTTTCTGTGTCCCTGTTATATTTCTCAAATTTCTCCTCACCTCATTCGTTGATATTTTGAATGTTGTGACTCTTTTCCATCCAGTTCCATTCATGGATGATGTCTGTTGTTTCCCCGGTGTGTCGTGTTCCCCTGTGAGTAATTACTCGTCGTATTGCTGTTCTTTTAATTTTTTGCTCGTGTGTCTGCATTTGTCTTGCATCTAAGCATCATAAAGCATCATTTAGATTCATGGCATATTCGCTTTTTTCCTTTTGCATACCATCGGATCTAAGGGATAAAATTTCTGGTTTGCTATATTTAAATATCTTTCACTATGATTCTATGAGGATTGTCATCTCTCATTGCCATCTAGTGAAAATATTTAAATAGGGGCAACTGTTGCACCCCAAATTTTGACCCCTTAGATCTTCATCATCCTTTTAGGATCATATTCATTTAATTATTTAACCTTAACATATTTCAAGTTTGTCTTTGTTAAGATACAGGTGAATTAGGGTTCCGTACAATCGAGAATCGAGGTTTCGACGGTTTAATCAGTCAATGTATTGGATTGGTTCTCAATGAAATAAGTCTCCACATCATCAAACATACTCCATTGGGTCAAGTATGAATCCAATTTGAGGTTGTCACCCAAGGATCAAGAACATTGCAGTCCAGGATACCCGATTAGGGTTTTCGATCAAGAAAAGTCAACTGTAGTTTGACTTTTAATTTAAATGGTGCTCCAATGGTGGCAACATGGTCCATGAAGTTCATATGGCTTATTGAAGTCTAATCAAGAATTTTCAAGGCCTCTGAAGACCCGGAACATCAGCAGTCGACTCGGTAGTCATCAATCGATCATTCGGTTGACCGAAAAGTAAACTCTTCACTCATAAGGAATTTGACCTCAAAGTATGAAGCAAAAATGTTCCTAGTAACATATTACACCTATCCATGAAGTTTCATGACCATTGGATCAAGGATTGACGAGTAATCGAAAAATCGGGAAATTAGGGTTTTGAAAGGGGCAAGACCATAACTCCCTAACCCCACATCCAATTGAGTTGGTTCAAGGCTCATTGGAAAGATCTTGACAAGTCCTACAAAAGTCCCACAGTGGGACATGAGCAAAAAATGCATAGATTTGGAGTTATGGCCAAGATCATTAAAAGAGGGAAAAATACTTAGAAAAATTCTAAGTTATTGGCCTTTTTAGGCATGTTTTTAGCTAACTTTGAGTGGAGTTTTGACCTAGTTCCATTTGGAATCTGAAGATCATGAAATTATTAAAGTTGTATAGCTTCATGAGGGCTTTCCAAAATGTACTAGAACTCCTCCATAACCCTTATGAGTTGAGAGTTATGAATCCAACAAGTTGAGGTTTCCACACTTGAGTTTAACATTTTCACTTTTTCACAAACTCACCTTTTGATCACTTAAACCATTCTAAGCCATTTGATCATGTTTCTATCTGTTAATTAGAGGGTGTGATGTGTAGAAGTGCAGAAAATGAATGGATTTGGTAAGCCTTGCAAGTTGTATGCAAGTGGCATTATTTTAATCAAACAAATCAAGGAAAGAGAAACTTTTCATGAAGTAACTTGTAGTTGTAGTTCTCCTACTCCCTAGTCACACTTCAGTCACTTCCTTGTCATTCATGCCACTTAAATTGTGCATCATCTTGAGCCAAGAACTTGGACTTGCAGCTGCAACAAATCTTGAACAAGATTGCATTTACAAAACTCCCTCCAAAATGCCAAAATACCAATCTGGCCCAAATATCTCCTTGGCCTATAAATAGAGGTTTCCTCTATGTTGAAACACACACCAGAGCACTCTAAAACCCAAGAGAAAACCATAGCTCTCATCTTGCCTTACATTTTCTTACAAGTGAAGAAAACCATTCCAAAACCACCTCAAAAATCTGCCTTGAGCATTTAACCTTCCAAAACCATTTTCACCCACTAAAAATCATCACAAACCATCCACATAATTCACAAATGGTGTGTGGGAGGTGTTCAAGCTTTTAAACCAGCCAAAAACTTCATTTTCTCAAAAGTCAATTTTCAACCAAGCAAAGTTTGACTTCACACACAAAATCTGCCAAATCTTTGCTCAGGCCTGTTTTGATCACTTTAAACCTCCAAACACCATTGGTTTATGATATACCAACTGCCCATAACCTAAAATACCATCATCGTCACTTATTTTGAGTTCTGTCCTAAAATTCACTTGTTTACTTCAAGTGCAAGAAAAGATGTCATCCTCATCAAGGCATTGATTGGATCTCACTTGGGAGTCTTCAAGGTTTTCCCTACTACATTAGCTTGCTTGGAGGTCTACAATAGGTTAGTGGTCACTATCCTATTATTTTAACTGTCAAGAACATGTTTTATTTACTTTGCTTGGAATGTGTTTAAAGGCAATTACAATCCATGTGTGAATCTGCCAAGTTTGGTCTTGTTACTCATCAATATGGTTGACATTATTTCAATGATCATACAATATTATGTTGCTGTGTAATAAACCTTGAAGATTCACTTAAATGTTATTCTATGTCATGTATGAACATATGAAGGATTATTTGCAATTGTCATGAAGTTTGATGTTGTTTGGGATCTGATTCTGTTTGCGCATGATGTTGATTTGCTTCTGTTGCAGCATTATTTTTATATCTTGATCTTGTTTGTTGGCATTTTAAATTAGAGGTCCCTATATGTGTGATTCATGTGATGTTGGTATCATTTGAAACTGGTTTGGTTTTGGTTCTGCTACCATCTGTTTTGGCCTTTTTCAAACTCATGTGCATTTTTCAACTCATAGGTCATTTTCGATGCTAGTACATTTTTGGATCATCTTTGTGCTTGAACTTGGTCTATAACATGTTTTGAATATGCTTGTAAGTTGTATAGTCTTATTGGACTTGTCAAAGATCATTGGGATGAGTCATATAATTGTGAGGCCTGTTTTTTTTATTCATGAGGACCAATACCTATTTTGCTGTCTTAATGTTTGTAACCATCATGATATATGCATTGAAACTTGATACTTGCCATTGTCATGCTAAGTATGCCTCTATGATGATTTGAATTGCTGGTTGTGTTTGATCTATGTTTGTTAACATGAGAATGTGGTTTTCATTTGAATCGTGTTTGTAATTGGCATTACCATGTTTCATGTTTGCATCAGCTGTTGTCATCACTAGGCATTGTGGTAGGGTTGTTTTTATAATCTTGACATGTCCATATCTTGTGTGCATTGTCACTGCTGGAGGTTTGTACTAATTTTTGAACCTGTTAACTCATGATGAGATGCCTAGAGCTGCTAACTCTTTGTGTTAATTTTTCCTTGGCATAATGATATCACTTTCTTAGTAGTTCTTAGTGTTAGGTTGTTTCCTTATGATAGCTTTTGATTTATGCTGTGGTGGATATCTAAGAGTGTTTGTTTGGAGCAGAGGTTGTTGACCAAGCTTGTGGTCATGAGAGTTATGGGCTGGTCTTTTATAGTCAGCCTGTGGAGGGTCTGTTGAGTTCATCAAGTTTGCCAAGCTTTAGTAAGAGGTGTTACCATTTAGAGCTCATATGTTTGTTAACTTGGAACTCTTACTAGGTTTTAGTTGGTGACTATCATTAGGGCAGTTAGAGATGTGTTTGCTTTATAAGGGTTATGCTGTTGTTTTATGTCCAAACCAAGAAATCTTGCTTGAGCTATGCTAAACTTTTGTTTTTGAAATACTGCCTGGCATTCATCATTAAACATTGTTGAAACACCACAAACATAACCACTGCCAGAAATTGGTGCCTCATGCTGAAATTGGTTTATTGTTGTTATTAGGTTTAATTTAGAGCTTTGCTTTGCTTTTGAACTGATAACCATGTTTCTAGACTTTGTTGATTTAAGTCTGATCCACCTACACCTTTTACTTTGCCACTAATTGATGATTTCCCCTTGAAGGTTTATGGCTGCCACTTGATATTTACAAGGTCTATCATGCCTTGCTTTAGAGTTTGTTAACTGTTGATCCATTTAACTCATTGTTAGTTTGTAATGACTCTGTGTATTGTTAAAGGTTCATAAGTGAGTTTGTTTGCCTGCATTTATTTACTTTTCATAGAGGTTGTTCTTCTTCTTTTTTGATGTCTATTTGGGTCTGCTGTCTAAAACTGAGTGAGAGGTTTGACCACCTAGAGTTCTTTTTATAATTCCTTTTGATCCATGTAAGTCAAGTTGTTGGCAAGTTGTTTTAGTTCACTCATTTTGGTCTGTAATGTTTAGATTCATGTGGCTGTCAAAATTGTTAGTGTAGACTTTGGTACATTGGTGCTGGCAGTTTCTTGCCTTGAGGTTTGATACCATCAAGCTCAATCTATTTGTTGCAATTTATTTGTGTTTGAGTCCTTAACATGTTGCAGTTTGGATTGATAAGTGTCTGCTGTCATGAAGCTATTAACATTGTTGATTTGCAAAGATCATCTTAAAAACACCAATTTCATCAACTTGCAACTCATGGGCCATTTTCTCATTCTATCTTTTTTGATCAAACTTGTTGTTAGAACTCATCCCATACTACATTTCAAACTTGTGCAGACCCTTACTTACTTTTAAATCCACCTGTTTTAATCCATGGATCTTCAAATGCATCTCAAACTTCATTTTTGCAGTTGCTATCATTTTTTTAAGTTAAGGGCACAATTTGAGAAAACTAAATGCACCATCCTTTTCCTTGTCAAAAATCACACAAGTTAGACTTTGAGTTTGTTAAATTTGATGATGTTTTGACCTATTTTGGATGTTCACGTTTTTTGCCATAGTTGTCTTAATGCTTAGCTTGCTATCCCAGTTTGTAGGGAAATTTAGTCAACCTACATTCCATCAGTTTTTTTTGCTATTTGGTTGGTGCCTGATGATAGGAACACATTGGTGGGATCTGTTCAGTTCATGTGATGATACCTTTATCCGTGGACATGACTTTCAGAGGCCATTTTGTTGTAAAGGATTGTGTCAACTTTCTATTGAGAATTATTTGTCATGACTTGATAGCCTCAATCTAGATCTAAGGTTTTCTGCTAATCTTTGGATATACCTACGTTACTGTTTCTGTTTTCCAAGCAAATCACCATGCTATGTTCCTATTGTGCTATGAACTTTGCTATTGGAAAGGTGCATCTGTTCTATCAGCATGTTGCTTTAAAAGTTTGTCAACTTCAAATGTCATCAGGTGTTCCATTTTCAATCTTTGTAATGTGTGTGGAATTCATTATCAGTGTCTAGCTTGATTATTAAGCATTGCTTTGCTTTGAGTTACTTCTTTTTCTTTTAACTTTGCAAATGCCAAGTCTTCCTTAAGTTAGCAGCTGAAGGGTCATCTTGTGATCCACGGTGAGTTTAAGCTCATCTCTCTAAGCATAATCATGAATCTTGCATTTCAAATGTGTGCAGACTTTGGTTGGAGCTTAACTCATCAGCTCTGAACCATGAAACACTCCAAAAATGCATCTTGCGTGTGCCATCATATTTTCCATTTTGAGTGTTATTTTGAAAAATGGTTGACACCATCCTCTTACTTGTGAAAATCCAATAATGTTTTACTTTTATTTCCTGAAAATTGGTTATGTTTTGAGGAAGTTTGGATTCAAATCGTTTTGGAATTTCCACTTGAGTTGCCTTGAAGGAGTTGCCCAGAATTTATGCTTTGTTAAGTACATATTTAATTTGGGTGGCATAATACACGGATGTATCGCCACCCCAGTGGTTGTCACCTTGCCTTTAAATATCCTATCATGCGCTTTGTCCTTGGTTCGATCCTCAGTGAGGACACTTTCTTTAGCATTTTATTGTTTTCAGCATTTTTGATATTTAATCTTTCTTTTCCATTAACTTTCACGCACGTGCTTTGGTTGGTGTGGTAAAAGTTTTCACCTAGAAACCACCAGACGTGGGTTCAATCCTAGGTGTGGGCATTCCTATATTTTTTAGCACTTGGTTTACTTATTTTATTTAATTTCACTCAATTTTCAATTTTACATCATTTCTTTATTTTTAATCCTTTTTAGTTGATTCTCTTTGCTAAATTCTTGTTTTAATGTGTATTTTTATATGATGATCAAAGAATTCTAAAATTCTTATTTTAGAAACACTTTTCATTATGGGAAGATCGTAAATCATTTTAGGGTTTTCACCCTCCTATCGCTCATTTTCGAACTTTGATTTTATTCCTCTTTGAGTTTAATTTAAAGATGACATGAACTTGACTTGTTGTCTCCCTTGTGCATTTAGGTTTGAATTTCAACTTTTTTTGTACGCGTTTGAACAATTTTACCTTAAAAAACGTTGATTATCCCCTTGAGGTTTTGAGCCCTTCTGTTTACATTGTGTGACATTATTGGTTTATATCCCCCTTACTCCTTTATCCTAACCTTAGTATTTGAGTCGTCGTACTCACTTTTAGTGTCCCGCCGTGGACATCCTTTATCCTTTGTCCTAACCTTAGGATCTGAGTCGCCGTACTCATGTTTAGCGTCCCGCCGTGGACATTTTTTACCATAATAATCTCAACTTAGATTCAGGAGTCGCCGCGCTCCATGTGAGTACTTCTCTATTAATGCTTACATCCTCTTGGAACCTTGACCACAGTCAAGGGTTCCTCACCCCTTAGTTAGGGGAACTACGGTTGCTCTGATTCCATTTCCGTCAGGATATGTAGGCATGAGATGCGATGTCTTCGCGAGCAAACTTTACCAAACTTTATACATACTTTATACTTTATATCTTTACCCTTAACACATTTCCTTTAGCAAGCAAACTTTAGCAAACACAAATATTAACAAGAGGTTCCTGTAGAGTACTACAGATGTTTAGGATGTGAAATACCTACCCTAGGCATAACCAACCCCCGAACCTTTAGATCTCTCTTTGCTTAGCTTTAGGCCTTACCTTTTGCTTTGAATTTTTATAGGTTTTTCTTTCTTTAAACCTTTCCTTTTTGGATAAATTAAAGTCCGGTTGTGAATTTAAGAATTAAAAATTCAAGTTAATCAATAGCTTGGTATCACGAT
This sequence comes from Lathyrus sativus, assembly GCA_963859935.3. Taxonomy (NCBI): domain Eukaryota; kingdom Viridiplantae; phylum Streptophyta; class Magnoliopsida; order Fabales; family Fabaceae; genus Lathyrus; species Lathyrus sativus. The sequence continues at coordinate 204,210,185 of OZ012738.1, read as the reverse complement.
TCTCACCGCAACACCATCAATAGGAAAGCTGGGTGCAAGCAAGTTGAGTGTGAAGTATGCTATGCTGCACAAGATTGGTGCTGCAAATTGGGTGCCCACAAATCATAAGTCAACTGTGGCAACTATCCTTGGGAGATTTATCTATACTATTGGAGCCAAAGAAAAATTTGACTATGGGACCTATATTTTTTATCAGACTATGAAGCATGCAGGCAGCTATAATATCAAAGGCCCCATTGCATTGAATTCCCTTATCTGTGGAATAACATTAAATCAGTATCCCAACATCCTCAAATAGAATGATTCTGCAAGCAAGAGAGAGAGAGCCATTTGTCTTTCCATCACAAGCTGTTTCAAGGAAATCATGTTCCTGACATTGTCATTACATCAGCAGAGACATCCAAAGGGAGCTCTAAGACAGGAAAGGTTGAGGTTATTGCCATGCTAAAAGAAACTTGCAATGAGTTGGAAACAAGGAAGAAAAAACTTGAAAGGTTGATCAGGGCTCTTGAGCAAGATGAAGACAATGAGTTTACTCAAAATGATGAGGACAAGGATGATGGGTCTGATGGCCAGGATGCTGCATCAGAGGAACCTGCTGCAAGTTCTAAAGAGGATAGTGATGACAGTGACTCCAGCTCTTCTGAGGAGGAAGATTAATGTGTTGGTGGCTTGCTGTGTGGCTCAGGATGATGGTGTGCTTGGGATGATGATGGTGTGCTGCTGGTGATGGTGAAACTAGTTTGTTTTGTTTTTTTCTGCTTAGATTGTGTTTTTATTTGACAGCTGAAATTTGTGTGTTGCTTTTCATGAGCTTTATGTTGTAATGACCCCTAACTTTTGCACTTCCATATTTTTTATCTATACTATTTAGTTAGTTTTGATCTAAATTTGTGGCCAAAAAGGGGGAGAAGTGATAGTAGTAATTGAGTAACAGCAGGTGGAAGACTTGTTTGTTGTTGTTGTTGTGCAGTTGTTGTTGTGCAGGTTTGCATGAGGTGATGTGTAGTTGCTATATGCAGGTTTGCATGAGGTGATGATATGTTGTTGTTGTGTGAGTTCCTAATGTGTGTAGGAATGTATGTTAGAATTGTGTGAGTTTTGGCTGAAGCTGCATAAGTTATGTGTGTGTTCCTTGATGGAACCTAGTAGTAGTAGAGCTACTATTAGTGTGTGTGTGTGTGTGTGTGTGTGTGTTTGCAGGGTGTTTGCAGAATGTGCGTGTGGCTGTGCATCTTTTCAGGGGGAGTAGCACAGGATGTAACAGGTGATTGTCTTCTTCAGGATGTCATCCTGAATGTCCTGACATCCAGAATCTAGTCTGGATAAATATGTGTGACTGTTGTGTGTGCAAGTTGTATGTGCACTAATATGTTGTGCATCAGTTGAGGGGGAGTATCACTAGATGATCCACAGATCAGTGTGATACATGTAGTATGAACTAGCAGATAATCCTTAGAGTGAGAAGATGACTATGATGTGGTGAGATAGTTGTGTGTGTTGTTAGCTAGTAGCTTTCCTGCATGTATGATATGATTTCTGCTGCTTGTAATCTCTGATATGGTAACAGAGTGTTTTAGCCAAAAATTTGTCAAAGGGGGAGTTTGTAGATGCTTTTGATTGGCTGCATTTTGTGGCAAAACATTGATGGATATATGAATGTCATGACTGATGTTATGATATACATAATGAGGATTTAGTAGGGTAAGTTTGAATAGCTAAGAGTCACTTAAGTTGGATGTCATGATTGAGTGTTATGACATCAAGCGTATGACATCAGGGCACACAGATATTAGTTTCTGTTATTAGCTCAGGCTATACTTCAGGAAACATTTTAGGAAGCCTAGTTATCTTAGGCGACATATCAGGCACTGCTAAGGATAACATGGAATGCCCTTGACTCAAATGGACGTGCGCAGCTTCTTAAAGAGGGGTTTACTTGGGTAAACCTAAATTGTGCACGAAGGCCCAAAGACAATCTGCTGTTATAAATAACAGAAGATCAATCCTAATCAGGCAGATATTGGAGAGTGTAGTTTGTGAGTGAAGAAGTCTGATTGTATCAGTAGCTCTTCACGTGTGTATTGTGTCTTAGGATACTTGTATACCAAGCAATTGTCTGTTGCATGATTGCTTTGGTTTAGTGTGTGTGAACTGTATGTTCAGTGTTTCACTCTAAGCTTTTAAGCAAGAGTGGTGTGTCACTTGATCAAAGCTGTGAAGCAAGATCAAGGTGTGTTTGAAGTGTGTCTTCAATTTCTCATTTGTAACTTTGAATTGGTTAATATCACTGTTGTGATTGAGGGGGAGTGAGTTGGGAACTCTGGTCTAGTGTTAGGCGGAAGTGTCATTGGGTAGGTCTTAAATGAAGAGTGCAAATTGGTTGTTTGACTCTGAATTAATTTTACTAATAGTGAATTTTCTCCTTGGCTTGGTAGTCCCCAGATGTAAGTGTGGTTTGCACTGAACTGGGTGAACAATTATTTGTGTTATTTACAATTTTCATTTACAGTTTGATATTAAGTTTAGTAGTCTATGTTACAGTGGATGTCATAACATCCGTGATAACATCCACTGTTGGGTATCTAGAATTTCAAATATTATTATTTTAATGATAGTTGTATAGAAAAATAAGGCAAAATTTAAATTTCAAAAGCTTATATTATTTTGTTTTACCTCATTTTCTTCTTAAAAAATGGTAAATAATAATATTATTTTATTTAATCTTATTTTTATTTCTTCTTTTTTTTTAAGACCAAACAGATTTTAGATTTTAAATCTTTTTTTGTTTAACTTTAGCTTAATTAATTTGTTAGTTGTTTTTAAAAAAATCTAAAAAAAATATGTTTATAAATTATTAATTATTTTAAATATTTCTATTTAATATTGATTAATTAAATCATTAATTAATCTTATTAAAAATTTATATTTAATTTTATAAATAATTCTCTTCGCTTTGCCTGATTCTATTTTTTGTGCTTGATGCTTCCATGTTTTAGGCTTGATTTTTCTTGGTGATACATCTTGACGCTTGAGTGATATGTTGATTATTTGCTTGCTTGTGTGGCCACATGTGTCCACATGTTCCCTTAGGGTCTCTTTGTTCAACTTAATTTTTGATTAAGTTTGAAGTAAGATAGATTTTATGATCTTAATCCAAGCATGAAAACATTAGGCTAGAATTTTTCTTTGACCTTTATCTTAGGTCCACCTTGCTTGATCACATTAATTAGGGTTTTCCTTCATCCTCAACTTTAGGTCCAAGTTTTCCCCTTAGATCTTCTTTGCATTGCAACTTTTCCCTTTACAATACCAAAATATTTTTCTTAATAGAAAATCCAAAAAATCTTAATAAAGACGATATGTATAATACATCACGAGCCTTAAGTACATGGGAAAAGACGAGCAAAAGTTTTTCTCACCTCTTCTTAGAGTATTTTGTACATGAGACGCTTGGCTCATTTGTACGAAGTATTCGCTCTCATTGTCATAGACTTTGGTATAATATGTATCCCAAATCATTTGATCCATCTCCTAACAAAACGCTTCAACAAATTCAAATAATTTTCCTTCGGGATTTTCTCTTTAACCTTTTCAAAAAGGATGTGTTATTTCTATTCTACCACAATACAGGTAACATGTGAGTCTCCACACAATGAGCGGAAACACCTAACTGCTAGAATGCGAACGTTGTCATCATCCATAAAAAACACCAAACAAAGCAACTTTTTTCTACAAGAACTACAAAGTTTTGATTCCCTTTGGGATACATAGGCATTGGGTTGCAAAACTCGGACGAACTGAATAATAAAAACCTTTTTTTTTCCTCTTAATATATCATTCATGCATTCCCTTAGAAAATAAGTCTTTATATATACACACCCTTTGTTGAGAACAACAAGAGTGGATCCCGTTGAGTACAACGGGCGTGAGGGGTGTTAACACCTTCCTCTCGCATAATCGACTCCCGAACTCGAATTTGATTAAGAGACCATTTTCTTTCCCTTCAGAGGTTTTCTCGATGTTTTTATTTCCTCATTGGGATAAATAAAGTTTGATGGCGACTTTGTGTATTTTTCGCGTAGCGACAGTTGGCGACTCTGCTGGGAACTATCCCTAAGCAAGTCAATCCTAGCTCTTGTTTGTTTTCTTTTTCTTTGGGTGTTTATCTTTATGCTTTATTTTCTTTATTCATTTCATTCATTGTATCTTTGCCATTCATTTTATCATAGATATTGTTGTACTGTTGGGATGGGTTGTTGCTGAGAGATGAACCCACTACATAGGCTTGAGGATACACATATGATTGGAGTAGATAGTCGTGTTGACTTGCAAGCGCTTGATACATATAGTTGGCAGGAGACCCACATTTAGACGAGGTTTTATTGGATATATCTTTGTCTTGCATGCCTATGCAGTAAATAAAGTGTTTTCATAGAGAACTTACGACTCTGGAGACCTTTTTGGAACTTAGTGGAGGCCTCCTTGAGGGGTAGTAATGTCTTGCAAACTATCGTAAGGGTGTTATTACTTTTCGACCTGAGAGCCAGAGAAGCTAAGGACTTGTTAGGAACTTCTATTCAAGACTAGAACCCACATGTGATAGGGAATGAGGATTTTTGCAGGAAACTTTGACTTCCATTCTACCCGGTTTTCTTGTGTTTCTTATAGAGGCGAACCTTTGAACCTAGTCCTTTATCAGTACAATAGCTATCCAGTATATGTAGAGGCTTTGATCCCATGTCCTTGCACTCATAACATCATATCATATTGTAACATACATGTTCCTTTATTTCCAATAATCTTATCTTTGAATTTTGTTATTGAGTCTTCCTCGAAGATGGACACTAGCAGAAAGAGTAATATTGGTTACAAGTTCTAGACGCCCGCTCTGGGTTCTCTTCATGACTTGGCTGCTAAGGCTACTTCAAGCAGTATGGATGATTTTAAGGATGATTTTGGGAAGATCTTGAACATTCTTTACACTTCTATCACGTGTTTCGAGAAGGATGCCATTCACACTTTACTTCAGTTCTATGACCCTCCTTTGAAATGGTTCACCTTTCCCGACTACCAGCTAGCTCTTACCTTGGAGGAGTGTTCTCTTATATTGGGGATCCCTATAAAAAATCAGGTGCCTTTCCATAGTTCCATGGAGGATCCCAAGTCTCACCAGATGGTCGCCTCTCTTTATTTGAGCAAAGCTGATGTGGAAGTCAACCTTAAGGTTAAAAGAGGCCTCTTTGGATTTCATTTGAGTTTCTTGGTGGGTAGAGCCAATGTTCTTGTTGATGCCTACAGTTGGAATGCTTACAATGAAATCTTGGCACTTTGTATTTATGGGATCATCCTCTTTCCTAACATAGCAGACTTTGTAGACATGAACGCAATTCACATCTTCATTTTGAAGAACCCAATGCCTATTCTTCTTGGTGATGTCTATCATTCTGTGTATACCATGAATGAGAAGAAGAGAAGGGGACTTGTTCTTTATTGTGCTCCACTTCTTTCCAAGTGGTTCATGAGGCATCTTCCACATGAGGGTGCTTTTGTGGACACTAAAGACTCTTTGAAGTGGTCACAAAGATTGATAGGTCTTCCTGCAAAAGATATTGTTTGGTATGACAGAAGACTAGATGGTGTTGAGATCCCTTACAAGTGTGGAGAGTTCCTAAATTTACCTCTTATGGGATTGAGGGTGGTATTAATTACAACCTAGTTCTTTCTAAGAGACAATTGGGTTTTGCTTTGAAAGGTCAACCAGATGATAAGGATGTTGAAGAGTCTTTATTCTGTAATGTAGTTAAAAACCCTGAGTTAGTGGAGAAAGCCGTGAATTCTTGGTGCAAGATTCAGTGGAAAAGAAAATTTTTCTTTAGAAAGAAGGATTGTGTGGCTTAACCGCCCTATGTTGAATGGGTGAAGAAGAGAGTTGAAACTCATTAATTGCCTTTCCCTGTTCAGCCTCCCTTGAATCCACATGTTCCTATTCAACCCACTTCTGTGCCCATAGACAAATACAACAAACTTGATGCCGTCAACCAAGAGCTTCTTGAAGAGAACGAAGAGTTGAAGAGGGAAGTCTATAGAGCCAGTCACGCGGAAAGTAAGATGACTCATGAAGTCAAGATGAAGGATGAGTTACTGAAGAAGAAGGACAAGATGGTTGAAGTGGAAAGTAAGAAGAGACGGAGAATTGGTACAAATCTGAAGAGTGTTTCTCTCATCATTATGGATAAGAATGATGCTTTGGTTAAAATGGTGCAAGATATTTTCAAGTTAAACAAGCAGTGGTAAAGTCTTATGAAATCCCGTAAGGAAATGGAGGATCGATATAAAGCCCAGATTGAAGACTTGAAGAAGCGACTCAATAGCAAAGTAGAAGAACTCAAAGAGAAGTTCCGCCAAAAGGACGAAGTTGATCATCAACTCATTGGAAGCCAATTTCACTTAGACAAGGCTTTAGCAAAGATTGAAGAATTCAAAGTTCAAGGAAAATAAACTAGAGTTGAAGCTCATGATAAAGAGGTTGACATCAACAAACTGCAAGAGGAGAATGATCATTGGGAGTAACAATGTCGTTAGTTAGAGGGTACCATCAACAAAATAGATGTTCTTATTCAAGAACTGATCCAAAGGTCAAAGCATGATGTAACTAAGAAGCTCTTCAAAGAAGCTCAAGATTGGAACAAGAATCACCTTGGTTGGGGTGGACTTGCCCATGTGGAGATTGAGGATGCATCTTAGTCTTGTGTACTTTGTTATTGTTTTAATCACCATCAAACACGTTGATTGGGATCATTTTTTTTTGCATTATGCCTATGGCCTTTTTTGTATGAACTCAGTATATTACAGTTTCTTTGTTTACTAGCTTATGATATGAGTTTGTTTCGCTAGTGATCTGTCTATCACTCATTTTTCTTTTGCTTAAAACTTGAATCAAAGTATGGGGTTTTCCCTGGAAATATTTGAACATAGCATTTTCATACACTCATGCATTTTCACGCATACATGCATTCATGATAGGTGTTCAGATGGGTTTCTCATTCTAATATGATATTTCTAAGAGAGCAGAATTGCAAATCTGAACTTTCGTTGCTACTCAACACGCAACAATCAAAGACTGATCATAGAGCAGTTGTAAGAGAACATGGTGGAGATGTAAGCTCATATGAGGTCCCAGGTGGGTCAATTTATGGACGTAATTCAAAACATGGCTCGTGGTCAGGAGGAGTTGATGGAGTTTGTGCAAAGGCCAGTTGTTGTTGTTACCGAACCTAAGATTGAAAACCTAGGTTAATCTGCTGCAGGTAATCTTTCGAGTGGTGGTGTGAACCCACCATATGATGTTGATCCTACCCGAAATAATGTTAGTCCAACCCCCACCCCTAAAGAGTTATTAGTGCAACAAAGAAAGAAGACCATTGAGATTCCTACTCGTTTGTTAGAAGTAGATGATCATGATGATGTGTTTTCTATGCATGATGCCAACATGGATTTTCCTACTAACGCAGAGAAAAAGTTCTATATGATCAAAGAGAGGTTGAGGCCTATGGAGAGTGACAACACTTTGGGAATGGATGTTGTTGACCTGGGTCTGGTACTAGGTGTGAAGATTACTCCTAAGTTCAAAGTTCATGACTTTGACAAATACAAGGGAGCCACTTGTCCTAAGACTCACATTAGTGCTTATTATAGAAAGATGTCTGCTTATTCTAATGACGAGAAGTTGTTGATGCATTTCTTCCAAGATATCATGGTTGGGGCATCATTGGAGTGGTATATGCAATTGGAAAGGAATTATATTCGCAGTTGGAGAGAGCTTATTGAAGCATTCATTAAGCACTACCAATATAACATTGATATGACACCCAATAGGACTGAACTTTAGAGTCTTGCTTAGTGGTCCAATGAAAGCTTCAAGGAGTACGCCTAGAGATGGTGCAAGTTAGCAACATGAGTTCAACCTCCAATGATGGGGAATACGTTGTAAGGTCCTTATTATGACAGAATGGTGGGGAATACTTACATTGGTTTTTCAGACTTGGTCATGGTCAGGGAAAGGGTTGAGAATGGTATTAAGCTGGGAAAGATTCAAGCTGCAGCTAGTTCCTTAGAAGGAGGAAATAAACCGTAACTTGGATTCCCTAAGAAGAGGGAAGGGGAGACTAATGATATGTCGTCCTACCAAGGAAAAGAACGAGCTTATCAAGCACCATATTAACAGGCGGCCTTTGTGTCCATTCCAACTACAACACATCAACCTTAACAACACTAAAAACCCTATGTACCACAACAGAATTATCAGCAGAGGTAGAAAAGGCTTGAGAGAAATTTTGATTAAATTTTGATGACGTATGCTCAATTGCTACAACATCTGCTTCAGCTTCAATTAATTGAACTTCGTACTTTGGGTCCCCCTCCCGCAAAGCTTCCTTTTGGCTATGATGTTAATGCTAGATGTGATTTCCACTCTGGGGCACCCGGTCACAATGTGGAAAACTGCAAAGCTTTTAAGTTCAAAGTTTAAGATTTGATCGATTCCAAAGCTATTGAGTTCACTCCAAACAATATCTGAATGTTGTTCAGAATCCTATGCTGAAACATAAGGGTCTAACTGTTAATGTTATCTGATGGTTTGAACTTGGTCATCAATGTGAATATGTTAAAGAATCCGATGTCTTTTGTTAAAGATCAATTGCTTAAGGGTGGTGTGTTTCCAGGTTGTTCCCTAGATTGCAAGAATTGTGTTATTCAACCCGAGGGTTGTGATGTTCTGAAGGCTGTTATCTAGAAGATGATTAATGAAAGATTCATTCAGTTTGATAGAATATCTCCTGACAAAAGTGTTATTAACAATTATGTTGCAGTTATCTCCATTCCATAGTCTCTAGCTCGAATTCCCGCACCAGCAAAGTAGCTTTCATGGGTGATTACTATGCTCAGTCATGTTCCTTATGAAAGTACTAAAGTAGTGCCATGGATTTATGGTGCTGAAGTATATTACCAAGGGCATAAGCAGGAGATTAAGTCTCCCTTAATTGATAAATCAGATGTGGGTAATATTGTTGGTACTGGTCGATTCACTCATAGTGGTCAGATATTTTCTCCTCCGCAGACTTCTCAAGACAATGGTGTTGATGATTTAGTTAAGGCTAAAAGAAAACAAGTGGCAATTGATGACCCAGTACAAAATCCAACTCCAGAAGCATCTTTCTCTGAAGATGTTGAAGAACTGATGAGAATTATCAAGAAAAGTGATTATAAGGTGGTTGACCAGCTTAATTAGACACCTTCTAAGATTTCTATCTTGTCACTATTGTTATGTTCTGAGGCTCATCTAAACTCTTTGTTGGGGATTTTGAATGTTGCTTGTGTGCCTAAAGAGATAACCATTAATCATCTTGAAGATGTTATTGCTAATCTTAATGCCAGTAATAGTTTAGGGTTCACTGATTTTGACTTGACTCCTGATGGAAGAAATCATAATAAAGCCTTGAGTATCTTTATGGAATGCACTGGTGTTGTTTTATCTGATCTGTTGGTTGACACTGAATCTTCTCTTAATGTGTTGCCTAAGAAAGCGTTAATGAAGTTAAATGTAGAAGGAGTGGTACTTAGGCCCAATGATCTGGTGGTCAGAGCTTTCAATGGATCAAAGAGGTCAGTTGTCGGTGAGGTGGAATTGCCAATTAAAGTGGGACCACAGTGTCGCTACTGCGAAAATCGGCGCCGGCTGAACAGAAGAGTCGCCACCGTGCGTTATTTATCCCAACGGAGGGAAAGGAAATGCTCGAAGTAAACCTACCGCAAAGACGGAAAAAGAATGGTCATCGCAACCAAATCCTGGATTCGGGAGTCGGTTACGCAAGGGGAAGGTATTAGCACCCCTCACATCCGTCGTACTCGACAGGATCCACGCTTGTTTTCTAGTACGGATTGTTATTCTATCTATTCTACAGGTCAAGGGTTAAAAGAAAATAAAATGACTCGGCAAAGTATCGCACTTTATGCCTACGTATTCCCGTCTGGAACGAGAAATCAGAGCCAACGTAGTTCGCCTACCTACGGGAAAGGAGGGGGAGGTTGCTCGCTAGGATATCGCATCCTATGCCTACGTACTTTCATACAGCATGAAAGATCAGAGCAAACGTAGTTCGGGCTACGGAAGACACAGATTGGTCTGACTGTTTTTTATTCTTCTGAAAAGGTTTTCTCCTGATTAAGAGTCCAAGCGGACAAAAATGACACCTTTGATTGGTTTTCAGTCTTTTACGCAAGAACTATTTTTATTGATGTTTAACCTCTTATTGTATTTTTTGATTGTTTTGAGATAGAAGAGAAAGAACTCTAAAACCTAGGGTTAAAAAATGGGAAGCAAAATTATCCTATTGTTATCATGCATGGATGAGAGCCTAATGTCTGTCATATTTCTCTCTTGCGCAGAGAGAAACAGAGATCCTAGGGGATAAATGGAAAAGAAACAACATATATACAGTAAAGCAGTAAAATGCATGAGATGCAGCAGTACAAGCGAGGCAAGGGAGCCCACTCAACCTCGAACCTAGAAAACAATAGGCAAAGTGAAACAACTTCACTTCAAACCTAAGAGGAAAATTAACAAACAATACAGCAAAGAAAAGAAACCCCAAAACCAGCTCTGACAGCACACCAGCTACTACAGCAGCAGCTCTAAAGACATCCAATTCTGACAGTTGATAAACAGCAAAACAGTAACATCTTTAATTGAACTCCAAAGTCAAGCTCTAATGATACCCAAGCCACAACAAGCTTCCATCTCCAAGCAATCACCAAGCTCAAGCAAGCATAGAATCTTAACCAGTTGACAGCATCAAACAGCTGATAGCTCCAAACAGCAATAAAACCCTAATTCACCAGTTGCACAGCTCTGACAGCACAAGCTCCTCCTTCTTCAATCTTCAATGCACCAGGTCTTCTTCTACAAGCTTCTTCCTTCAAGGTAAGCACTCCAGCAAAGAATTGATTTATCAGGATAAATTGAATGTCAAACAGTTAATTGACAACCAAAGGAAGTCTATGAACAGTTGACATTGTAACAGACTGTTTCCCTCAAAGTTCTACCTCCTAGATAAAACCACTTATCCCTCCAAAGGAGGGATTTGAATATCATGGAGGGACTTTTAATCATTGAGAAGAATGGAAGCAAAGGAAGCTATCCATGTTTATGAAGAATTTGTTCTATTCTAAGGCTTTACCTATCTCCTATCTCCTATGTCTTCAATCAACTCCAAGCACAAACAATCTTCCAGCTTCAACCTTTGATTATCATCTTCAATCTTCTCTTTTGATGTCTTCATGTTCCACAAGCTCAAACCAAGCCCCATACCCCATAGAAAAGCCCAAAAGCCCAAGCAAACAAATAAAAACCCAAGTGGGAACACCAAACAAACACTCCATTTGTAAAATATACTAAAAATAGTAATATAGTATTTACAATTCTAAGATTAATTCTAAGGGGATTTCTATATCTACCCTACATACCCTATATGTCCCAGAACCTAATTCATGCTAACAACCCCAAAATAAAATGTTATAATGCACCTATGTTGAGTTTGAACCCTAATTATACAAACCTAATGTTCTTTAATCAAAAATAAACAAGATTAATCCATAAAAATGTGGAATAAATCTCTAAGGGAACCTATACCTCTAATCTAATCAACCCAACAAGAATCAACTCAAAACTATTCACCAATTGGTCACAAGAAAATTTACAAAAACATCTATCAAATGTACAAAATTAAAGAAATCAATAAAATGGGAAAAATCAAATTAAATTGAAAAAATGGGTGAATATGAAATTTATTATTTTCGTAAAATCACAAATAAATCCAAGATCATGGAGGTATTTTTGAAATATTTTTCTGATTAATTTTGGATTTATTATGATTTTTTTTGTAAACTATATGCAAATATGAAAGAAAAAGAAAATTCAATTAAAATTGAAAAATACAGGGGGTGGCAAAAGCAATTATTCTACACTGCAGGAATACATTGGGCCCAGGAGGGGGGTACTACTAGCAAACGCGCTAAGCCCAATCTGCTTCAGAAAAACAACACAAAAGAATAAACCAGGGGGGTGCAGATAGCGAGAAATTCGCTTTGTTATTCCTGATGGGCCTCAAACGGGGGGTGTAACCAGCAAACGGCCTAAGGCCTAAACCAACACGCCAAAGGGAGAGGGGGTGTTAATGGTAAACAAGGGAGTATGGATCAGTAAACTATGCAATGGGCCTAAGCCCGAATTTAATTCAACCCATCCTCAGCAAAACCAAAACCCTAAAAACTCTTCTAATTCCCCAATCCATTGCTACTGTTCATCGTCCCTAAGCAAAACCCTAAACGGCGCTCTCTCTGAAACCCTCTCAAACACACAGAGTCCTTCATCCAAACTCTAACATGTTCATCAACCCAACACACCTTACGCCTCAAACTCAGTTCAACTCAGCCCTAATCTAAACTCGCCTCACCAAATCTTATCGTTCAAACTCTCACTAGATGCCTTGACCTAATTCCATTTCAACACCTAACAATCCAGCTAACTAACCGGCTATGAATGTTTACGAGTTAGAGAAGGAAGAACAAGAACCTGGAGAATATGATGAAGAAGATGAATGCTGGACGACGATGAGGATGGCGAGGTTCCAGATGCGCAAAGATCTGCAAATCGAGGAAGATCGGGGACTTTGATGAACGTCTGAAGATCTTTGTTGAAGATATGAAGATCTGCGAAGATCTAAACAGAAAACTGGAGATTTGAGTAATCGGGAGGAATTTCTGGGCGAGCACTTGAAGATCTATGAAGTTCTTGGCGGATCTGGGAAAGGTGATGAACGAACGATGAATGTTCTTCGTGGAATCCAGATGATGATGAAAGTTCTTGATCAATTTTCAGGAAAGTTGATGGAGGATGAACACACAGAGCTCCAGATCGTACGAGCCTATTGATGATTCCTGGAAAATTCAGACGAACATTGATGTTGACGAACGAACACTTGTTGAAGATTTCTGGAAAATCACTGGCGAATCATGAGAGGTTGATGATTCTGATGATGAATCTGGATCGGAGAAGATGAAGATTAGCATTTTCCGGCGAAATTTGGTTTTCCGGCGACGGTTAGAGGGGTGTTACGACGGCCGGCGGTGACAGTTAGGGTGGTCACCGGAAGCTTTGCATGGCCGGCGGTGAAGGGACCGGCGAGGGATGTGGCGGAGACAAGTGTCCAATTTGCATGCAGAGGGAGAGTGAGATGGAGACACGTGGGGTGCTAGGTGGCAGAGAGAGTTCTGAGTGGAAGTGTGCGTTGGCGCGATCTGAGAGAGAGAGAGAGAGAGAGAGAGAGAGAGAGAGAGAGAGAGAGAGAGAGAGTGAGGTGGCTGAAACTGGGGTTGCACGCGTGGCAACGCTTTTATATGACAAGTGGCATCACTCTGAGCTTTTCTGAACTCTGGATAATTGCATAAATGTGGCCCAATTGTTAATCCTGTGACTTAAACATGATTAGTGCACTAAACAAATGCTAATGCTACCTAATTAATCTAAACGAAAAAATTAAAAACAAACCCTAATTAACTAAAACGAAAATTAATAAAAAAACCTAATTAAAATCTCTAATTAATCCTAAAACGAAAATTAAAAAATAAAATCCTAATTAATCTATAAAAAAAACAGAAAAGATTTAATATCTAAAAACTATTTAAAAAATCTAATTAAATCTGAAAAATCAAATAAAATCTAAAAACATTTAATCCTATTTTTAAAAAATCTATTCTATTAATTTTGAAAAAATCAATAAAACTCTAATAATATCTAAACACCCTAATATCTATTTTAAAATCTATTCTATTAAAGAAAATTAATATCTAATTATATCTATTTAAAAAATCTTTTAAAAGGAAATTGATATCTAAAAAAACTTAAAATCTATTAAATCTCTAGAAATATCTATTTATTTATAGGAAAATATCTAAAATCTATTAAATTCTATTAAACTCTATTAGAAAAAATCTAGAAAAATCTATTTAAATGCATTAAAATCTAGAAAAATAAAAGAAAAATCCTAAAAATGCCAGGAAGCCGATTAAATCGGTTGGAGAACAATTGCGCAACCATAGCGAAACCCGGGCACCGAGATGGCCATAAAACACAGGAAACAAGCACCAATTCTCAGAAGACTCTTATTCCAACCGGTCGGCACTACCTGAAACGCCAGGGGCTGTAATCCCGATAAAAATCAATCTGACTGAGAAAAATGTAATGCATGTAGTATGCGAATGTGAATGCAAAATGCGTCGAAACATAAACCAGATATGGGGACCGGTTGGTCAAATTTTAGGGTGCAACAGCTGCCCCTATTCAAGCGGCTTGGACCTGAAGGGTTGAAGAGCGAACAGCCTTCAAACATTCAAATGTAGAAGACGGTTGAATGCAAAATAAACCCGAAAATTTGCCAACCGCAGAAATAAACTGCGCACTTACTTGGGGAACACCATCCAGAGAACTGAATCCAATTATTATGGCAACAAAAATGATTAATCACCTGATAAAGACCTTGATTGTAGCCCCAGTTACTTGTGTTACACCACAGATAACAAACCAGAAGGTTGGATCAACATGCACTCGATCACCTCCCATCGTCTAATGATAGACGGAGACACCATCCTGCAGGAAAACAATAACCATACTCACATCGTCTAAAGATAGACGGAAAGACACCATCCCGCAGGAAAACAATATCCATACTCACATTGTCTAAAGATAGACAGAAAGACACCATCCCGAAGGAAAACAATATCCATACTCACATTGTCTAAAAATAGACAGAAAGACACCATCCCGAAGGAAAACAACATCCATACTCACATTGTCTAAAGATAGACAGAAAGACACCATCCCGAAGGAAAACAACATCCATACTCACATTGTCTAAAGATAGACAGAAAGACACCATCCCGAAGGAAAACAATATCCATACTCCCATCGTCTAATGATAGACGGGAAGACACCATCCCGAAGGAAAACAATATTCATACTCACATTGTCTAAAGATAGACAGGAAGACACCATCCCGAAGGAAAACAATATCCATACTCACATTGTCTAAAGATAGACAGGAAGACACCATCCCGAAGGAAAACAATATCCATACTCACATTGTCTAAAGATAGAAAGGAAGACACCATCCCGAAGGAAAACAATATCCATACTCACATTGTCTAAAGATAGACAGAAAGACACCATCCCGAAGGAAACCGTTAGCGGAAGGAGAACCATGTTCATCACCACCCATCAAATTTCAGAATCCTTTCGTCTACAGGAATTGATGGAAAGAACAATATCTTCAAAGGGGCCACATCATCAATAAGGATTGACAGGAAGAAAAAACACCTCCAAAGAGCCATGTCGTTGATAAGGATCAACAACTAGGAAAACCAGACATTCTTCGAAGAGCCTCGACGTCAATAAGGATCAACGGTCAGAAAAACCTTCTTGAAAATGTCATCTCATCCAATAAACAGAAAGAACGCCGATATCTGAAAGATCGCCTTGAAACCTCTCAACGTCTAAAGATAGACGGAGAAAACCATATCCAACCTCACGACGTCTAATGATAGACGGAGAAGGCTCGCTGGGGGAAACACATCGTCAATGTGAACTGACGGAAAGAGAAGTCTATCGATATCAGACGACTGATGAGTAGAGCACAACCATTGTATGATCTGAGAATCGAACACCAAAGAGCTGTCTGAATAAAGCTGCTGGATAAATGCCCCTAAACTGATTGCAGAGTACTTCATGTTGCCACTGAAGGCTGATAGAAAAACTGGCTTATGCTTCGTATGCATATGCGTATGTTTGAATTTTTCTATGGCGTAATGCTCCATATGGGATGGAAATGCTACGCATTTGAGGATGAAATGCAAGTATGATGCAAATATGATGATATATGCAAATGCGAATGCGAGCTCGGGTCGCTGGAGAAGTTGGATACAGAAAACCGCTTCAGCAAAATAAATGCTGAAGACAAAGCCAACTCCGCTGGGGATAACCAGGCATCACAGAATTATTCCAGCAAAATAAATGCTGGAAAAGTGAAGCCAACTTCGCTGGGGAATAACCGAATGTGCCAAGCATGATTGGACTTCTGTCAGGGATAGCTTACCCGTGCCAATGAAAATTGGACTTGCGCTGGGGAAAACAGACGGAGTCTTCCTGCGTACCAATGAATATTGGATTTTGAAATGATGTGCCACCACAAGTTGGGCCTCACAGTGATTGCCAATATGGATTGGGCTTCTTGAAAATTGCCAATAAGGATTGGGCTTTAGGCTATCTGTGATGGGTCATGTACGACTGACTCGGGAAAATGTCTTGTCTGAATTCACAATTTCTGATTGAAGGGTCAATAGATGGTAACACGATTTCCCGACATTCGACTCACACATGGAGATTAGCTGAATCTGCTCGAATAGCTCTGAGTAACTCTGATGACACAGAGAAAATCAATTCCTTCGCTTCTGATATGCCCCAGCTTGCGGGACCTCTGTGGGGATAGTCCTCAAAAGGAAATCTGAAAATTTGTACCCTGACGGTCTGATATGAAATGCCCCAGCATTCTGAACCTCGGAAAAAATGCTTCAAATCAAATGCCTCTCGAGTAAAGAATAACTTTCGCGCTCTTAGGATGGCCTGCCCCTGTCTGCAATGACTTTGCCCCTGATGGGCTGATTCGGTATAGTGACTCTAGCTACGAGATTTTTACCGAATCTCGACCTGATTGCCCCAGAATAACGACTTTGGATGGCTGACCTCACTGGGGATTACTTGACAATAGCTTGCCCCGGCTCTCGGAACATTCGGGCATCCTGCATTCTATCCTGATCATACTTTCCACTGTAGGAAACTTTCCTGCTGTCAAGTGCTTACTCGTAAGTAAAACCAGTTGTTCTGCATAAAAGATACATTAATGCAATGCATATGACAGTTTTAACATCCAATCTGTTCACTAGAAAAATGGAAAAAAACCGTTTATGACACATAATGCACAAATCATTTATCAAAAGATCGACATCAGTACCAACATGGTAAGAAGAACCCTTTTAGGAGTCAGCTTCGACGCGATCTTTACCGATGTATGCCTTCGAAGCAACCCTGCTTCAATTAGGACTTTTGAAGGTTGTAACGTGGTCAGGTTCACAGTTTCGAAATAAAGGATAAAGGCTCAAATTTTAATTTTAACCCACCCATTCTCCTTGATGTTCTCCGATCCTACGTTCAGCTAATTCGACCTTAGCGCTCACCTCTTAGAGGTTGAAATATAGGAGTGATAGTTCGCGAAACTATGAGCTTTCGGAGTGACAGCCACTCACTCTTCGTCTTTGACACTTGGGGTCACACGACTCATATTTCATTTGAGGACTTTTCTTTTGTAATCCTTTTCATCTTTTCTTTCCCTAATTTTTGCCTGGACTGACTCTTTTGAATTTCTTTCGACTTTCCAGTCCAGCGGGATGCCCTTACTTTTGCCTAAGTCGTTTGTTTTCAAGTTTTGACTTAGCGGGCTTTTGATTCTTTTTGCTTTCCGTTTTTTTTCGAACAAGTCATGTGACACTGGTTGTCTGACTCTTTGGGGAATAATGTGACTGTGTCACTCCTGACGCTTAACCACTGTGGCTTTTTAGGCACGACCTATAGAGGTGTGATTGATCCTCGAACGGACACTCCTTTTGCAATTTGGACGCTTGGTCAAATTATCTAACACCGACCCTGCCCCGGGTTAAGTTTGAGGGTTTTTCATTTTCAGAAAGAACTCCTACTACTAGGCTCAAAGGGGTTATCAAAGGATTATCTTCCTTATGTCTCCGGTGTTTGGGGATTTGAAACAATGCCTGTACATCATCAGCAGGTTTTATTTCAAAGGCATACAATATCGGAAGCTTGCATGTCGTTCTTTTTCGTCATCCTCCCCGGATTCCGCCTAACCAAGCGTTGGATATCTGTAAAAATCAATTAGTGAACACGAATGGATTTAATCAAAACATGCATACTCATTTCATTATCATCAATTGAATGAAAACAACAAGTTTTACAAACAAGATTGCAATATAACAAGAAAGAAACTACAAACTTAAAGAAATGACAAGATGAAACACAGGAAAATGTCAGCTTCCGAGGACCGGGCTTTCACATCTGACTTGCTGCTGAACCAGTCATCTTCAAAGTTGCCTATTGAAACCATACTGCTTAAAACGGATGCCGGGTGAATTGCCTTTCTAACTTCATTGGGCTCTGTCTAGCACGCAAGTTTGACCGATAACGATAAGGCTGCTGACTCTGGAAAGGAGTTGACGTCTGTTGCGAAGACTGGACAGATTGTTGACTTTGATCAGTCGAACCACTTGGAGGTCGAGTCTGAATTATCAGGGACTCCTTTTGTTCAAGCGATTTCATCCTCAAGTTTGGTCTAGGCAGCAACTGAGGACAGGGGGATTCTGACACCAATGATTGCAGAATATACTTCTGATCTACGGCAGCTTCGGGAACGTCCATCATTTTAGCACCAACTGGGGTAAGACCATTAGGTACAATTACGCCGCCCGGCGTGAGTTCAATAACTTTTGCGTCAATCAAGTCCTGAACGTTGTGCTTAAAAGCGTGGCAACTTTCCACATCATGTCCGGGTGCCCCGGAATGAAATTCACACTGCTTACTAGTGTCATACCCATAAGGAAGCGTCGTTCCTGTGAGTGGTTCCAATGTTCTTTTTTCAACCAGCTTCAAACTCAATAAAGTCTGAAAGAGCTTAGCATATGTTGAAGGCGGCGCCTCAAATATCCTCCTTGACCTTCGCCGAACCGGATGTATCTTTTGTTGTTGTTGGTGGTGTCGATCAACACGTCTTTTAAGCTCAGGTTCCACAAGCACGAGTTCCACAGGCACAGGTGGAACAAACTCCTTCACTGCGGCTTCAGATAGCTGATCATCCTCTTTCCTAAGCACATTCTTGACTACTTCCATGATCAAGCTCATTTGGGTCTTCAGCTGATTATTTTCCTCTTTGAGTATCTTCTGATCCAGACGCAACTCTTGCATGTCTTTCATCATCTGCCTTAGCTGGCTTCGGACTTCAATCAATTCAGCCTGATTCTGTTCCATATCTCTGAGGGAATTCCTGCAACAAACTAGAGATCAGGAAATAAGACCCACGGTTCTGATGTACCTGTTATGTGAGAATGCAATGCAGAAATCAAACACATATTCACGACAAGACAAAGAAACCCCAAGCTATAAGCACAGAGATAAACGCCTCACACCACTATGTAAAGTCAACAAGAGCAGCAAACAAGCACACCCAAGTACAAAATACAATGACCCCAGCCAATAAGCCTGGTGGTGGTCAGCAAACAACAATGCACGAAAGCTAGACAGATGCGACGCCCGACGCAGAAACCTCTAGCAACTTCCTCCATATTCAACTGAGCTCTCCGTTGGACATTCTTCCTACCATACACTCTCAGTGGAGTATTCCATGCCATTGACTGACGAACCCACACAACTGGATGAAGGATAATCAATAATCCGAACAAAACCCTGAGGTGTGATGAAGATCTTGTTAGAGTCTAGCAGATTCTGAACTTGGCTTCTAAGCACCTTACAATCATCTGTCGAATGCCCTTGTACCCCAACATGGTACTCACAGCGGGCGCTGGCATCAGAACCTGAAGGATAAGGCGGGATCATTGGACTAGTCTCTTTCGGCACTATTAATCCACTTTCGACCAAATCTGGCAACAACTGACTGTACGACACCGGTAGCTGAGTAAACTGCCTTTCAGGTTTCCTTGGTCTTTGTCGGGCGTGATGACACGGCTGCCGATAATATGACTGCTGGTTTGAAGTGTCTGACAACTGAGCCTGAGACGCTAGAGATTCTGAGACAACATCGCTTCCTTCTTCCCAGTCCTCTTGAGAACTGACAACTGATTCATTCTTATTAACTGGGATATAAGGAGCATCTCGAAGCTTTCCATTCTTGAGTCCTCTCTCCACAAGCTCCCCCATTCTCATCAAGCCTTCAAAGCTTATACAAGTGAACATCATGTCGTAATAACGGCCCTTCAGAGTACCCAAAAAGAGGCTAACCATTTCTCTCTCCTGAATCGGTGGTTGAACACGAGCAGCCAATTCTCTCCATCTTTGCACATACCCCCTAAAGGATTCATTCTCCGCACGAGATAATTCTTGCAACTGCACGCAAAAAGGAGCCATTTCCAGGTTGTAGTCGTACACGAAGGCATAGGCTAAATCCGACCATGATTTAATACTATCACCCTTCAAGTGCATGTACCAGTCCAAAGATGCTCCGATCAAACTATCTTGGAAACAGTGAATCATGAGCTTGTCATTGGTGATATGCGAAGTCATTCTTCTGCAGAACATAACCAAATGTAGCTTCGGACAACTATCCCCTTTGTACTTCTCAAAATTGGGCATCTTGAACTTCGGAGGCAATACAAGACCTGGCACCAAACACATGCCCGCAGCATTCAGATCAAGAGCATTCTTATTCACCAGGGCAGCAATCTGATCTTCCAACATCTAAAGTCTTCTCATATACTCAGCAGTCCTTGGGTCCTGAATATTAACCTGTGGAACAACTCTTAGAGATGGAACAATCCTTAGAGAATCTGGCGTAGAGAAAGTGAAATTGTGACACTCTGCGTCATTAAAAGAATATGGACCTCTGACAGGGGTTTGCGCGGGCTGAGCAACATTGTTCATCTGAGTTCTTTGACCATTGTTTCCTCCTCCATTTAGAGCTGTTATGGCTTCCATGACCTGACTCACCTGGTGCTTCAACAATTCAAACTCTGCCCGAGTAACAACCAAGTTCTGCTCTCCTGAAGCCATGATCTTTCCAGATGCTAACTCAAGTCCAATACGAATGTCGGGAAATCAACTGACGAAGCAGACAAAACACGGGTAAGCTCCCTGTTCTGGCTGAGGATGAATATGCAAAATGAAATGCAAATGCAAACAGTCATGCAAAATGCACACACAAGGGACCAAGTGTGCTGTTGAGAAGCCCAATCCATAATACTGGTCTTAATCAGACCCATAACACTGCTCAAGCCTGGTCTCAACAAACCAAAACAATACTCCAACCTGGTCTCCAACAGACCCCGTAACGCTGTCCTCAAATATCAACGCCACTGAATCTCACTCAAGAAAACCGGTAATCTGGAGGTCAAGTTACCTGCATGCCCCAACCCCTCTCACAGGTAGGTGTCCTAATAACTGACACAAGGTATGGCATCCTATGCGGTCGTTGGCATCACAGACTTTCAAGACGGATGATACGATACCCAGAAGGTGTGGCATCATCATGTCTTGAAGAGGCATCACTTAGCCAACTTCCAAATGATCGGTCCCCAGAGTCGACAATCCAACTAACCAACAACCCCTTCAACCCAAAGGGTTGAAAAAGAAGTCAACCAGAAGAACCTCGTCCGAGCGTGGATTTCATGAGACACTAGTACATGCAAAGCACGCACGCGCCCATTAATTTCCACTCTAATTCTAGGTGCACTCAAGCCCAGGTCCGGCTTATCTCTCAATCATAGAACCCCCTCATACCCACAGCAATAGTCACAATAATAAAGTTGAAAGTAAAATACAGAAACGTAAATCCATACAAAACCCACGACGGGAAAACAAGCGCTAGGATTGACTCGCGTAGGGAACCGTTGGAGTCCCCAGCAGAGTCGCCAGTTGTCGCTACTGCGAAAATCGGCGCCGGCTGAACAGAAAAGTCGCCACCGTGCGTTATTTATCCCAACAGAGGGAAAGGAAACGCTCGAAGTAAACCTACCGAAAATACGGGAAAGGAATTGTCATCGCAACCAAATCCTGGATTCGGGAGTCGGTTACGCAAGGGGAAGGTATTAGCACCCCTCACGTCCGTCGTACTCGACGGGATCCACGCTTGTTTTCTAGTACGGATTGTTATTCTATCTATTCTATAGGTCAAGGGTTAAAAGAAAATAAAATGACTCGGCAAAGTATCGCACTTTAAGCCTACGTATTCCCGTCTGGAACGAGAAATCAGAGTCAACGTAGTTCGCCTACCTACGGGAAAGGAGGGGGAGGTTGCTCGCTAGGATATCACATCTTATGCCTACGTACTTTCATACAGCATGAAAGATCAGAGCAAACGTAGTTCGGGCTACGGAAGACACAGATTGGTCTGACTGTTTTTTATTCTTCTGAAAAGGTTTTCTCCTGATTAAGAGTCCAAGCGGACAAAAATGACACCTTTGATTGGTTTTCAGTCTTTTACGCAAGAACTATTTTTATTGATGTTTAACCTCTTATTGTATTTTTTGATTGTTTTGAGATAGAAGAGAAAGAACTCTAAAACCTAGGGTTAAAAAATGGGAAGCAAAATTATCCTATTGTTATCATGCATGGATGAGAGCCTAATGTTTGTCATATTTCTCTCTTGCGCAGAGAGAAACAGAGATCCTAGGGGATAAACGGAAAAGAAACAACATATATACAGTAAAGCAGTAAAATGCATGAGATGCAGCAGTACAAGCGAGGCAAGGGAGCCCACTCAACCTCGAACCTAGAAAACAATAGGCAAAGTGAAACAACTTCACTTCAAACCTAAGGGGAAAATTAACAAACAATACAGCAAAGAAAAGAAACCCCAAAACCAGCTCTGACAGCACACCAGCTACTACAGCAGCAGCTCTAAAGACATCCAATTCTGACAGTTGATAAACAGCAAAACAGTAACATCTTTAATTGAACTCTAAAGTCAAGCTCTAATGATACCCAAGCCACAACAAGCTTCCATCTCCAAGCAATCACCAAGCTCAAGCAAGCACAGAATCTTAACCAGTTGACAGCATCAGACAGTCGATAGCTCCAAACAGCAATAAAACCCTAATTCACCAGTTGCACAGCTCTGACAGCACAAGCTCCTCCTTCTTCAATCTTCAATGCACCAGGTCTTCTTCTAGAAGCTTCTTCCTTCAAGGTAAGCACTCCAACAAAGAATTGATTTATCAGGATAAATTGAATGTCAAACAGTTCATTGACAACCAAAGGAAGTCTATGAACAGTTGACATTGTAACAGATTGTTTCCCTCAAAGTTCTACCTCCTAGATAAAACCACTTATCCCTCCAAATGAGGGATGTGAATATCATGGAGGAACTTTTAATCATTGATAAGAATGGAAGCAAAGGAAGCTATCCATGTTTATGAAGAATTTGTTCTATTCTAAGGCTTTACCTATCTCCTATCTCCTATGTCTTCAATCAACTCCAAGCACAAACAATCTTCCAGCTTCAACCTTTGATTATCATCTTCAATCTTCTCTTTTGATGTCTTCATGCTCCACAAGCTCAAACCAAGCCCCATACCCCATAGAAAAGCCCAAAAGCCCAAGCAAACAAATAAAAACCCAAGTGGGAACACCAAACAAACACTCCATTTGTAAAATATACTAAAAATAGTAATATAGTATTTACAATTCTAAGATTAATACTAAGGGGATTTATACATCTACCCTACATGCCCTATATGTCCCAGAACCTAATTCATGCTAACAACCCCAAAATAAAATGTTATAATGCACCAATGTTGAGTTTGAACCCTAATTATACTAACCTAATGTTCTTTAATCAAAACTAAACAAGATTAATCCATAAAAATGTGGAATAAATCTCTAAGGGAACCTATACCTCTAATCTAATCAACCCAACAAGAATCAACTCAAAACTATTCACCAATTGGTCACAAGAAAATTTACAAAAACATGTATCAAATGTACAAAATTAAAGAAATCAATAAAATGGGAAAAATCAAATTAAATTGAAAAAATGGGTGAATATGAAATTTATTATTTTCGTAAAATCACAAATAAATCCAAGATCATGGAGGTATTTTTGAAATATTTTTCTGATTAATTTTGGATTTATTATGATTTTTTTTGTAAACTATATGCAAATATGAAAGAAAAAGAAAATTCAATTAAAATTGAAAAATACAGGGGGTGGCAAAAGCAATTATTCTACACTGCAGGAATACATTGGGCCTAGGAGGGGGGTACTACTAGCAAATGCGCTAGGCCCAATCTGCTTCAGAAAAACAACACAAAAGAATAAACCAGGGGGGTGCAGATAGCGAGAAATTCGCTTTGTTATTCCTGATGGGCCTCAAACGGGGGGTGTAACCAGCAAACGGCCTAAGGCCCAAACCAACACGCCAAAGGGAGGGGGGGTGTTAATGGTAAACAAGGGAGTATGGATCAGTAAACTATGCAATGGGCCTAAGCCCAAATTTAATTCAACCCATCCTCAGCAAAACCAAAACCCTAAAAACTCTTCTAATTCCCCAACCCATTGCTACTATTCATCGTCCCTAAGCAAAACCCTAAACGGCGCTCTCTCTGAAACCCTCTCAAACACACAGATTCCTTCATCCAAACTCTAACATGTTCATCAACCCAACACACCTTACGCCTCAAACTCAGTTCAACTCAGCCCTAATCTAAACTCGCCTCACCATCTTATCGTTCAAACTCTCACTAGATGCCTTGACCTAATTCCATTTCAACACCTAACAATCCAGCTAACTAACCGGCTATGAATGTTTACGAGTTAGAGAAGGAAGAACAAGAACCTGGAGAATCTGATGAAGAAGATGAATGTTGGACGACGATGAGGATGGTGAGGTTCCAGATGCGCGAAGATCTGCAAATCGAGGAAGATCGGGGACTTTGATGAACGTCTGAAGATCTTTGTTGAAGATATGAAGATCTGCGAAGATCTAAACAGAAAACTGGAGATTTGAGTAATCGGGAGGAATTTCTGGGCGAGCACTTGAAGATCTATGAAGTTCTTGGCGGATCTGGGAAAGGTGATGAACGAACGATGAATGTTCTTCGTGGAATCCAGATGATGATGAAAGTTCTTGATCAATTTTCAGGAAAGTTGATGGAGGATGAACACACAGAGCTCCAGATCGTACGAGCCTATTGATGATTCCTGGAAAATTCAGACGAACATTGATGTTGACGAACGAACACTTGTTGAAGATTTCTGGAAAATCACTGGCGAATCATGAGAGGTTGATGATTCTGATGATGAATCTGAATCAGAGAATATGAAGATTAGCATTTTCCGGCGAAATTTGGTTTTCCAGCGACGGTTAGAGGGGTGTTACGGCGACCGGCGGTGACGGTTAGGGTGGTCACCGGGAGCTTTGCATGGCCGGCGGTGAAGGGACCGGCGAGGGATGTGGCGGAGACAAGTGTCCAATTTGCATGCAGAGGGAGAGTGAGATGGAGACACGTGGGGTGCTAGGTGGCAGAGAGAGTTCTGAGTGGAAGTGTGCGTTGGCGCGATCTGAGAGAGAGAGAGAGAGAAAGAGAGAGAGAGAGAGAGAGAGAGAGAGAGAGAGAGAGAGAGAGAGAGAGAGAGAGAGAGAGAGAGAGAGAGAGAGAGAGAGAGAGAGTGAGGTGGCTGAAACTGGGGCTGCACGCGTGGCAACGCTTTTATATGACAAGTGGCATCACTCTCGGCTTTTCTGAACTCTGGATAATTGCATAATTGTGGCCCAATTGCTAATCCTGTGACTTAAACATAATTAGTGCACTAAACAAATGCTAATGCTACCTAATTAATCTAAACAGAAAAATTAAAAACAAACCCTAATTAACTAAAACGAAAATTAATAAAAAAACATAATTAAAATCTCTAATTAATCCTAAAATGAAAATTAAAAAATAAAATCCTAATTAATCTATAAAAAAAACAGAAAAGATTTAATATCTAAAAACTATTTAAAAAATCTAGTTAAATCTGAAAAATCAAATAAAATCTAAAAACATTTAATCCTATTTTTAAAAAATCTATTCTATTAATTTTGAAAAAATCAATAAAACTCTAATAATATCTAAACACCCTAATATCTATTTTAAAATCTATTCTATTAAAGAAAATTAATATCTAATTATATCTATTTAAAAAATCTATTAAAAGGAAATTGATATCTAAAAAAACTTAAAATCTATTAAATCTCTAGAAATATCTATTTATTTATAGGAAAATATCTAAAATCTATTAAATTCTATTAAACTCTATTAGAAAAAATCTAGAAAAATCTATTTAAATGCATTAAAATCTAGAAAAATAAAAGAAAAATCCTAAAAATGCCAGGAAGCCGATTAAATCGGTTGGAGAATAATTGCGCAACCATAGCGAAACCCGGTCACCGAGATGGCCTGAAAACACAAGAAACAAGCACCAATTCTCAGAAGACTCTTATTCCAACCGGCCGGCACTGCCTGAAACGCCAGGGGCTGTAATCCCGATAAATATCAATCTGACTGAGAAAAATGCAATGCATGCAGTATGCGAATGTTAATGCAAAATGCGTCGAAACATAAACCAGATATGGGGACCGGTTGGTCAAATTTTAGGGTGCAACACACAGGTTTTCAACACTACCTTTTTTGCCATGGATATCCAGCTACCTTATAGCTTTCTTTTAGGACATCCGTGGATTCATTCAGCGGGTAATTGTATCTTCCACTCTCGATCAGAAGGTCAAGTTTGTGGTTGATGGTAAAATTGTCATTGTCGGTGGTGAGGAAGATATTATAGTGAGTCATTTGACTTCATTCAAGTATGTTGAGGTAGAAGGCGAATTTCACAAGACTCTTTGTCAGGCATTCGAAGTTATGAAAGTTACAAAAACTCCTCCTCTAGAGGTTAAGAAGCCTGAGATTTATGTGATATCTTGGAAGGAAGCTAAAATTATGGTAGAAGATGGCCAGTCTAAAGGATGGGGTCAAGTGCTTGATTTACTCGTGAAGAAGGATAAGTTTGGTCTTGGTTACAAGCCTTTTCAAATATCTTAGAAGAGGATAACTTCGAAGATTCAAGGCCCTCTGGTTCCTATCAAGTTTTCCAGTACTGGTATTGTTCGTGATGGTCAGATTTATGTTGTAGACGACGATGCTGATAGTGATTGTGATATGGATAATTGAATCCACCCATGAATCCTAGAGAACAAGCTCACCAATTGGTCATCTGTGGATATCAGTCCAGTCACTCTTGATCAAGAGTAATTTCCTTTGATTTAATCGTGCATGATAATTCCTACACTCTGCCCAAGGCGTAGTGAACTTTTATTGGGCCTTATTGTGTCATTCGCAATTTTTATCATTAATAAATGACGTTTTGCATTCAAATATTTTGCTCCTTGTCTTTCATTTTTACTTTATATCTTTTTTTTTTAAAAAAATTTAATGTTTTCTTTTTCCTTTTCCTTTTATCATTCGCATTCTAAAATAAAAGCATGGACCATCATTCATGCAGATCCATCACTTCGGATACCACCGATAACAATGTTGCTATGGCTTATTATGACTTTGAAAATCCAATTTACCACGCGGAAGAGGAGTGTGAAGAAGATTATGAACTCCTTGAAGAGTTGGCTAGATCTTAAGGCATGAAAAAGTTATTCAACCACCCCAGGAATCTGTGGAAGTTGTGAACCTTGGCACCGAGGATGAAAAGAAAGAAGTCAAGGTTGGGATGCTTTAGAAGAGGGTGTGGAAAGAAAGTTGATAGAGATGCTACGGGAGTATGTTGATGTCTTTGCATGGTCTTATCAAGATATTCCTGGACTTGTTACGAATATTGTCGTGCACCGATTGGCTCTCAAAGAGGGTTGTCCTCCAGTCAAGCAGAAGCTCAGAAGTGTAAGAACACAGATTGTTTCTTAGTTATATCTCTATGTTTTGATGATAACACTTATGAATTTTGTATTCAAGAATTATATACTCTAAATTTGTTCTAGACTGTTTGCTACAGGTACTAAAGAAAATATTCTTAAAAGAGCAAATTTGGATCTGAACAATGATATTATGAAAGGCTTCAAAGGTTCAAGAGCATCTTAAATGAAGATCTGAACGCTGCTCCCAGAAGAATCTGAATGCTGTCTACTAAAGATTCTGAAGCAGGAGCCTCAAAAGAATAGAAGACTCTGAGAGATCAGAAGCTTAGTCATCAGATGACTCTGAAGATACTGCGCTGCTTAAGTATTGAGAATCTGATATAGAAGACTCTGCTCTGATAGATTTACACGCTCAAGCACACAAGCTGCACATACTCTGATTCAGCATAATCTGAAGAACATCCCAAGACTCTGAAGATCCAGAAGATCTCTACTTTGGAGATTCTGAAGATTCAGACTCTAATGTTGAAAGCTGAACTTATTTAGTGAAGAAGATTTGAATATGTACATTGGCATATCTCAACAGCTCTTTCCTCTTTTGTACTATACACAAGAACACAGACAAAAAGGTTTTATCTGTGCAATCCATTCTAAGGAAAGTTTCTGCAAAGTGAAGACAAAAGGCATCAGGCTTTTTCAGCACAGCCTCCAATGAAAAGACAAAAGGCTCCAGGCTTTTCAGCACAGCCTTCAACGTTGAGAAGACTTCATGGATCTAAGTGCCTATATAAAGAAGTCCACTCCATCTTCTTCAGTAACGAACTACTTGCAAAAAATCACTCATCAAAGCAAAACTCTCAAAGCTCTTATAATTTTATTTTGCTATAACATTGTTCTTAACTTAAGAGAAATATCACAGTTGTGATAACTGCTTCTTAGAAGCATTTTTACTCTTGTAATAGTTTTACATTGTTTGTAAAAGGTTTTCCTTAAGAGGATCCAGTTGGGATCAGTAGCTCTTGAGAAGACTAAGAACAGTTGTTCTTAGGCGTTACTATTGTAATCTGTTTGATTAAATAGTGGATTAAGTCCTTGACTGAGAAAAGCAAATCACTCTTGAGAGGGTGGACTGGAGTAGTTGAGTTCAACAAACCAGGATAAAAATAACTGTGTTTAAATCTTTGATTATTTGTCATACTTATTCAACCCCCCCCCCTTCTAAGTAATTTTCTCACCTTCAGTTGGCATCAGAGCTCCGGTTCTGCGTGTGCTACCACTTAACCGTGTCAGTAAAGATCCAGTGAGAAAAGTTACTTTGTTAAATATCTGTTTGTCATTATGGGTGACACATCTACATCCAACTGTAACAAATATGAAGGGGATAGAATCAGCACAAAGCCTCCCATGTTTGATGGAGAAAATTTTGATTACTGGAAGGACAGGATAGAAAGTTTCTTCCTGGGGTATGATGCTGATTTGTGGGACTTAGTTATTGATGGCTATGAACATCCTACAAATGAGGATGGCAAGAAAGTTGACAGAAAATCAATGATAGAAGTCCAGAAGAAGGATTTCAAAAATCACCATAAGGCTAGGACAATATTGCTTAATGCAATCTCTCATACTGAGTATGAAAAGATTACTAACAGAGAAACAACTCATGGAATGTTTGAGTCACTTAAAATGACTCATGAAGGAAATTCTCAAGTGAAGGAGACCAAGGCTCTGGCGCTTATACAGAAGTATGAAGCGTTCAAAATGGAAGAATCTGAAAATATAGAAACTATGTTTTCTAGATTCCAGATCCTTACAGCTGGTCTAAAGGTTCTGGACAAGGGATACTCCACATCAGATCTTGTAAAGAAAATCATCAGAAGTCTACCTACCAGATGGAGACCAATGGTGACTGCCTTGAAGATGGCAAAAGATCTGAACAAGATCTCTTTAGAAGAACTCATCAGCTCACTGAGGAGCCATGAAATTGAGCTTGAGGAAGATGAACCTCAGAAGAAAGAAAAAGGTAAATCTGTTGCTTTAAAATCTAATAAATCTGCTAAAGCTTTGCAGGTTATTGAAGAAAGCTCTGAAGAATCTTCTTCTGAAGAAGAAGATGAATTATCCATGCTGTCCAGAAGGATCAACAGACTCTGGAAGCACAAGGGAAAGAAGTTCAACAACTTCAGAAAATCTGATCATAGAAAGGAATCTTCTGGGCACAGAAGATCTGGCAAGAAAGAAGTTGTATGCTATGAGTGCAAAGAACCTGGGCATTATAAGAATGATTGCCCCAAACTTCAAAGAGAAAAACCTAAGAAGAAGGTTGACAAAAAGAAGAAGGTTCTGATGGCAACATGGGATGACTCAGATGATTCTGAATCATCTTCTGAATCAGAAGAAGAATGTGCTAATGTTACACTGATGGCCAGCACAGAAGATCAAGAGGAAGGAACCTCAGGATATGAATCAGATTCTGAATCTGATGATGACGCTGAAGAGGTAATGGCTAAACTTACCAAAGAAGAACTTATAAAAGTTTTAACAGAAGTTCTTAAAAGTTATAACAATATCAAACTCAAATACAAGAAGCTGAAAAGCAATCTTGAATCTGAGATTGATCTTCTGAAGACAGAACTTGTTGAGCAAAAAGAAATTAATCTGAAAATCAAAAATGACTTTAAAATAACTCAACAAGAATCTGAATCTGAGACTAAGTCATGTGAAAACATTTTAGAAAAATATGACTCTAGCTTTCAGAGATTCCTTACTAAGAGCATAGACAGAAGCAAGATGGCTTCTATGATCTATGGTGTTAGTGGGAACAACAGAAGAGGTATTGGATATGAATCTTCATCTGGAAGTAATCCAAAATCTGTTGACAAACTTTTCATCAAGAAGACACCTCTGTATTCTCAATTTAAATTTGGTCACTTAAATGACATTAAACACACAGGCTCTGAGAAGAATACTTATGTGTTTAAACCCAAGGCAAGTCAGAATAAACATTATGTTGAAAAACAGAAGTTTAGACAAACCTACAAACCAACTAACCCCAAAGGACCCAAGAAGATCTGGGTACCTAAAAACAAAATAATTCCTGTTGCAGATGTTCTTAGCAGCAAGATTCGGACACCAGTCATGGTACCTGGACTCTGGATGCTCACGACACATGACAGGAGAAAGGTCTATGTTCCAAAGCCTGGAACTTAGATCTGGAGGTGACGTGAAGTTTGGAGGGAACCAGAAAGGCAAAATCATTGGATCTGGCACTATTGGAAATGGTAAACTTCCCTCTATAACTAATGTTTTACTTGTTGAAGGCCTAAAACATAACTTATTGTCCATAAGTCAATTAAGTGACAATGGTTATGATATTATCTTTAATCAAAAATGTTGTAAAGCTATATGTCAAAAGGATGGCTCTGTCCTATTTAGAGGTAAGAGGAAAAACAACATCTATAAAATAAATCTTTCAGAACTTAAAGTTCAAAATGTTAAATGCCTTTTGTCTGTTAATGAAGAGCAATGGGTCTGGCACAAAAGATTGGGCCATATTAATATGAGACGTATATCTCAGATTAATAAACTTAATCTTGTCAGAGGACTCCCTAATCTGAAGTTCACTTCAGATGCTCTTTGTGAAGCATGCCAAAAGGGGAAGTTTTCAAAAACATCTTTTAAATCAAAAAATGTTTTTCTACTTCCAAACCACTAGAACTACTTCATATTGATCTGTTTGGACCAGTGAAAACTGCATCCATCAGAGGCAAGAAGTATGGATTAGTCATTGTTGATGACTATAGTAGATGGACATGGGTAAAGTTCTTAAAACACAAGGATGAGTCACATTCTGTGTTCTTTGACTTCTGCAAGCAAGTCCAGATTGAAAAAGATTTCAAAATTATAAAAGTCAGAAGTGATCATGGGGGTGAATTTGAAAATAAATATTTTGAAAAATATTTTTCTGAAAATGGCATTGCTCATGATTTTTCCTGTCCTATAACTCCACAACAAAATGGGGTTGTAGAGAGGAAAAACAGAACTCTGCAAGAAATGGCCAGAACCATGATCAATGAGACAAATCTGGCAAAACACTTTTGGGCAGAAGCAATCAACACAGCTTGTTATATTCAGAACAGAGTGTCTGTAAGACCTCTTCTGAAAAAGACTCCATATGAACTGTGGAAGAACAGAAAGCCTAACATTTCATATTTTCATCCTTTTGGATGTACTTGTTATATACTTAACACTAAAGAAAATCTTAACAAGTTTGATTCCAAAGCACAGAAGTGTTTCATGCTTGGTTATTCTGAATGCTCTAAAGGCTACAGAGTATTCAATACTGAAACACAGATTGTGGAAGAATCTATTCATGTAAGATTTGATGATAAGCTTGGCTCTGAAAAGCCAAAGCAGTTTGAGAATTCTGCAGATAGAGAAGTGATTCTCACAGACTCTGAAGGATCAGAGGCAGAAAAGGCTAAAGAAAAGGAATCTGAAGCAACTCCAGATGCTATTCACCTATCTTCTCAATTGGACAACTTACACATTTCTGAAAGATCAAATGTCAGAGGATCTTCTTCCAGAATCAAGGCATCTCACCCAGAAGATGTGATTATTGGAAAGAAAGATGATCCAATTAGGACAAGATCCTATCTCAGAACATCTGAATCTTCATTGTTTGGCTTAGTGTCAATAATTGAACCAACATCTGTGGATGAGGCTCTGAAAGATAATGAATGGATTATTGCCATGCAAGAAGAGCTAAATCAATTCACCAGAAATGAAGTTTGGGATCTGGTTCCTAGACCTAAAGGATTCAATGTTATTGGAACAAAATGGGTCTTCAGGAATAAGTTGAATGAAAAGGGAGAAGTTGAAAGGAATAAGGCAAGGCTGGTTGCTCAAGGATACAGTCAACAAGAAGGTATTGATTACACTGAGACATATGCTCCAGTGGCAAGGTTAGAATCTATACGTCTTCTTATTTCATTTGCTGCACAGAATAACATCACTTTGTATCAGATGGATGTTAAAAGTGCCTTTCTTAATGGTATTATAGAAGAGGAAGTATATGTCCACCAACCTCCTGGTTTTGAAAGTGAAAACTTTCAAGATCATGTTTTTAAACTAAAGAAATCTCTTTATGGATTAAAACAAGCTCCTAGAGCTTGGTATGAGAGGTTGAGCAACTTCCTTCTGAAGAAAAATTTTATCAGAGGAAAAGTGGATACAACTTTATTCTGTAAAACTGTTAAGAAAGATTTGTTGATTTATCAAATTTATGTAGATGATATTATTTTTGGATCAACAAATATTATGCTTGGAAAGGAGTTTGCTAAATGTATGCAGGAAGAGTTTGAAATGAGCATGATGGGAGAATTGAGATTCTTTTTGGGAATCCAAGTCAACCAGACTCCAGAGTGCACCTACATATATTAAACCAAATATGTTAAAGAGCTTCTGAAGAAGTTCAACATGGTTGATAGTAAAATGGCAAAGACTCCAATGCACCCTACAAGCACTCTAGGTAAGGAAGAGGTAAGTAAGAAGGTAGATCGGAAACTCTACAGAGGTATGATAGGATCTCTTCTATACTTGACTGCTTCTAGACTAGATATTCTGTTTAGTGTCTGCTTATGTGCAAGATTCCAATCAGATCCTAGAGAATCACACTTAACAGCTGTTAAGAGGATTCTAAGGTATCTGAAAGGTACTACTAACATGGGTCTGTGTTACAGAAGATCTGATGAATTTTCATTAGTTGGATTCTGTGATGCTGATTATGCTGGAGAAAGAGTTGAACGTAAAAGCACTTCTGGAAGCTGTCAGTTTCTTGGAAGTCATTTGATCTCATGGTACAGCAAGAAGCAACCCACTATTGCACTATCAACTACAAAGGCAGAATACATTGCTGCTGCTGGATGTTGTACGCAGATGCTCTGGATGAAGAGTCAATTAGAAGATTATCAGATCTATGAGAGTAATCTTTCTATCTTCTGTGATAATACTTCTGCTATATGTTTGTCAAATAATCCAATCTTGCATTCTAAGGCTAAACATATAGAAATTAAACATCACTTCATCAGAGACTATGTTCAGAAGGGTGTAATCAATCTAGCCTTTGTTGATACAGATCATCAATGGGCTGATATTTTCACAAAACCCCTTGCTGAAGATAGATTTAAGTTCATTCTAAAAAATATTTGTATGGATTTCTGTCCAGAGTAATATTTATCAAAGGCAACTTCTCAGATGCAAAATGTTTAATGATCCGAAGTATTTCACCTGACTTTTGTTCATTTATCTTTAATTAATTTATTTGTGTGAAACTCTGAACTAACAAACTCAGAAGATCTGAAAGTTGGAAACGTTTCATTTCTTGAGAGACATCAGATGCACATACAAAGCAAACACGTGTCACTCAATATCTGAAACGATGGAGTGCTCAACTGAATTGACGTTTGAGGTATTGCTTTGAAAATCTCATTTTTCTTGGTTTTCCCCCCAGCTGTCATAATTTTAATGTGAAATGATTACTTTCATTAAATGCTGTACAAACGTGTGTATGTATCTTTTGTTGTGCCCAATGCTTGATTTTTTTTGGTTCTCTATAAATACCACCTATCACACTATTTTCACACTTTTCACATTCACTACACTCATGCGTTTCTGTTCTCTCTTCAACCTCTACTAAAACCCTAAACCCAAATCAAGATCTTCTTCTTCATCAATGGCTTCTACATCAAATACTGCTGAAAAATCCAACAAAACTATAATGTACAAGAAACCAGAACGCACCCTATTTACTCCAGTAGCAGATCTTGAGGCTCTGTGTGAGAGCTTCGTTG
The DNA here is from genome assembly GCA_963859935.3 of Lathyrus sativus. NCBI lineage: Eukaryota > Viridiplantae > Streptophyta > Magnoliopsida > Fabales > Fabaceae > Lathyrus > Lathyrus sativus. Next base: position 204,175,539 of record OZ012738.1, on the reverse strand, counting down.
ATCTTGAATCATTAAAGGAAAATGGGTTTGACCTAACACCTGCCATTAAAGCTCAAGGCTGGGAGAAATACTTTGAGAGATTGATGGGTCCTGTGTACCCAACTCTTGTAAAGGAATTCTGGATTCACGCTAGCGCTGGTCCTAAGTTTATTCACTCATCTGTTCTTGGGATGGAGATAGTGATTACTGAGAAACTGATCAGGCAACTGTTCAGTTATACCGAATCTGATGGAGTTTCAAACCTTGCTTCTTCACGTATTGATATGGCTAAGGTATATGAAGAAATCACTGTAGCTGGAACACCAACAAGTAAGGTTAAAGATCTAAAACCTATCTATAAGATCTGGGCAAAGATATTTATGAGTACATTTTTCACAGAAAGTCATCCAACTCACCAGACTATGTGAGTTCAGAACATCTGTATTTCATGTACTGCATCAGCCAAAATGTTAAGGTGGATCTGCCCTATCTGATCTTCAGTCATCTTCTGACTCATGTCAAAGAAACTAGAGAAGAGGTCAGAGCTAAAGTTGGGAAAGTTAGAACTTGGATACCTCTGGGAAGACTGATTTCAGACATCCTTGTTGAAAACAAGCTGGTAAAGCATCTGACAGATGCAAAGATTACAGAAGATCTGTCATACATCATTGGATCTGAGATAAATGGACTCAATCTGAAAAGGATGAAAATCATTTCAGAACTGAATGGGAAACTAAGGAAGATAAACTCTGAGGAGGTCCATGGCAGAAGGATACCCTTAGAAGACTTTCCAATGTTCAGTGCAGATGAACCAAAGGAATTTGTCTGGATTTACATTGCAGAATGTCTAAAGGAAGGAATTCCTCTACCTGCTAATCTTGTTCAGAAACCAGGAGAAGAAATGCCCAATCTGATGAAGGAAAGGCGTAGTAAGAGGAAAGCTGAAGAAGGATCGGTTCAGAAGAAAAGGAAAGTATCTGAAGTTTCAAGGAAGAAGAAGAAAGTAGCAAAGAAAGCCAGAATCAGTTCTAGAGATGCCACTCTGGAAGAGGTTAGAGACACTATTCAGCAGGTATTAACATCTGATCCTACACCTGCTGTTCATTCACCCCTTTCATCACCGCAACTTTCTCCAAACCTTAGACAAAGAACTTCAACACCCAAACAATCTGCAAATCCTTTATCTGAACCACCCTCATCTGAACCAGTACATTCACAACCATTTTCTGTACCAATTCCCTCTGAACCCCAACCTCATATTTTATCTGAACCCCCTCAAACAATTCAAACAGACATTCCACAACCTCAAACACTTCAATCAGAAATTCCACAAACAGAAACAATTCAACCAGAAATTCCTCAAACAGAAATTCCACAACCAGCAATGTCACAACCTGATAATCCCCATTTAGAGACTCTCCAACCAGAAACAATCATTTCAGAACCAAACCAACCAGAGACTGTTCAAACTGAACACTCTGAACAACCAATTCCATCAGAAGATCCAAATATTTCTGACAATATTCTTGATATAGAACCCCTCAATCAATCAATTATAATTTCTTCAACATCTGTTCACTCAGATGAATCTTCTGATTCATCTGATTTTGAATCAGAGTCACTCAAACAAGCACGTTCTGAGAGTGTTATGAAGGAACATCTTAACATTTCCATGTTTCATACTCCACCAAACTCTCCACCTCAACCACAACCATCTGAAATTCAACTATCTGAAACTCAAACATCTGGAACCCAAACCATTCCTCAACCATCTGAAACCAATCCATCTGAAACACAAACCATTCCTTAACCATCTGAACACCCTCAATCTGACATCCAAACATCTCAACCACAACCATCTGAACCTACACCATCTGAACCTACTCATGTTAACACTCCTAATCCTAATCCCTCTGAACAGTCTGAACAGTCAGATCTAGGATCATGTGTTAATGCTATGTTTGAAATTTCCAAAAAGGAGATAGATTCTGAATATACTCGTGTTAAGGATGTGTGCATGTCTAGTTTGGATCCAACTGTTTCAAATGCTGCTTGGAAGCGTTTCATCTGGATGTTCAACAAAGCTGCCTTAAAAGTTAGAGCTAAATGCTTTAAGCTTGCTAAGACTAAGTTTGCAGAATTAATCAAGGTAACTCTGATGAACATGCCTCCTCCTCCTCCTGTGTTACTTTTGGAAGCTGCTCCTCCAGAAGTTCCGGAATCTGAAATGGTTGAACAAGCTTCTGAAGAAAACCAATCTGAAGGGAACCCTGCTGCTACTGCATCTGCTCCGTCTTCATCTGTGGTCGCAGAGCTTGTGAATGATGTTAAGTGTAACACCCCACTTCCCCGTATTAAATAAAATATAAATATTATAATAATAATCAGAGTTTTCACCAAAAAGTGGGATATCACATCTCCAAATTTTATAAAAATACTTTATTCATTCTTTTCAAAATAATACAGCGGAATTTGTTTAATAAAATAAAATACATCAAATTCATGATACGTCACAGGATTACAATAAGTTTGACATGAAACAGTTAAAACACCCATATCCCGTGTTACGTATCAGAGCGTCCTACGACTCGACTGTCACACCACTATCCAAGTTAGCTAAGCACCTGGATTATCTGTACTTCCGAAGAAGCACAGACCACAACAACAACAAAGGGGTGAGAAATAATGATCAGAATATAATGGTAATGTAATACATGTAAACAAGGTAGTAAAATACACCAACACACCAATATTCACCCCAACAACTCCATATAACGAACCTACTGTTCAAATTACAATATAACATATTATAATGCAAATATGCAACTCAACACCATGCATGCGGTACCGACTTATTGGTTCATTCAATCGAACCCACCATTCTCCACAAAGGAGTACGGGTGAATCACTTACGCTCCATCCGAGACATGATTCAACCCCACCATTCTCCACAAAGGAGTACGGGTGAATCACTTACGCTCCATCCGAGACATGATTCAACCCCACCATTCTCCACAAAGGAGTACGGACAGATCACTTACGCTCCATCCGAGACATGATCCATCCCACCAAGACACCATGATATGCACACACCAATGCATAACTATTATGTTCAGGCACACTAAGTGCACACGATCCACCTGATCGTATTATTATACATCACATATATATACATAGATATAACATGCACCAACACCGTATAAATCAATCAGTCAGTAAACAAGTTCATATTCTGTCACCAAGATACAAACACATCCCACTACTCGGGGATACACGATCCTACTGATCACTACATACATATACATCAACTAATTGTCCACCAGTCATTATTACGGGAAACATGCACTATCACCAAGTACACAAGTTAGTTCCCACACTCATCATTCTTACAGTGCATCAAGGCCAAACTGTACCTATCATCTCAACTCAGATCCTCAGTCTATTCTAATACCAATCTTGCACATTACCGTAACCAATAGGCTTCTAATTCCTATTCCCAAAATCATCACCTACACACTTTATCGATACCTCAAAAGCCATACAGAATTTTCCCTAAAAACTGTAAAACACCCTATATGCCCTATATGCCAAATCATCCCAAAACACCAATTCATTAACGATTACTATATAATTAACAACAATCATCATCAATCATAACATAACAATATATATTATACTTACCAATTATCCTATACTTCCTACTCTAGAACCAACATTACGGTACATTACCGACACTTCAGAGTCACTCTGAATCTCACCAAGGTCCTAACCATAGTCATTAACGACACTATAGGGAAACAGCACATAATTTTTCCCAAAGCTATAATCATGGTCATTACCCACACTACAGTAACAACACAAAATCTCACCAAAACTCTATTTATATTTACTATCAACACTACAGTAACAACACAGAATCTCATCAAAACCCTATTTATATTTACTATTAACACTACAGTAACAACATAGAATCTCACCAAAACTCTATTTATATTTACTATCAACACTACAGTAACACCACAAAATCTCACCAAAACTCTATTTATATTTACTATCAACACTGCAGTAACAACATAGAATCTCACCAAAACTCTATTTATATTTACTATCAACACTGCAGTAACAACATATAATCTCACTAACATCACCATAATACATATACACCAAATTCACCAATACCAATCAACAATTCATCAATGTCAAGCATCAATTTATCATTAGCAACAATAATAACAAGCACGCCAATATAAAACTTCATAGATCGGAATTTCACTACGGGGTTAAGGAATCCCCTCTACCCTGTACATGTATATACCATCCCAAATCAAGTTTCTCCCCCCTTACCTTGTTAATCGGTTGATCGATGAAAGAATCCTCCAAGGTTTGGCCAATTCTGATTTTCCCCTGTATCCTTCGTTCTTTGCTCCCTTTTTCCGTTCCCTTTTCCGTTCTCTCCTTTCTATCGTTCTTTTTCCACTTTCTCTAACTTCTCACAATGTATCGTAAAACTACTAATCCCTCACGTTTCTATTTTAATTCTCTAATCCCAATAATAATAATAACTTAATAATAATAATAAATAATAATAATAATAATAATAATAATAGTAATAATAATCCTATTATTATCTCCCCAAAATAATAATAATGTTGATAACAATAGTAACTATAATAAATATAATAATAATAATAATATTCCCACCAATATCAATATTATACACTATATTATTATATTCACCAAAACACCACCAATAATCCTCCCATATCAGGGACACCCACCAATAATAATATTCATACCGATGATAATAATAATAATAATAATAATGATAATAATAATAATAATAATAATAATAATAATAATAATAATACCACCAATATTACTATTAACTATTATATTATTATCTCCACACCACCAATGATCCTTATATATCAAGGATACTCACCAATCACATACCAACACACCCCACCTAAGGGCACACCAACATAAAATAATTAAATTAACACCAAAATGACTAAATAAATAAAATGGGTGTTACATTAAGGATATAAAAGATTGGATGATCAAGCAAGAGAAGACAACTGATGAGATCAAGACCTGGATGTCTAAGCAAGAAGAGTCAACTGCCAAAATGACAGAGCTTCTGACCCTTATTGCCTCTCGCCAGACTTAGTTTTTGCACATGAACTGCTTTTGCTGTTTACTTTTTGTTATGTTATGCGTTTTGGCTTCTGCCTGTTTGACTGTGAACTTTGGTATGTTTAATTGCATGTTGATGTGTTTGCTTCTATATGCTTCCTTTCTTCTGTATCTTTCTGTCTTTAAAAATCTTTTTGATTATGACAAAAAGGGGGAGAAAAAGAGAATTTGAGTGTTCAACCTATAAGCAATTACTAAAACTGAAATTCAGACATTTTATTAACTTACTTTGAATTTAAGTCCTTCAGATTACATTGATATATCTGACATAATTCATTGAAGTTACCCTGAGACTTTTCCAACCAGAACCTGATCTTCCAAAGAAAATCTGAGTATTCAATCAACTCTGATATCTTACTCTGATACCTTTACTCTGAAAGAGAATTCAAGCAAGATGATAACCAGGCACTCTGACTGAAGGAAGTCATAATTATCTGGCATCAAGATTTGATTCTGAAAGACAAACCTCTTTCACCAGGCTCTGAATCTGAAATATACTTAATCAAAAAGGGAAGTGTTTTCTTTTATTAGAGTATTCATTTCAGGGGGAGATTGTTAATCTCAGGGGGAGTTATAATTCATACTTTTTATTGAACAAAATTTCTCATGTTTTGTCATCATCAAAAAGGGGGAGATTGTAAGAACACAGATTGTTTCTTAGTTATATCTCTATGTTTTGATGATAACACTTATGAATTTTGTATTCAAGAATTATATACTCTAAATTTGTTCTAGACTGTTTGCTACAGGTACTAAAGAAAATATTCTTAAAAGAGCAAATTTGGATCTGAACAATGATATTATGAAAGGCTTCAAAGGTTCAAGAGCATCTTAAATGAAGATCTGAACGCTGCTCCCAGAAGAATCTGAATGCTGTCTACTGAAGATTCTGAAGCAGGAGCCTCAAAAGAATAGAAGACTCTGAGAGATCAGAAGCTTAGTCATCAGATGACTCTGAAGATACTGCGCTGCTTAAGTATTGAGAATCTGATATAGAAGACTCTGCTCTGATAGATTTACACGCTCAAGCACACAAGCTGCACATACTCTGATTCAGCACAATCTGAAGAACATCCCAAGACTCTGAAGATCCAGAAGATCTCTACTTTGGAGATTCTGAAGATTCAGACTCTAATGTTGAAAGCTGAACTTATTTAGTGAAGAAGATTTGAATATGTACGTTGGCATATCTCAACAGCTCTTTCCTTTTTTTGTGTTAGACACAAGAACACAGACAAAAAGGTTTTATCTGTGCAATCCATTCTAAGGAAAGTTTCTGCAAAGTGAAGACAAAAGGCATCAGGCTTTTTCAGCACAACCTCCAATGAAAAGACAAAAGGCTCCAGGCTTTTCAGCACAGCCTTCAACGTTGAGAAGACTTCATGGATCTAAGTGCCTATATAAAGAAGTCCACTCCATCTTCTTCAGTAACGAACTACTTGCAAAAAATCACTCATCAAAGCAAAACTCTCAAAGCTCTTATAATTTTATTTTGCTATAACATTGTTCTTAACTTAAGAGAAATATCACAGTTGTGATAACTGCTTCTTAGAAGCATTTTTACTCTTGTAATAGTTTTACATTGTTTGTAAAAGGTTTTCCTTAAGAGGATCCAGTTGGGATCAGTAGCTCTTGAGAAGACTAAGAACAGTTGTTCTTAGGTGTTACTATTGTAATCTGTTTGATTAAATAGTGGATTAAGTCCTTGACTGAGAAAGGCAAATCACTCTTGAGAGGGTGGACTGGAGTAGTTGAGTTCAACAAACCAGGATAAAAATAACTGTGTTTAAATCTTTGATTATTTGTCATACTTATTCAACCCCCCCTTCTAAGTAATTTTCTCACCTTCAAGAAGGACCCGACCAGATATGGTTGTCAAGATCAAGGAAGAAGTTCAAAATCAACTCGATGCAGGTTTCCTAGCTATTTCCAATTATCCTCTGTGGTTTGTGAATATTGTGCCCATGCCTAAGAAAGATGGCAAGGTACGAATGTGTGTTGATTATAGGGACTTGAGCAGAGAAAACCCTAAAGATGATCTTCCACTTCCTCACATTAATACGTTAGTAGACAATACAACTGAATGTTCAGTGTTTCCTTCATGGATGGCTTCTCCGGATACAACCAAATCAAGATGGCCCCAGAAGACATGGAGAAAACAATGTTCATTACCCTGTGGGGAACTTTTTGCTATAAAGTGACGCCCCTTAGTTTAAAGAATGCAGGGGCAACATATCAACATGTTATGGTAACTCTCTTTCATGATATGTTTCATAAAGATATCGAAGTGTATGTTGATGACATGATTGCAAAGTCCCAGGCTGAGGAGGATCATATCGTCAACCTTCAAAAGTTGTTTGAAAGATTGAGAAAGTTCAAGTTGAGGTTGAATCTGAATAAGTGCACCTTTGGGGTAAGATCTGACAAGTTATTGGGCTTTGTTGTAAGTGAACAAGGTATTGAGGTTGATCTAGACAAAGTGAAAGCTATACAATAGATGCCTGAGCCGAGAACCAAAAAATAGTTTTGTGGTTTCTTAGGAAGATTGAACTACATAACTAGATTCATCTCTCATCTTATAGCCACTCGTGAACCCATATTTAAATTGTTGCGAAAAGATCAGGCAGTCAGGTGGAATAACGATTGTCAAAAGGCCTTCAACAAAATAAAATAATATTTGCAAGAGCCTTATATCCTTATGCCTATAGTACCTAGAGACCTCTGGTAATATACTTGACAGTTCTTGAAAATTCCATGGGCTATGTACCCAGATATAGGTGTTGTTGTACACTGAACTGGGTCATCATATTTTGGTGTTATTTATAATTCTGCTGCATATTTTAGTCTTTTCTTATGCTCTATAATACATGTCTTAACAGATGTTGAAACATCTGTCATGACATTGTTCTATTAGATTGTTTTGTTCTGTCATGTCCTTATTTTGTTAATCAGAGATCAATGTATTGACATCTCTTGGGACATCTGAGATCTGCATACCAGAATTTCAGAAAGGGCTTTAGGGTTGCAGAGAACTTGGTTTGAAAGAGAAAGTGTGGAATAATGAATAGAGTTGGTGTGTGAATAGTCAGTGAAGTGGGTTTATAGATAGGTTTAACAATGATGAAAAAATCTATTCTAGTGCAACAATCTGACCTAGGGAAGGAGTGGAAAGATTTTACCTATTTCCAAGAAATCATTTCTCCTAATGTGTCACTCAAGCGTTAGAGTGTTTCAGTTTTAAGACACTTGTCTTAAATCTGAACCACAAACTTATGTTTGATTGACAACTGGTTAATATAACAACTCTTCAGAATTCAGAAGACAGAAATTTTACACAAAGAGGTTCTGACTGGATACTTCTAATATAGGAAACCTTCTCACTTTAGAAGACTCACCGCTTAGAGCCAAAAATCTCAGAGTCTCATTTAACCATTTTGAGAAATTAAACATTTTGAGACAAATCTCTTTTTCATTCTGGACATAAGTCCATTTTCAAATTCTTTAAAATGAAAACAAATATTTCCTCAGCAAGGGGTTTTGTGAAGATAACGGCCTATTGATGGCCTGTATCAATAAATTTTAAATTTTAAATTTTAAATTCCCTTATGAACATAGTCTCGTATATAATGATGTTTAATCTCAATATGCTTAGCTCTAGAATGTAAAATGGGATTCTTAGGTGAGAAAATAGTTTAGGTATTATCACAAAGAATATGAACGTTACTCTCATATATCTGAAAAATCTTCTAGTTGGCTTTTCATATAGAGGATCTGGGTGCTGCATCCAGATAATGCAATATATTCAGCTTTAGGCGTTGATAGTGCAATTGTTGATTGTCTCTTACTGGACCATGGTATTAAGTTATCTCGTAGAAACTAATAACTTCAAAAAGTGCTTTTTCTTTCTACTTTATATCCAGCATAGTCAGTATCCCAGTAACCTACTGGTTTGTACTCTTTTGATTTTCTATAACACAAGCCAAGGTTATTAGTACCTTTTAGATACCTAAAGATCCTCTTAACAGCTGCTATGTGGAACTTCTTAGGATCTGATTGGAAGCGAGCATATAAACATACACTAAATAGAATGTTTGGTCTAGAAACAGTTAAGTATAAGAGAGATCCTATCATACCTCTGTATACCTTTTGTTCTACCTTCTTGCTTACCTCATCATTCTCTAGAATACAAGTAGGATGGATTGGAGTTTTAGCTATCTTGCAATATGACATATCAAACTTCTTCATAAGTTCTTTGGTATATTTGCTCTTATGGATATATGTTCCTTATGAACTTTGATTCATCTGGATACCCAGAAAGAGCTTGAGTTCTCACATCAGACTCATCTCAAACTCTATCTACATTGACTTGGCAAACTCCATGCATAAGGTAGCATTAGCAGAACCAAATATAATGTCATCTATATAAATTTGAACAACTAGAATATCATTTTTGAATGTCTTACATAACAAAGTAGTGTCAACCTTTCCTCTGGTAAAATTATTTTCTACAAAAATTGTTTAGTCTCTCATACCATGCGCTAGGAGTTTATTTCAGACCATACAAAGATTTCTTAAGTTTGAAAACAAAATCTGGATTGCTATGATTTTCAAAACCAAGGGGTTGGTGTACATACACTTCTTCACTTATGTAACCATTCAGAAATGTACTTTTCAAATCCATCTGATATAAGATGATGTTATGATTAACGACAAATAAAATTAAGAGAGAAATAGATTCTAACCTGGAAGCTGGTGGAAAGGTATCAGTATAGTTAATTCACTCTTGCTGACTATAACCTTGTGCTACCATTCTGGCCTTGTTCCTTACCACAAGATTCCACAAATGTAGGTTATATGAGGGACACCAAACCAATGAGCGTTTCTTCAGAAGGTTTGAACGAGGATCTGGTTCTGACTGGTTTAGTCTTATCTCCCATAATCAATTCTTCAAAGTATGAAGATCTTTGTCTGTGCTTTCTCAGAAGTGTCTGAGTAATTTCTGGTTGAATAATTTTAGAGTATTTTGCCTCAGATTCTTTAGCTTATGGTTCTTTATATTCAGATCCTAAAAAAGTAATCTCCAGATCTGCAAACTTTTCAACTAGCTTTGACTTTTTAGAGTCAAGCTTATCATCACATCTAACATGAATTGATTCTTCAACAATTCATATTTCAATGTTATATACTCTATAGCCTTTAGAGTGTTCATCGTATCCTAACATTATACACTTTTGTGCCTTAGAATCAAACTTGTTCAGATTATCTTTAGTGTTTAGAATAAAATAGTTACAACCAAAAGGATGGAACTATGAAATGTTGGGTTTTCTATTCTTCCATAATTCATAAGGAGTCATACTCATAATGGGTCTTATAGAGATCTTGTTCTAAATATAACATGATGTGTTAACTGCCTCTGTCAAGAAGTGCTTAGCAACATTTATCTCATTGATCATGGTTCTAGCCATCTCTTGCAATTTCATATTCTTCCTTTCTACAAATCTATTTTGTTGTGGAGTTCTTGGATAAGAGAAATCATGTGAAATGCCATTTTCATCAAATAGTTTCTCAAACTGCTTATTCTTAAATTCACCATCATGATCGCTTCTAACTTTAACAATTTTAAAGTCTTTCTTGTTTTGCATTTGAGAGCAGAGCAGAAGATAGAAAACAAAGAATGTGACTCATCCTTGTGTCTTAAGAACCTAACCCATGTCCATCTGATGTAGTCATCAATAATGACTAAACAAGAATTCTTGTCGTTGACTAAAGCAATTTTTACTGGTTCAAAGAGGTCAATATGCAAGAGTTCCAAAGGCCTAGAGGTAGAAATAACATTATTTACTTTAAAATAAGTTTTTGAAAACTTGTCTTTCTGACATGCTTCATAAAGAGCATCTGAAGATAACTTCAGATTAAGAAGACCTCTGACTAAATCAAGCTTATTTGGCTGAGAAATCTTTCTCATGCTAACATGGGCCAATCGTATATGCCAGATCCATTGCTCCTCATTAACATACATGAGACATTTAACATTCTGATTTTTAAGATCAGAAAAAGTCTTATTTTATAAATGTTATTTTTCCTCTTTCCATTGAAAAGAATGGAGCCATCTTTCTGACTAAAAGCTTTACAAGACTTTTGATTAAAGATTATGTCATAACCATTGTCACTTAATTGACTTATGGATGATAAATTATGCATTAATCCATAAAATAATAAAACATTAGTAATATAAGGGAGAGAACCATTACAAAATGTGCTAGAACCTATAAAAAATCTTCCCTTTCTGATTACCTCTGAAACCCACGAAGCCACCTAACTTGAGTTCTAGATATTGGAACATATGCCTTCTTTCCGTTATGTGTCGTGATCACTAAGAGTCTAGGTACCACGTGTTGCACCCTAATTTTTGACCATAAGATACCCTCTCGTTTTGCGCATTTTCTATTGTTATTTGACTTTATTTTAATATTTATATTTATGTGACTAACCAATTCTTGTGCAGACGCAGTAATATCAAGTGGAGATAGCGTTCGTTCTCACGATCGATCATCCACACCGTTTTGTTTATTTTGCTTTGTGAGGTTAGGTTCGCTACTGAAAGTTCAAGAATTGTAAAGATGATAAATAGCTCAAATTCTCACTTAAAGCTCGAGATACATTGGTCCGTATGCTTCACAAATTGCAAATGTCCAGGAATGCTAAAATTACCACTTCTAAATTCGAAGATATCATCACTAGAGTTTTATAGAAGCTAAAGCAAATCTCACTGTTGGAGTCCGCTTCCAATTTGTTTACAATGGCATCCGTTTAACGTCCAAGGTTTATTTAAGTTGCGTTTTCAACGAATCGCATCATTTTGCGAATACATGACTTTGGATAAGAGCTAATCCAAGTGAAGGATTCTTCATTTTTAAAGGCTTTTTATGACCGGCATCCGAAACTTAATGTTAAAACTCGAACTCCAAGTTGAGCTTCCAGGTCAAAGAGTCATTAATCTATCATCAATTCAAGACAAGAATTCTGATCAAGCTAAGTTACGTGAAAACTTCAAAGGGGATACAATCCAAATGATCAAAGGAAATTAAGTTAATGCAAAGTTTAAATCCTTATATTGAACAATTGGAGTCTTGGTACAACATAGGATCATAAGTTGATTTCCAGACCAACACCACTCAAGGACATATTTATCTATTTACAACTGATAAGCACTACTCTAGACTTCATTTAACAGCATTGGACATGGCAGTATCTTTTACTTTGTGACTTTCTATTCCTTCCTTGCATATAAGCCTCTCCTTGTTTGGTTTCGCATCCACCACTCATCGACCGGACAGAATCAATGTGAGTGTTACCGTAAATGGCATTCAGTTGCTTCCTTTTGGTAGTGTTAGAGAGGAGATTGATACATGGCCCAAGCGTGTTTGTAACATCTCCCTGCATAAGATCAAAAGGGGACTTGTTAATTTAAAACCAAATAATAATTACCGAGAATCACAAGAAGACCAACTCGTAACTCCGCAACCAGTCTTCCCATCATGTTCGCTTTCGTTGCACCTGTCTCAGAGTTAATTATAAGAAAGCATTACGGTTTGCTACACCTTAATATTCAATCATGCTATCTCACACGCCTTACCGATAGTAGAAACATACTAATTGCGTTTTGGAAGCCTTGCAAGTATAGAAACCACCATCTGGATGCAGCTTGTAAGAGAAACTTCTTTCACCAATAGGACAACATGAAGATCTTGTGCTTTTCTTTTGGAGCTATATGGTCTATCTACCGGCAAGATGCACATTGACATTGCTGTGCTAATATCTTATTTCTGCAAATCAAATGAAACCAATAAAATCTCAAGCAATTATCATCTAAGGGATCTATGTTTCACGTAAAATCACATAAAGGTAATGTAACAGAATTTCCCGCTCGAGCTCTAGCTGATGAGTATTTGCACAAGGTTTCTCTGCTCAAACATGAAAGCGCCTCTCCTCCGCAACTGCAGCCCAGAACCTTGAACCACCTGCATAATGCACAAGGAAGCAAGAGTCATCGAATCTTGTTTTCAGCCAAGACAAAGTATAATAACCACAGACGGTCATAAAGTTCATGAATCCCAGTCACCGGCTTTACAAGCCTCAACTGCAACCGCAGTTACTCGACAACCTCAACGTCAGCTCAGAATTTTGGAGTCTTACTCCATAAGAAATGAAGGCCACAATGTCGGTAAATCTAGCATTATCAAACATGAGCCTGACGTCGACTTGGCAACCAACAGCCGAAGATTGCCTGCGAAATTTAGCATCAGTAACCGTCCACCTCCACCGTTGTCGTTACAGTCATCAGTGTCGAACATAGTTACTTCCATTCCGACCAATTCACCTCAAAATGGTTAAACCAACCAAACACGAACCGAAAGCAGCAGCCATTTGTCAACTGTAAGAGCCATAATCCGGTACGCCATTTCAACCCGTTATACAAGACTTCTCCACGCCAGCACCTGCAGAGCACATCAGAATTCCGTAAGAATTAGCTCGCAGTTTTGAGAAATTAAGAAGAGCATAATCTGAAGTTCAGTAAAGGAAGTTTCAGAATAATTAACAGCACGCCATGAAGTGCTTCATGACAGACCATTGAATTCTAGGAAACTGGATATGCACCATTCAAGTCCAAAGGGAAACGCTCTAGAGAAGGATATTTGCCATGAACACACTCAGTAAACAAGAGCATATTTGATTGAAAAATCAGATAAGTTGATGAATTGAAGCCTGCCTAAGTCCTATCTGCATTCAGAAGCAAACACATCAACAATCATCAAGAGTTTCAGGGCGCTAGCATCAAAAAAAGAAGCTTTGACAAACCTATGATGCGCCAAAGTCAGTCACACCTGCATCAAACGAACTAAACATATTACCAAACCGTCAAGTCACAAACATATTTCCAAATACATCCAACTTGTTTTGACCAAAACGGAAATGATTTTATTGCCATAAAATTGTGTTCGCTACAGCTTAACTTCTTTCCAAAAACAATATTCAACAGAATAAATCGGATTGGGAACGAATTAATTGCGATTTAATCAGCAAGATTATTGAAGGCTATATAAAGGCTCAGAAATTGAGATGAAAGGACATGATTTTTTTTCACAAAAGCATCCACAAAATCCCAAGAAAATGTAAACTTATCTGTCTTGAAGTTCCATCACCGCGAATCCCCTTTCTGTTCGCGAACCCTCTCCGCCGGAAACCCCAACAACCTCAGCAACTCCCACCGTCGAAACAATTCGCCGACAACACCATATCCGCGAAGCATCCCTTCGCGAGCCGCCTTCGAAGTCGGGAGAAGAATGCAAGCCGTGAGAATGTTTCCTCTAACTCGTTAATCTATATTGTTTGTTTGATTTATGTAGGGATAGGGGACAGAAGAAGAAAGAGCCATCGGGGAAAGGGAGAAGACGATCGAGGGAGATGGAAGGCGAGGGTGAAACGACGGCGATTCGGGGGGTTTAGGGCTTGCTGGTTCTTTTTTTTCCTTTATTTGTTGTATCTGCTGTAACACACCCTAATCACACACTAAACCACAACCTAATCACACACAATCATCCGGCCACTAATTAATTAACCAATTAACCCTTGATCTATCCTAAGTAATCAACCTAATTAATCTACTTTAATTTAATTAATTCTTTTACTAATCTAATCATCAACTTATACTATTTTTAATTGATTAACCTTTTATACACTGATTTATTAATCTAATCATTAATTTAACATCAATTTAATTAATTAATTAACCTTTTTTTCTAACCAGCCTTTCTTATTTAATTGAAGGAATAAGTAAATCCCTTTTATTAACTCATGTTCCTAATCAATCTTTTTATCAAATCAATTCTCATTTTATTTAATTAACTCATTAATTTGATTTTTATTTTAATGCTCGATCTTATTTTATTCATTCTATTAACTAATCTATTTCATCTTTTTATAATTCCTTTTATTTATTAAAATATTTTATTCTAAACGATAAAAAGAACCTATTTTATAATTTGTAATAATTAATTAATAATAAAATAAAACCACTTAGT
Source organism: Lathyrus sativus (assembly GCA_963859935.3). Lineage (NCBI taxonomy): Eukaryota > Viridiplantae > Streptophyta > Magnoliopsida > Fabales > Fabaceae > Lathyrus > Lathyrus sativus. Next base: position 204,160,282 of record OZ012738.1, on the reverse strand, counting down.
TAATATATTAGGACTTTTTTATCTAAAATAAATTAAAACAATTCACCCCTTTAAAGTATTTTTCCATTAAATAAATTTAACTTTTCTTAAAAAAATAAATTAGTCTCCTCTTTAAACAATATTAACCTTTTTAAAACAATTCGACCTCCCCTAAAATCAATTCACAGTATAACAAAACAACTTAATCAATTTCAACTATAAAATCAACCGTGCACAACCACTTCACAACACTTGCACCTACACATCAGCGCTTTCATGCGTATTTATATATGTTTTATCCGCTTTTATCTATCCACAATGCACACACTCACTTAGCGCTTTCATGCGTTCGTGTATGGTTTATATTTCCGTATTTACTTTCTGCAATTTATCTTTACTACAAGTCATTATATCTTGTTGCATCGCATTGCATCCGTCCAAAGGAAAAACCTACACATAATTCAACGTTGTGTGTAGTTGCACATCATCTGCATCATTCTCCCCACGATCCTTGATCCCATTCAAGTTGATCGCTTAAGATTAGGACCTACCCCATAGGAAGGACCTTGTCTTTATCTTTTACAACTTAGACAAAACATAAACAACACAATACAACTTTTACAAACACATTTAGAGAATAGATGTTAATCATCTTAAGTGAGATATAATCTCCACCCCCACAATAATACAATCAAACATGTAGGGACTTTGCCTTAAGAACGACAAAGGCATACTTGGCGACCATCCGAGTATATAAGACCTTTTCTTAAGATGATGCAAAGACCATTTCCTACAACCTCCCTTTTTTTTACATTCGTGGCGGTTATCTCTCCCTTAACATGAAGACTCATCTCTTCTCCTAAACCCAATCAAAACAACTACCCTAAACCCGTAGGAACTTTGACCACAGTCAAAGAGCTCCTCTAACCCTTTGGGTGAACTACAACATACTCTGATTCCACTCCCGTAAGGATATGTAGGCATAAGATGCGACATCTTATCGAGTATACTTAGAAATAAACCCCTAGGGTCTCTAATCCTTTAAGCAGATAAACACTTAGCAATAAACAAACATAAAACAAGAGGTTCCTGTAGAGTACTACAGAAACTTAGGATGCTAGTACCTTCCCTAAGTTTAACCAACCCCCGAACCTAAACAATCTAGTTTGCATTTGCATTGCATTGTGGGAATTTCGATCTTTATCCCTTCCTTTGGACAAATCAAAGTTCGGTTGCAAAAAATGAATTAAAGATTCAAACTAATCAATAGTTTGGTATCCGATTTTCACCGCGACACCATGACTGGTGTTTTAACCGTGTTTCTAAGGATATGCAAGATATATTTTCTTGTCCTTAAGTACCCAAATCTTTTTGGGTCCTTTCTGGTTAGTTCTACCATATTTCTTAGCAAACTTGGGTCTTTTTGCAGAATTATCATTTTGTGTATGTGCATAAGAGAAGTGGGAATAAAGAACTCTTGGTTTTGCCTTTTGTTTTAAAATAGGTTTTTATTTAGGCATAAAACCAATTCTTCTTCTTCCATTTATGCTAATTCCATAGATTATTAAATCCATTTTACTTCTATCTATGTTTCTAGCTAGAAATGTCTAAAAAGATTTGTCATATTTCTTTATGACATTTTTCAGAATCCATAGGGGCTTCTAAAAGAATTTCTTCCTCAAGTTTGGAACTCTTACTTTGAGGTGCAGAGTTTTCATTTTTATAATAAAGTTTTCTTCGTTCAGAGTGGAGAAATATTTCTTAAGCTTACTGTGTGCTTCAGATTCAAATACATGAGATTGTTTCAGATGCATGTATTTGTTCTAAAGCTTCTTATTCTTTTCCAGTATTTTAGATAAGCAAGATTCTAATTCATAACAAGATAAGTTAGGAAATACCTTTTTAGAGTCTGACTCAGATTCTGATTCTAATTTTGGTTGTGTTTTATCTTCAAATGCTTCTGTGTGTGCCATCAGAGCCATGTTATCTTGATCTTCCTCAGAGTCATCTCTTAAGGATTCAGATTCATCCTAGCTAGCCATTATACCTTTCTTCTTCCCACTAAAGTCTTTCTTCTTTGTTCTTCCTTTCTTCAGCTTGGAACATTCATTTTTGTAGTGACATGGCTCCTTGCACTCAAAATATGTAATGTTTTTGCCAGCACCTGACTTATTTTATCCAGATGTAGACTTAAAGCGACCACCTATCCTTATTGATCCTCTAAAATTGCTTTGTTTTTTCTTCCATTGTTGATTAACTTTTCTGGAGATAAGAGACATCTCATATTCTTCTTCAGAATCTTCTTTAGATTCTTCCTCTTCTTCAACTTGAAAGGGTGGTGTTGTTAGAGCCACATATTTAGTCTTTTCATACTTTCCCATAGTCTTTTCATACTTTCCCATGGATTCTTCCTCTAAAATTGCTTTGGCTTTAGTCTTTTCATACTTTCCCATAGATTTTAGAGCCACATATTTAATTTTTCTTTGAGACTCATCCTCTTCAAGCTTTATCTCATGACTTCTCAAAGAACTTACAAGTTCTTCAAGAGTAGTGTTGTTAAGATCTTTATACAGCTTCAACATAGTTACCATATGCCTCCATCTCTTGGGTAAGCTTCTGATAATCTTCGTAACATGATCTGTTATAGAGTAATCTTTGTCTAGAACCTTCAATCCTATAACTAGAGTTTGAAACCTTGAGAACATGTTCTCAACTATTTCATCATCCTCCATTTTGAAGGCTTCATATTTTTGTATCAAGGCCATCGCCTTGGTTTCTTTCACTTGAGCATTTCCTTCATGAGTAATCTTTAATGAGTCAAATATAAACTTAGATGTGTATCTTTTTGTGATCTTCTCATACTTAGCATAAGATATATCATTCAACATAATGGTTATATCTTTATGATGATTCTTGTAATCTTTCTTTTGTTGCTCAGTCACCATTCTTCTTTCTAGCTTATTACCGCTGTTACCGACAAGATGAATGTAGCCATCAACTTCCATATCCCATAAATCAACATCATGGCCAAGAAAGAAACTTTAAATCCTCTCTTTCCAATAGTCAAAATTTTCTTTATCAAAAACCAGGGGTTTGACACTATAGTTATCTCTTTCAGCGGGTGCAGCTGGTGGAGAAACTCCTACTATTGTGTTTCACAAAACTGGATCTTTATCTGACACGGTGAAGTGTTTGATAAACAATCAATTTCAGAGTCGAGCTCTGATTCCAATTGAAGGAAACATAAACACAAGAAAGGGAAGGGGGTTGTATTGAGTTTCTAGAATGAAAACTTTTGCTACATAAAACAACAACGAGAGAACAAAGAACTAAAATAATGGACACAATTATTTTTTATCCTGGTTTGTTGTTAACAAAGCTACATCCAGTCCATCTGCCAAGGTGATTTTACCTTATCACAAGGACTTAATCCACTATAACCAAACTTGATTACAACCACAAAGACTAACTGTCAATGTTTTCTTGAGAAATTGTGACTATACTCTAGTCTCTCAAGGAAATGCAACTCAAAAATTGAGATACAAAGTGTGTTACAAAATGCGTATAAGAAAGAAGATTACACAAATGAAATACAAAGAATTACACATAAAATATTTTCTATAAAAGTGTATGAACAAAAGTTCTCGTGTGTTTGTTTTTATTTCTCTCAAAATATTCACAATATAGCAATGTTTACATGATATCTCTTTCGCCAAAATATGTATTATATTGTTGCATTTTTTCCATTCTTCCAAGACTCATATATATGCCCAATGAAAAAATATGTTAGAAGTTAGAAATGGAATCCACAAATGTAGTTGTATCCTTGTATAACAATTTGTGAAACTGGGAGACACAATGGCAATAATACAATCCTTTTCCCACAAAATCAGTGTAGTGGAAAGAATATTGATCTTGTACTGTGTACTATTTTCTCACATAATTTTTTGTTGATCTTATCTTCAATTATTTGGATGAAGCATGCATAGAAGAATAATCAAATTCTGTATGAGAGAGTCTTCAGAATCGTTAAAACTTTGGTCTTTAGAGTCTTCAAAACTTAGTCTTCAGAATCTCTAAAGCCTTGGTCTTCAAACTTCATAACCTTGGTCATCAGAGTATTGAGCGTAAGACTTTAGAACTTGACTGCATCAAAAGTGTTGATCTATCTTGTAGAACACATATCTCAGAGTCATAGTGCACTAGGTTCAGAGTTTGATGACATCACACGTTACTTTATCAGAGTCAAAACTTAGAACTAGTATCTGCATACTTAACAAAACCATTATGGTACAAAATTGTTATTTATGAATCTATGTATTATTATCATAAAAAAATAAGGCCAGATGCAGAACCAAATCTTGTTCTTACATCATCTTCTCCGGTGAAAGTTTATGGTGGTCTAGTGAGGTTAGATGGGCGGTTATGGCTGGAAGGTTAGGGTTCTGGGAATGTTATGGTTCTAAGGGGGTTGCTTAGGGTTCATGGGTTTTATGGGTTTGTCACACCCTAATTTTTGACCATAAGATCCCGCCCCCTTTGTGCCTTCATTACTTGTTTTATTTTACTGTCTATTACGGCTAACCAGTTCACGCAGGTACAACATCGTCAAGTATAGACTCGTACAGTCAAATACCACAAGGTGATCACTGGATTAGGGATATACTGAATTTATTCTACTGGTGGTTCCCTTAAAGCGACTCAAAGGTTCCAATGTTAGCCCGGGAGGTTTGAGTTGGTAAAGACATGGCTCGTGTACTAGGATGCACAATTCAAGAGTTTTCGGATACAAGTTGGTTCGAACCATTTCAAGCATCCTTCTTATGTCCATATCACGAACTCGAGTTTTTTGGACCTCAAGGTTCAAAGATGAAATTTAAGGCGCGAGATGCTTTTTTCTGGTTCAAATGAGGTTCAAGGAGGCAAGACTCAAGCTCCCAAGTCCTTGATATTACCTAAAGGGCATGAAGAGAAGGCAGTATGAGCATTTAGAACAAAGACGGAAGTTAGCGGCAGCTTGTGTGACCATTCATATCAGGTCATAAGAAAAGGAGGATAGTATTACCTTATAGAGGACCCTTTAGTTCAGAGGATGTCAGAGCTAAAGCGTAAGCCTTCGAGATTGCCATCATCATTGACGTTGTTACTAAAGCAAAAGAATAGAGCTTTAGCACATGGAATACAATGCAGGTCCAAAGCATATCATCCTCGAGTCAGCTCATAATTTCCAAACAAAACCTGAAAAGAAAAGCAACATGGCAGCAAATAAGTCCTTACAAAGCAGCTACATAAAACCTATACAATGTGTCAGAGTTGTCTAAGATTCTGACTGTTATAATCAAGACTTCATCACCATCAAAGCTGCTCCATCACGATGCCAGTCCTTGCTAAAAGCAAGTAGTCACAGTTTTTATCAAGCTACACATGTGAAGAATCACCAAAGCTCCTTCTTGCCATATGGTTCACCATGCCCAAAGCTGCAACGAACACATGGAAGTAGACGAATGTAAGGCATTGGTGTAATATAAGCACACGAGGATGTGTTCAATTGCAGAAGAAAGCCGGATTGAAAATCAGGATGGCCATAACAGAAATAAAAAGGAGCAGAAGTTATTTTCAGCCCTCAGTTCAATTCATCATCGAGCTGGGCTTCGAGCAGCTGGAAGGGCAACAACCGGGGTTGTCGCCAACTCCCTACCAAGCATCAAAAGCAACAAAGTTTCAGACAAAAGGACAATTAACTTCAGACAATTTCTAAATCAATTCGGAGCATCATAAAATCAGCCCGTATGGTTCAGACCAGCAAGTCATCATCACCGTTATACCCTTCTCGCCGATGGCACGAGACCGACAGCCTCCAAACTTAAATCGGCCCCCTAAAAGAAGAAGAAATTAGTAACAGCGACATCAGCTTAAACACTAGCAGGTTAAAATATACAACTACAGGCTGCAGTAAATTAACAAATTCAAGACTGCAATCAACCTCAACAAGCAATACCGACATCAGGCACAAACAAAAGCAGCAACAAAATATCAGTGGCAAACAATACCAACTACGAGCAAGCTACCAACATCAGTTACAACAAGCAAAGAGAAGCAACATGAGTTACAACCTGTGATAACAAAAGGGTATCAACTGCGAGCATCACAATACAACAACAAGTTTCTTCGCAATATCAATAACAAGGCAAGCATCACTCACAACACTAGCATCAACAAGCAGCAGTTAGTGGATGCAAGCAAATAACAAGAGAATAATGGCGATACTATCAGTTCATCATCTGCAGCAACACCAACGCATTAACCATAAAATAACAACTCAAAAGTTCCAAGAGTAAGGATAAGAAGTTTCTTAGCCCTCATGTTCAGTTCATCATCGGGCAAGCCCCGAGTAGCCAGGAGAACAACGAAAGGTTCGCCGTCAACTCCCTACCGACTCAAGAGCAAAGGCAACAACGACAACTACAGCTCCAACCAGCTCAGACACCAAATCATCATCGCCGACCGCAACACCCTTCCCGGCAAGCATCAAGTAAGCGCAGGTTCTGCCCTGCGAAGAAGAAGAGGAAAATTTTAGTTCAAACAGCCAAGTCAACAGACATGTCATACGGTTTCCAAAATTAACAAAGCAACGTGGAAGAGAAATACTGTGGACCACCCCAAATCAGAAAAATAACGTTCCTCCGACAAAATCAGACCAGAAAGGCAAGATTTGAACGCATCATCAAAGGAATCAGACAAATCGAGGCGAAATTGGAAAGGGTTGAAGTGATTTCCTGATTTCAGCACACATGCCCCCGACAAAGATCGCTCAAAAAGGAAGGTTTCTTAAGGGCCATGTCCGTTGGAGGCCCATCCATCCTCTTATAAAAGCACGAAGAATCTCTCAACGAAAAGACAGCGAGAACAACATGGAGAAAAGCCAACAACGAGGAGAAAACAAAGCATCGCACATTCAGAGGCGAGAGAATCCACCCGCCGCGAGTCTTCGTGCCGACGAAGCTTCCGCTTTGCCATCTAGAACCATCGCCATCCCCAACCTTCGGTAACCTTTCTGTTCATGCCAAAATCATTGAACTTTTGATGGTTTATTTTGTGTTTCAGGTGCAAGACGAAAGAAAACGGAAGGGAATAGTGAGGATGCAACGAAGAGAGAGATGATCGAGAGAGAAGAAGCCGAGCGTTAGGGAAATTTCTGGGGATTTAGGGTTCCGTCATGTTGTTTGTTCCCTCTGTAAATTGATTCCTCTTGCATTCTATACACATGCATGCACAACACTCACGGTACACCGCAAATCGTCCACCATTAACCATTCTAATCCCCATAATCATCACTTAAACCAATTTTCTTAAAATAAACCAACTTGTTTTATAATTCAAACTAATGCTTTTATTCGTTAATTAATTAATTTATCCACCCTTTTAATTGGTTTTTCTAATCATCCTCTCACAAACCAAATAACTCTTTTAAAATAAATCACTATACTTTTAAAAAAAAAAATTAATTGACTTTTAAGATGAATAACAACAACTATTTTTTGTGATTTTAAAATATTTCTTTTTCTAACTAATTGGTAATAACATTCTATTGAAATTGAACCCTTCCACTTTCTTTTAATAAGAATAAATAATTTTTTTTAATCTTAATTAACTTTATCTTTTACAATAATAAGCTAGAATCCATTTTGCTTAATAAATATTTTGCAAAGACTCATTTATTTAAAACTTTTCCATTTAAATTTTAATTAAACTATAATTTAAGACTTTTTTACTAAAGCAAATCAACCAATTCGTATTTTAATTTCATAATTAAAATTAAGTCGCCCCCTTAATATAATCAGCTGAAATCAGTGTAACTTTTTCCTAAAGTCAATCGTACCAAATCAATTCAACATTTTCTTACGAACTAATTCACCATATTAATCTAATCAATTAACCACACTATTTCACATAATTCAACTATAAAATCAATCTCCTACAACTTAACCCAACCGTGCACGCTTACGCCTCACTCACACTTCACCATTCACACACTTAGCGCTTTCATGCGTGTGTATTGTTTTACCTTATCCACTTTCTACTTTTATTCGCAATTTATTTTACAGCAATTTATCTTTCTCGCATCGCATTCCGTCCAAAGGAAGAACTTGCACGTAACGTAAAACTTACGCGTATGCATCCCATTTGTATCATTCTCCCCTATGATCCTTGATCCCATTCAAGTCGATCTTCTAAGTTAGATCCTACCCCATAGGAAGGACCTTTTTACAACTTAGAACAAACAAATCAACTCAACTCAATACATATTCAAACACCTTAGAGAATAAGATGTTAATCATCTTAAGCGAGATAAAACTTCTACCCCATAACAACATAATCAATTTTCCTACAACGTTGTGGCGGTTTAAACTAAGTAATCTCCCTTAAAATGATAACTCATCTTTACTCCTAAAATCAATCAATCAAATACCCTAAACCCGTAGGAACTTTGACCATAGTCGAAGAACTCCTCAAACCCTTTAGGGGAACTACAGATACTCTGATTCCACTCCCGTAAGGATATGTAAGCATAAGATGTGATATCTTATCGAGTATACTTAGAAATAAACCCCTAGGTCTTTCACCCTTAAGCAGATAAACCTTAGCAATAAAACAAACATAAAACAAGAGGTTCCTGTAGAGTACTACAGAAACTTAGGATGCTAGCACCTTCCCTAAGTTTAACCAACCCCCGAACCTATAACTCTCTAGCTTGCATTTGCATTGCATTGTGGGTATTTCGATCTTTATCCCTTCCTTTGGACAAATCAAAGTTCGGTTGCAAATGAATTAGATTCAAGTTAATCAATAGCTTGGTATCCAAATTTCACCGCGACAGGGTTAAGGTTGAAAATGAGGTTTAGGGTTCTAAAAGGTTAGCTAGGGTTCATGATTTATAGGGAGGGTTCTATGAGGGTATGAATTAGGGTTCTTATGGATGAAAGTTATGATGAATCTTCATCTAGAATTTGGGTTTTGGGTGGTGGATCATGGTGGAAGCCATGGTGGTCAGAGAAGTAAGTTGTGCTAAGGGAGAGTAGAGAAGAGAGAAGCGCGAGAGAGGGTAAAGTAGAGAGAGAGAGAGAGAGAGAGAGAGAGAGAGAGAGAGAGAGAGAGAGAGAGAGAGAGAGAAAAGAAGTGTAGAAATGAAATGTTCTGAAGGGAGGAGCAAATTTATACTCCCTTCATCCGTCCATTAAGACCACGTCACATGGCGCTCTCATAACCAACAGTTAGGCGGTCCCTATATAGGGATCCACACGTTAGCTTCCCTACATTAGTGAATCATGAACATTTATCCTACATACTTGTACCATTGACTGGATCTGATGGTTGTCTCAATTGAGAGTCAACCTCTGACCCTCATGAGTTGACTTCCACACATGTGTGGGCCTCCTGCATGCTTGGGCCTAGCGCTCATTGCTCATCACATTCTTAGTTTGCTTAGGTCCATTATACCCTAACTGAATTTGCACCCCCTCCTTATATTCTTTTTTAATTTATTTTTCTCATTTTCTTTTGTTTTTCATTTGTTTTTTAGTTATTTATTTAGTAATTTTTAATCAAGTGTAGTTGTTTAATTAGATGGTTAGTTGGCTCCAAATAATTGCCCATTTTATTTTAATTTATTTAAAATAAAAAATATCCATTTAAAAGCTTATTTGTTTAGATAAATAACAATGTATAATATCTCCTTTTATTTTTTATATTCTCAAACCACCGATCATTTCACTTTTCTTTAATTTCAAATTAAAATACTAAAAATAATAGAAATGCTTGTTAATTATAAATAACTCCTATTTTGTACATATTATTAAATTACTTTTATCAATCAAATTTAAATGACATTTTTGTAAATGGGAGGTGGACGCACATCCACCATGTCTTAAGTATTTGGTTGATTAGTGTTCACTGCATCGATCGATTACTTAAAATCAAAATCACATCTAAAAACAATTCAGCTAAAACTTTCTTTTGTACCCTGGTGCACCATTCCAAAATCTTCTTCATAAAAGGATAATATAAGCTAATTTTCAACGCGAAATAAAAACAAGCACTTAAGCCTCCACTGTGTGAGCATACAAGTCGACGGTTAAACACAACAATAACTTAAATCATATCCTCTAAAAATAACTAACACACAAACCTTTTATACGAACTACGGTGTTCATATTTTTTCATTGCACTATGAGAATACGTAGGCGAGGTTTTAAAGTCTTGGCGAGCACAATAATAAAAAACTTTTTTCTTCTTCTTTTTTTAAATAACTTCTATCCTTTTGTAAATGATTTCTTTTTGTTTACACTTGAATAAAAATAAAATAAAAATAAATTTTCTTGTAACAAACAATCGACCTTAGAACTTTAAAAAGTTTTCGTTGAGTACTACGAATGTGAGGGGTACTAATACATCTTTCTCGCATAATCAACTTTCGAATTCATATTTGATTGCGATGAACATCTTATCCTTTCTTTTTCTTTAGGGTTTTATCGTTATTTTCTCTTTTCTTAAGAATAAATAAAATTTGATGACTATTCTATTACTCATCCACAAATGTGTGATGCGCTTTGCGAGGTCGTATTTTAATTTGACTCTATTAATTTTTAATACAATTTATTTCAAGGATATGATTTTTGACAAGAAAAATATAATGAAATAAATTTTAAATTTTCTTATTTATAATTGACTAGAGAAATATAATGAAATAGATTTCAAATTTGCTTATTACATAAATTCTTTTAAGTAATTTAATGATAACAATTCATCTTTAAAGATGAATAAGTGGAATATTGAAAATTTGAACACGCAACTACTCTGATGTTCTAGTTACCAATTGACTTAAATTATTTCATCAAATACTAATTTGGCATATAATACATTTATTACTTTCTCTATTTTTTTCATCGAATTATAGTATTTTTTATCTCATTATCCTATAAAACGGGGACTAAATACATATTTCCTTTTTTAGATAACATCTTCACCTATTTTTCTTTATCCAATAAAGACAGCTTGTGCCCTCACTTTCAATTTAGATCTGGCATCGTTCACTTCTCTCTCTATCTTATTCCTATTTTCTTCTTGTACTCATCTTATTGGCCCTTCACACAGGTACTACAGTACATTCTCAGATCTCACTCACTTATTCATCATCATCATTGCAGAGTTTGCAGGTGAAGGAATTGAATAGAACTTGCCATGGCGAGCAGAAACCTAGAAAAGATGGCATCCATCGATGCTCAGCTTCGTCAATTGGTTCCTGCTAAAGTCAGCGAGGATGATAAACTTGTTGAGTACGATGCTTTACTCTTAGATCGATTCCTTGATATTCTTCAGGATTTACACGGAGAAGATCTCAAGGAAACGGTGAGCCTAATTTGTTATTTTAAACCTCATTTCTCGATGATGGATATTCCTAATCTGTTCTTACGCAGGTTCAAGAAGTATATGAACTTTCTGCAGAGTATGAAGGAAAGCATGATCCGCAGAAACTTGAAGAACTTGGAAATTTGATTACTAGTTTGGATGCGGGAGATTCTATTGTTGTAGCCAAGTCCTTTTCGCATATGCTTAACTTGGCAAATTTAGCGGAAGAGGTTCAGATTGCTCACCGGCGAAGGATTAAGTTGAAGAAGGGTGATTTTGCTGATGAGAATAATGCAACAACTGAATCTGATATTGAGGAAACTCTTAAGAGACTTGTAGGGGATTTGAACAAGACTCCTCAGGAGGTTTTTGATGCACTTAAGAACCAGACTGTTGATTTGGTTCTTACTGCTCATCCTACGCAGTCGATTCGGAGATCTTTGCTTCAAAAGCATGGAAGGTTGGCTTCAAAAACCTAGTGATTTTCAGCTTCTAGACTTTACTTTTCTTGTTTTTCTTTTTGTTTACTTATTTTGAAGACTGTTAAACTTTCATATGTTTGTTTTCTTTACAGGATACGGAATTGTTTGACACAATTGTATGCCAAAGACATTACTCCTGATGATAAGCAGGAGCTTGATGAGGCTCTACAGAGGGAGGTGAATATCAAAACTCTTGGGATTTCTTTTAATGTTCTTTCAAACTGTTGTGATTATACCATTTTTTTTATTTGTTGCAAGTGCTTTCTGTTATCTACGCGTGTAGATATAGAAATGCAAATTTCATACCACTAAAAACTTATATGCAATTTGATCTATTAAACAGATGTTAAACACAAGTAATTGGGGAAATTATTTCTTTTATAAATCATACAGTGAGTTTCTGTGGCTGTGATCCAATGGTTTATATCCGTGTGTGCATAACTGTCTTTTCTAGACATGAAATCATCATTGACTCCATGTTATTAAAAAGTATATTCAATTTGCAAAAAAATGCTTTGTATTTGAAGGCATGATGATTTTGTAACGCTTCTTCTATTACTTCTGTTCATGTAGATCCAAGCTGCCTTCCGTACTGATGAAATCAGGAGGACTCCTCCAACCCCACAAGATGAGATGAGAGCTGGGATGAGCTACTTCCATGAAACAATTTGGATGGGTGTACCAAAATTTCTCCGTCGTGTTGATACAGCATTGAAGAACATAGGGATTAATGAACGTGTCCCATATAATGCGCCACTTATTCAGTTTTCTTCTTGGATGGGTGGTGATCGAGATGGTATGATTATTTTTACCTTTCTCCAATTATATTTCACTGTATAAGGAAACAAACATGTGTAGAGATTGTGAATCCTAATGTTATAAATGTTGCCATCTAAAATGTCAACCTTTAGACGGGTCATATTAAGAAATGATACTATTAAGCTTCTCCAAAGGTCAAATCTCATGTGTCTAACTATGTACAAAATGATGCAGGAAATCCAAGAGTAACTCCTGAAGTGACAAGAGATGTTTGCTTATTGGCTAGAATGATGGCTGCTAATTTGTATTATTCCCAGATAGAGGATCTTATGTTTGAAGTAATTTAGAGCCATCCAAAACTTTTTAAACAATATCGTTGTAGATGGTTTATTACTATGGCACCATAATGCTAAATTCCCTTTTGTTTCTGTAGCTGTCAATGTGGCGCTGCAATGATGAGCTACGTGTCCGTGCAGAAGAACTTAACAGGTCTTCTAAGAAAGACGCAGTCGCAAAACACTATATAGGTGTTTACTTAAGTCTTTCTTTTAAGTTCAATTTAGTATAATTCTTATACCACAGTAAAAGCTCCCAAATTATGATAAATACTTGAGGTTGCATCATAATAGGTTCGTTAGTTTACTTGATGATGCTCTTTACTCATTTATGATACAGAGTTCTGGAAAAACATTCCTCCAAACGAACCATATCGAGTGCTACTTGGTGAAGTAAGGGATAGGCTCTACCAAACTCGTGAGCGTTCTCGCCATTTGTTAGCAAATGGGTACTCTGACATTCCAGAGGAACATACCTTCACCAATGTTGACGAGGTAATATATTTACTTAATTTTCTTTTCAAATAGTATAATCTATTCCAGTTTCTAATTTTAGCAATTTTAAAATCACCGTTGTTTGTTATGCAATTATTCCGTCCACTGTTTGTTTATATTGTTTGATAAACTCTATCAAAACCTGTTTAAATTTTAATATAATTTTGTTTTCTGAAGCATTGATGTTTTTTATTGTTATGGATTATCATCCATGTTTACATTTCTACTAGTTAATTTGTTCTTCACTTTTGTTTGTAGTGAAAAAGGATAAAATTGATAGGACAAGGTTATGTTGTATATTAAAGACTTAGTTCGATTGCATGTTATTTTTTAGCTTACAGATGATAACTAACTTTTAAAATATTGTGTAGTTCTTGGAACCTCTTGAACTCTGTTATAGATCACTTTGTGCTTGTGGTGATCGCACAATTGCTGATGGAAGTCTTCTAGATTTCTTGAGGCAAGTCTCTACTTTTGGTCTTTCACTAGTGAGGCTTGATATCAGGCAAGAGTCAGACCGTCATACTGATGTGTTGGGTGCCATTACAAAACACCTGGAAATTGGCTCCTACCTAGAATGGTCTGAAGAAAAGCGGCAGCAATGGCTTTTGTCTGAACTGAGTGGCAAGCGCCCCTTGTTTGGGACTGATCTTCCTCAAACTGAAGAAATTAGAGATGTTTTGGACACATTTCATGTCATAGCCGAACTACCATCAGACAACTTTGGAGCATATATCATATCAATGGCTACTGCACCATCCGATGTGCTTGCAGTTGAACTTTTGCAACGTGAATGCCATGTCAAGCAACCGTTGAGAGTTGTACCGTTGTTTGAGAAGCTTGCAGATCTGGAGGCAGCTCCTGCCGCTTTGGCCAGGTTGTTTTCAATAGATTGGTACAAAAATCGGATCAATGGGAAACAAGAAGTCATGATTGGGTATTCTGATTCAGGTAAAGATGCTGGAAGGTTTTCTGCGGCATGGCAGCTATACAAGGCTCAAGAGGAGCTTATAAAGGTAGCCAAGGAATATGGTGTTAAACTAACTATGTTCCATGGTCGTGGAGGGACTGTTGGGAGAGGTGGCGGTCCCACTCATCTTGCTATCCTGTCTCAGCCTCCAGATACTATCCATGGATCACTTCGTGTCACTGTCCAAGGAGAAGTTATTGAGCAATCATTTGGTGAGCAGCACTTGTGTTTCAGAACACTACAACGTTTCACTGCAGCTACTCTAGAGCATGGAATGCATCCTCCAATATCTCCTAAACCAGAATGGCGTGCTTTGATGGATCAGATGGCTGTCATTGCCACAGAAGAGTACCGTTGTATGGTATTCCAAGAACCCCGTTTTGTTGAGTATTTCAGGCTGGTATGATTCCTTAAATGAAGATCAATTCCTTTTTTTTTATTTTTTTTAATCTTCCTATTGAATAAACTGACGTTTATATTAACCATCACTAAAAACTTTCTAAATTGCAGGCTACTCCAGAGTTGGAGTATGGCCGTATGAATATCGGAAGTCGACCGGCAAAGCGAAAGCCAAGTGGAGGTATTGAGACACTCCGTGCAATACCTTGGATCTTTGCCTGGACACAAACAAGGTTTCATCTTCCAGTGTGGCTAGGCTTTGGGGCAGCATTCAAGCATGTTATTGACAAGGATATTAGAAATCTTCAAATGCTTCAAGAGATGTACAATCAATGGCCTTTCTTTAGGGTCACTATTGATTTAGTGGAAATGGTGTTTGCCAAGGGAGACCCTGGTATTGCTGCTCTATATGACAGGCTCCTTGTTTCAAATGATCTATGGTCATTTGGGGAGCTGTTGAGAACCAAATTCGAAGAAACTAAGAAACTTCTTCTTCAGGTAAAGCTATATTAATTCAGTTCATTCCTAACAAGGTGTTTGTTTCCAGTTATTTAAATTTTGTTATTGGGAATAGTTTTTGGATCAGTGTTTATCAAATTGGGGCGCCATGTCCGCTATGGTGGATATGCATGGTGGTTTTTGGGCTTGCCGCAATGATAAATATTGGCCGATGTTGCGGGTTTTTCCACCATAATCCGCTATAGTGGCGCCACAAAGCGGCCGGTATGGCGGGATTTTGGCTCTCCGCTGTGGACTGCCATCCACCATTGACAACACTACTTAGGATTATGAGAATCTTATATTTGAGTATGTGTTTTTTTCTAAAGAACTGGTTGACCATCACTTATAAAATTCCAAGTAACCATTTCGTTCGAATATTTTTTCTCAATCCCCTTCGGATTAAAACCATAGAAATGTAAGTTTTTCCATAAGGATTAAAATTTTGTAACCTTGTAACAAAAAACAATAATACACTTTCTCTAGCCATATATTATTGGTAATGTATCTATAGATGATTTGAACTATAAGTAGTTTTTTATTCTTTGTTAAACATTAAACTATTTCCTAAGAATGAGATACTGATCAGTAATTACACAAGCTTATTTTCATTTTTCTGCTGTACTGGTATAGGTGGCTGCGCACAAGGATCTTCTTGAGGGAGATCCTTACTTGAAGCAAAGACTCCGTCTGCGTGATTCGTACATTACTACCTTGAATGTTTGTCAGGCCTACACATTGAAACGCATCCGTGATCCCAACTACAATGTAAAGCTACGCCCCCATATCTCCAAAGAGTTTATAGAGATAAGTAAAGCTGCTGATGAACTTGTAACACTGAATCCAACCAGTGAATATGCACCTGGTTTGGAAGACACCCTCATTCTCACTATGAAGGGTATTGCTGCTGGCTTGCAAAACACCGGTTAAATCCGAGCTTCTCCTCTTCCCTTTCACTTTTGTTTTCTTACATAAATAATGAATAGCACACACCGAAAGGGTGTTGTTTGATGTCCCATATGAACTGGGTTTCCATGCTTCTGTGCTAAAGAGATAGATGCATTGCACTGGAATGAATCAATGCATGTTTGTAACTGACTGTTATGTTCCAGTCCTATATTATGCTGATCACTACTTACACTTATTTGTATAACTTATTTGTATCAACTATTGGTTAAACCAACATTTTATACAATGCCTAATGAGTTGTCTAAAATGCCAAATTATATGCTGTATGTATGCACGCAAAAAGTTTGTCCGTCAGCATTCATACATTGCCAGCTTTTTGAAAATTTAAGATGGTTCTTGTAATCTTAAACAACATGAGAAAATATGTGGTAATCTTTCATCAACACTGTCAATTTTTTTCTTCTTCCATGAACATGTACAGGTTTTGTAATTAGATGTTTGATAGAGTTCCTACAATCACCCATACAAAATCCATGGTATAAGTCAAAACAAAGGAAGGACAAATGATGGCAAGTAACATTACTAGTCATATTTATAAGAAAAAAAATTGCATTTTAGATTCATTGAATAGACAAAGTATTTGGATAAAATATAGACCAAATTAAATATTTAATGAATTTAAAAACAATTTTTTTTTTTTAAATTAGTTCAGTTAACTTTCTTATATTATGCTATCTCCAGTTTTTTTTTTATAAAGAACAAAGACTAGTGAGGTGCGAATGTGTTAATAGAGAGGAAGACATTTCATTGAAATCATTTGTAGCAGATTACAATCTATTTCCTCTAATCTTATTTACAAGAAACATTTCATTGAATCATCAATATATATGATCTATTATATAGTTTAAATAAATAAATTATTTAATAAATTTAAAAAGTAATTTTTCTTTTATAAATAGAAACGAAAGTAGTATAATATAAGAAAGTTAGCTGCTTTGAAAATTACACCATTAACCTTTGGTCTTCATGTGCCACATCATCAATTTTGGGCCAAATAATATCTTTCATTTTTTCCAACCATGTGTCTCTTTATATTCAAATTGAACTAAGTCATTGTTATTATAGTTTTTTTTTTTTTTTTAAAAATCACACGTTAGAATTTTTACAAATTTTGAGTTTCGGGTAACTTTTACTTTATCTGGGATTTGGAAGACAACTATTGCACCCCTTTGCCCTAAGATTAGTCGGTTCATCTCGCATTCCATTGTATTTTTATATTGCATTTAACCAGTCACTAACAGGTTTGTGTAGTCGGTTGATTTTGCAGGAAAAATCACGCTGTGCGCTCTTTAGCTTGGTGAAGGGTAAAAGGGTCATTTATTCACAGTCGATTGCCAATTTGTGAATATGAGTTGTAGTCATGGAATTTGAGCCATTTGAGTTCGTTGATGAGAATTGAGGCCGAGGGTGTCGATCGAAAGAGTTTAATCATGGAGGATAGTCGGAAAGCTATGTCCACTTGAGGAATCGACGGGTTAGATTTATTCTGATAAAGCTTCATTTAAATTGTTGAAAAGATTAGTCGGGGGTGGTATCGGAGACAGAGATTAATCGGATGGTGTGGGTTGGCATTTCATTTTTCATAAAAAAATTTAATTCTTTTTGTTTCATTTCATTTTAATAAATTTAATTCCTTGTCATTTCATTATTAAGAAAAAAGAATTTTGTTTCATTTCATTATTAAAAAAAAAGAATTTTGTTTCATTTCATTTTTAATAAAATTAACTACTATTGTTGTTTCATGTCATTATTAATAAAAAAAATTGTTTCATTTCATTTTAATAAAAAATATTTTTGTTTTGTTTTGTTTTATTATGATTATTTCATTTTAATATCAGTTTCTTATGTTATTTTAATATCAAAAAAATTATTATTATGATTATTTCATTTTAATATATAAAAAAAACTGCTAGGTTTATTTCATGTTAATATTAAAAATTTGTTATTATGATTATTTCATTTTAACATAATTTTTTTTATGTTTTTTTGCATTTTAATTTTATTTAATTATTTTAATTCTATTTAGTTATAACTAATATTAATTTAAGTTGGGCTTTAAAATGGGCATTAGGTTAGAGTTAACCCTAATTTGATACCTATATAAACATAAGTTGTATTTGAGAAAAGGAAAAAAGAGATAAAAGAAAAAACGGCGGCCGTTCTCACGACTTATCAAAAGAGGGGAGATCTTTGAAAAAACCTTCAAAGCTTCATCATCAACATCAACGAACCACCACCACCGCCTCAAAAGATAGCTTCATCACCGGCCGGAGTCACCACCACGGACGAAATCTATCATCCAAACGGATGGGAAATAGTCAAACCGGAACCGAAAATCATAGAGAAAAGGGTAAGCCACTCCAACAATGTTTTTTTTTCCTTTTCAGATGAACATAAGAATTAGAAAGAGGAAGAAGAAGACATGCAAGCGAAAGATGAGGAGAAAAGCTCTGAACCATGGAAGACAGCCGCCGCCGGTTGGGAAGAACAAGGGAAATGTTTTTTTTTTCTAAACCCTCAAAACAAGGGAAAGGGTTTTTTCCCAAACCCTCAAAACAAGGAAAATGGTTTTTTCCCCAAACCCTCAAAACAAGGAAAATGATTTTTTTTCCCAAACCCTCAAAACAACGCAACAACACCATCCACCTATCCCCACTCCTTTTATTTCTATTTCTATTCTTTTTTTTTAAATTATATTATTATATTATTATATTATCTTTTTATTTTTTTATCTTATTATTATTATTTTAAAACAGTAATTAGTAATCACATTATATTTTAATTTATTACTAACACTTCTTTTATTTTTAAAACCCTAAGGCAAAAATTTAAACTTTTTTTTTGAAAAAAATCATTTCTTTTTTTAATTAAGAACCCTTTTTTTTAAGAAACAATTTTCTTAACCAAAAAAAAATTTCAAAAAATTAAAATATTTTTTTATTACAACAAAAATTAAAAACAAACTCTTCTTCATTTAAAACCTTAAAATTAAAAAAGATTTGTTCTTCATCAAAGCATTTTTCTTTAATCAAAATAAAACAAATTTTTTAAAAAAATATCAAAAATTAAAATAATTTCTCCTTTTAAATGCAAAAATTAATTCTTCCCTTTAAATAAAATTCAAAAAAATAAAGTTTTTGATTTAGCCGCTTCATTTTCGTCTAACCCTCGTTAGTTTGTTCATTGCAGCTCCTCAATATTTCATTTGTTCGTACTATTTTTTGTTTCATGGATGTAATTTATGCGAGGCCATGATCGCAATTATTTTTATTTTCGCATTTGTTTTTGGGATTTGTAATTTACGCGAGTGATCGTCGCGATGCTTCTTTTACCACTTTCTTTATCTTTCCGCACTTTAATTCTGCCGTATAATAATTTGCTATATCTTGCATGATTTTCCGTTAGAATCCCTTCCGAAGGATTAGGTCTAGCCGTTTGACCGCCGAGTCAATAACCCTAACGTTTGACCATTTCAAAACCCTAATCGCATAGGTGTCCTGCCGTGGACGAAAATACCCTTTACCCTAGCATTAGGTCAAAGAGTCGTCGCACTCTGTTTTAGGGTTTCCCGCCGTGGAACATTTAGTCAACCCTAATTTACCCCTAATTTCAATTCAACATTTCAACGTAGAAATAAGAGTTTCAAAACTCCACGTAAGCATGTCCTTAAGATACGTTTACTCCCCTTGAAACCTTGACCACAGTCAAGATGTTTCTAACCTCCCTTTCAAGGGGAACTACAGTTACTCTGATTCCATTCCCTACCTCGGATACGTAGGCACAAGATGTGAATCTTGGCGAGTAAACTTAGGACTAAACCTTAGGTCTCTTTAGGTCACTCTATCCCTTAGCTCAGTATATATTTCAAACAGATAATAAAAATAAAATAACATACTTTAAACAAAAGGTTCATGTAGAGTACTACAGAAGTTTAGGGTGCTAATACCTTCCCTAAGCTTAACCAACCCCTTACCTAGGTCTCTCCCCGCATTGTCACTTTACAACTTTTTCATCCAACTTTCTCAATTTACTTTACTTCTGATAAAAAGGATTCAACAACTATTTTCAGATCTAGGGTTTTCACCATAGACAACAACAAAAAAATTAAGAACAATAAAAATAAAAATGAAATGTCTTCTTAATTCTGCCCTCTCTAAGGGTGAAACGAGTTTAAATGCAAAAAGATAAAACTCAATTGGGCTACCACAGTTGGGCCCAATTAGAAAAAATACTAATAAAAATTAATACAACGTTCTACTTTAATTCATAATCTCCCATCCACTTGGGTTAGATGCTCATTCGTTTGGGCCTACTTACACTACTATTTGGCCCAAAGACAACCTTGTCCTCAAGGTTGGGCTTAATGTGTGTGATAATAGGTTGAAAGGACGTGGCCCATGTTGCTGATGTTTTGTGGCTGGATGATGAAATGGAACGGCAAGTTGGAGGAGAATGGGAGACATCTATGATCATATCTAGAGTGGGAGATGGTGCATGCGTGCCACGTGGCATCTTGGAAACATTAATGGAACCACGTGAAGAGTTAGTTGCAGTCGGTGGGTTTGGAAAACGCATATCACGAGGTACACTGTTGGACGGTGATGATGGATGCTTGGGAGACTTCAATTGAACGTGTGGCTTGGACTCATTGACACAACATCCTTTAGAAAGCTCTGTGTCAGACTTATTATAATAGGGAAATGCATGCTTAAGACTTGGGGAAACAAAGCCTCTAGATTCATTTGAGATCTCTTCACTTTTTTTCTTTTCTTTCTCATTACCTGTCTTTGAACTTGTGTTAGCTTTCTGTTCTTGAGTCTTCATCTCTTGAGTTTTCAACTCTTGAGTTTGCAACTCTTGAGTTTGCATCTCTTGAGTCTTCATCCCTGTTTCCTCAGTACCTTCAGTGATATACTCATTTTCCTTCATAGTGCGTTCAGTGGCTGGTATATCAAAATATGCTTCTTTTAAGTTCGTTACTTGAGTTTGTGTCTCCCGATCCAACCTTGCATGTGCTTCAAATGGGTTGTCGTTGTCGTTCAGAGTACTAGAGTAATGTTCCGTGTTATTCTGATGCGGAATAACTGAAATCAGAGGATTTTGGTCTAAATTTTCAAACTCTGAGGGAATGGGAGTGAAAGAAGATGAAGGATCCATGCCATAGAACTTGCGGAGTTGCGAAATATGGAAAATGAGGTGGATCCGTGAAGAAGAAGGGAGATCTAAATAGTACGCGACTTTCCCAATCTGACGAAGAATCTTGAAGGGACCGTAATAACATTTTGAGAGTTTGTTATAAACACGGCGTTGCACAAAAACTTGGCGATAAGGTTGAAGACACAACAAGACTAAATCTCCTTCGAAAAAGCTAACGTCACTTCTTTTCTTGTTACTCTGTATTTCCATCATTTTTCTGCTATATTCTAGATTATGTTTTAACTCATTAATGATTTCACTTATGTTTTGTAGGGCTAAATCCACAGTCTTGAGAGACACACATCCGGAGTGGTAAAGAGGAGGAGAAGGGGGAGAGCGTCCGTAGAGTGCTTCAAAAGGGGGCATTTTTATGGAGTTGTGGAAAGCTGTGTTATGCCAGAATTCTGCAAGATGTAAGTTTGCAATGAGAATCGTGATACCAAGATATTGATTAACTTGAACCTTAATTCTTAAGTTCACAACCGGACTTTGATTTATCCAAAGGAAAGGTTAAAGAAAGAAAGACCTTTTGCGCGATGTAACAACAATGCTTAGAGATTCGGGGATCGGGGGTTGGTTATGCAAACATCTGTAGTACTCTACAAGAACCTCTTGTTAGTATTTGTGTTATGCTAAAGTTGCTTGCTAAAGGGAAAGTGATAAGGTAAAGATATAAAGTATATAAAGTATGCTCACCAAGAAATCGCATCTCATGCCTACGTATCTTGACGGGAATGGAATAAGAGCAACCGTAGTTCCCCTAACTAGGGGCGAGGAACTCTTGATTGTGGTCAAGGTTCCAAAGGGAAAATAGTAAATGTCTGCGGTGAGACACCTACATAGAGCACGGAGACTCTAAACTAAGGTTAAGTTAGCAAAGAAGGGAATGTCCACGACGGGACGACTAAATATAGCATGGAGACTCCAATCCTAAGTTGCAAATGTTAACAGAAAGTTAGTTGTTAGTGAGCTTACCAAGAAATCTCCTCTTGTGCCTACATATTCTCAACAAGAAATCAAAGCGTTCATAGTTCCCCTTACAAGGGGGTGAGGAACTCTTGACTGTGGTCAAGGTTCCAAGGGGATGTAAGCACTCATAGGGAAGTACTTACATGGAATGCGGCGACTCCTGAATCAATGTTGAGATTGTTATAGTAGATAATTGTCCATGGCGGGACGCTAAACATGAGTGCGACGACTCAGATCTTAAGGCTAGGATAAAGGGTAAAGGTAAAGGATATCACACATAACCCAACAATGTCACAACAATGTAAACAAAAGGTTCAAAACCTCATGGGGACAATCAAAAGTTTTTTAAAGACGAACCACTTAAATGCTTACAAGCAAAGTTGAAATTCAAACTTAAATGCACAAGGAAGCTAACAATCCATGTACATGTCACTTCAAATAAAACTCAAAGAGGAATAAAGTCAAAGTTTTGAAATGAAGAAATGAGAGATAGGAGGGTAAAAACCCTAAAATGAATTACAATTCTCTCACAATATAAAGTGTTTCTAAAATAGTAATTTTAGAATTATTTAATTATCATATGAAAATATACATTAATACAAGAATTTGGCAAAAAGAATCATTTACAAATGATTAAAAATGGTGAAGTTATGTTAATTTGAATATTTAATAAAAATTAAATAAACAAGGCATTAAAAAAAGATGGAAATGTCTCACCCAAGGCTTGAACTCAAGACCTTGGGGTCATGGACTCAAAACTAAGCCAATCCAACCATTTCGCGCGGGTGCTATATGGATGGAAAGAGAAAGAGAAATGTTGAAAACCAAGAAAAATCATAAAATATGCAAAAAATGCCCTCGCTGAGGGTCGAACACGGGTCACAAGGCATGGAAAGTTCTTAAAGGCAAGGCAATAACCACTGGGGTGGCGATACATCCATTGTATCAAGCAACCCCAGTTGGATATATACCAAAATAATGCACATTTCTGGGCAAGCTTGAAATAAAAGTCTAAATCACTTGAAATTTTATGAGGAACAAGATGGTTCTATCCATTTTTCAAAATGACAAACACAAAGAGATTCAAATGAAAATGCACTAATGAAGTTTGAAATGCATTTGAAGATCCATGGATTAAAACAGGTGGATTTAAAAGCAAGTAAGGGTCTGCACATGTTTGAAATGTGTTACTCATGGATTGAGTTCAAAGAAGTGTCTCAATTTCCTACTGAATCACAAAATGGTTGTCAAGTTGCAAGTTGGTGAAATTGGTTTAAGATGGACTTGGCACAATGTTAAAACAAGTAACTCAAAGCAAAGTTCAACAAACCACACTGCCACTGATTGTGAACTTTGATGGAAATGCTAGACTTGAACTCACCACAGGTAGTAGATACTCCAACAAGTATTAAGACAATGTATTAATGAAAATTGAGATTCAAAACATCAGGAAACGTAAACAAACTTAAAGCAACAACCCCTAAATCAAAAAGCACACCAGCAGGAAATTCTGTGGAGTCTTACCAAACTGGACTCAACCATACTACCTAAAATGCTAACAGGTCCCTAATGATCAACCATCATCATGAGCTCAACACAAATCAAACTAAGGTCAGTTAACAACCCTAAACCCTCAAGACCAGTAATCTGGTTTCAAACTTACCCTAGATGACAAACAGCAGCACCAACCTAATGCTTAGAAAATGATCCTAAACTGGCAGCATCTAGGTGTGAGCTTACCAAAACAGTCTTAGAAATAGCCAGGAACACAAACTGCATTATTAATTCTCAACTTCATGCTAAACAACCTAAAGCTTACAACCTACAGATCATAGCCTCAAAGGAACCTAACTAAAACTGAATATAACTAAAAGTGACAATACAATGCCTATGATACCAATGCAAAGAGTTAACAACTCTAAACATCTCACCATGGATTGATAAATCCAACCTCATACATTCTGTCAGTAGCCCCTAAACAAGGAAATCTAAAATAATCCCAATGCAAACCTTTATGACAGTTATCAAATTATCTATCCACTTAAGCCTCTCAATCATGAATGGACAGCTCCAATACAACCTCCAACAGCTAGTCTAAAAGACAGTCCTAGTGTAACTATACTGAGCTGGACAGATTCAAGGTTAAGCTCACAAATAAAAGGTACTAAACATGGCAGTGCTCAAGATGCAACTCTATACCCTAGTCGATCTACCACAATATCAAATGCTCCCAACAGAAATATAGTGACAACCTCTAAGCAAAAACTGCCTTCAATGATTAACCAGCAATAATCTTGAGTTTCAAGACCACCCTAACTTGGTCCTCCAAAACTGTTCTAAAACCAACAACATAAACCTAACAAACTGATAGAAGTCTATATTTTAGTTAACAAACTCAAATCTCAAGCACAGCCATATGCAGTAGTGAAACATGGCTTGAATATACCAAAATCCAAATTGAAGCCAAACCACTGAAACTCAAACAACCTAGAGACACTAAAAAACACCAAGAACCTGGTGTCATATTTCAAGGCTAGATGCAACTAAATGAAGGATCAATAACCTTAGGCTTTATCAAATAGAGGCGATGGATCCAACCTCTAATAGCAGTCTTCAACCAAAAGACTCAAATAACAGTCTCAAAGCAAACCTCATGCTAACAGTTTTTCAAAACAGTTTGGTAGTCATAACATAACAATGTTAAAAACCATAAATTCAATCAAGTGCTCAGCACCATACTTTTACAAAAGCAATAAACATACACTACTAAACCTAATGTCAATTTAACAGCAACCACACATGGTATTCACACACATTTGACAACATAGTTAACAAACTACTTCAACAATGGTAATGTACAAGTTGAACTCAAAAACCATAAACACATGATGATGTATATTAGTGAATGAGTTCAAAATAACATACCTCTTGTAGTCTAATTGCAAAAATCAAGAATTCCTTCCCTTTGAACAAGCTTGTGAAGTTGCTTACTCTTGAAGAAAGAATGCACCTTTGTGGGCAGTTGGAGCAAATGTACTTCCAGCTGTAATTTGAGATTATGAACAGCTAATACATCATGAAGTGTTCCAAGTGTTGTGATGATGGAAAATGGCTTAAGTAGTGATTTGGCATGAAACTTGCATACAAGTCAAAGTAAGGCGGTATGAAGGTTAACTTTTTGATTCAAACTTCTTTTGGTGAAAATGATGATGGGAACAGCTTAAAATGGTCATTTTAAGGGCGTGTGTATGGTATTTGAGGTGGTTTTATGTTCGGAACAAGAACTGGTGTAAAAAATGCAAAAGGGCAACTTTGGTGATTTTGGACAATTTCTTCACTTACAAGCAAAGAGGGAAAGAGTGAGAGTTGTGTGTTCCTTGTGTTTTGGATAGCTCTGGTATGTTCAAAAGAGTGGAACGATCCCTCTATTTATAGGCTATGAGAGTGTTGGGGGCAGAAATGGCATTTGGCATTCAAGGTGCTTTTCTTGGTGAAAAATCTCATGAATCCATATGATGGTTTTGGTTCTGTAGGCTTTGCTTGCTTGCAAGGATTTTATCCCTTAAAAAATAGCTAGCAATAAGATGCGAGAAGTGACATTTGAGTGAGCAAGGACCCCCCACCTGCTGCGGCCACCAATACTCTCTCTCATGGTGTAACTTTTGCAATTTTCTCATTAAACTAATGTGTCTTGTCAAGAAATTAGAATTTGCTTAGATTCTTGTCTAATTCAGTCCAAGTTTCCCTCTAATACATCCTATTAGAGGTCATTCCATGGTTAGAAAGGAATTACATGGTTGGAAACCAAGTCTTTGTTGAGTTTTGACATGATGACAAACTAGTGCTCAGGCCCAACTTGTTCAATTCGAAACTCTCAGCTTACAAGGGCTATAGAGGAGTTCTAGTACTTTTTGGAAAGCCCTCATGGAGCTCTACAACTTTCATGTTTTGGGAATTTTCAAATTTCAAGTGGAACTAGGTCAAAAACACCCTTAAAGTTGGCTGAAAACATGACTTGAAAGGCCAAAAACTTAGAAAATTTTCTAAAGTGTTTTCTCCCTCTTGTGATGATTTTGACTATAACTCCAAATCTATGTATTTTTTGCCCATAGGTCAGTTTTACACTTTTTTAGGGCTTGCCAATACCTTTCCAACAAGCTTTGAACCACCTCATTTGGATGTGTGGTTAGGAAGTTATGGTGTTGCCCTTTTCAAAACCCTAATTTTCGACTTTTTCGATTACTCCTCCATTCTTGATCCAGAGGTCATGAAACTTCATGGGTATGTGTAATATGTTATTAGGGACATATTTTATTCAAACTTTGAGGTCAAATTACTTATGGTTAAAGAGTTGACTTTTCAGTCAAACGAACGATCGATCGATAACTACCAGATTGCCTATTGATGTTCTGGGTCTTCTGAGGTCTTGAAACTTCTTGAGTAGACTTCACTAATCCATATGAGCTTCATGGGCCATGATCCCATCATTGGAACACCTTTCAAATCAAAATTCAAACTACAATTGACTTTTTCTAATTAGAAGCCCTAATAGGGGATCCTGAACTGCACTGTTCTTGATCTTTGGGTGACAACCTCAAATTGGATTCCTACTTGACCCAATGGAGTATATTTGATGAATTAGAGACTTGTTTCATGGAGAACCAATCCAAGGCATTGACTGATTAAACCACCAAAACCTCGATTCCTGACTGTACGAAACCCTAATTCACCTGTATTGACAAAGACAAACTTGAAATAGGTTATGGTTAGATAAACAAATGAATACTATTATATAATGATGATGAAGATCTAAGGGGTCAAAATTTGGGGTGCAACAATAATTACTTGAACCATTGTCTTGGTTGGTCACTTGTGAAACAACGTAAATAAGTCTCTAAACAGCGACTAACAACTTCTGTTTGACCGTCTGTTTCAAGATGATACACAATGTTATACTTCAGGGTGGTGCCTTGAGCGTGAAAAAGTTCCTTCCAGAATGTACTCAGAAAAAGGGGGTCGCGATCGGAGACGATTGAGTTGGGAATGCCGTGTAGCCAAGAGATCTCTACTACAAAGCGTAAAGCCAAATCTTTTGCTGAATATTTTGTGGGGAGTGCAATAAAGTGGAAGAACTTAGTGGGTCTATCACAGACCACCCAGTTCACTGTATGGACAAAGTAAGTGTGTTATAAAATCCATGGATAAATATTCCCACACTTGGTTTGGGATGGGTAGGGGTTGGAGCAGGCCTTTTTTTCTGTGTTAGATATTTATTCTTCTGACAAATTGAACAATGTTGAACAAACTTGTTCGTGTCGTTGTAGAATCCAGGCCAGAGAAATGAAGAAGATAAGCGAGCTAAAGTTGGTTTGAGTCCCGAATGACCGACATGAGGAGTTGAATGAAACTATGTTAAGATGTGATTGCGTAGTGCTTCCACTAGAGGTATGTAGATTTTATCCTTATAGTAGAGAAGCTCATCTTTGGTGGGAAAAAAACTCTTGTGAGTCTGGTGTCGATAACACCTTGTGCATGAGGTTCCGACCTTCTTTATCTATTTTGTAGTATTGTCTGAGTTGGTTGATGAGGAGAGGAATGGGAGAGGAGATGGACAATAACATAGTTTCTTCCTCCGTGTGAATTCTGCTAAGGGCATCAACGACCTGATTAGACTTGCCAGGTCTGTAAAAAATTTCAAAGTTGAAAACCTGAAGCTTAGCAACCCATTTCTGCTGCTCAGGAGTTTGGATAGTTTGCATCAATAAATTCTTTAAACTTTTCTGATCCGTGTAGATGTGGAAATGCCTTCTAATTAAATACTGACGCCACTTTTTGACAGATTCCGTTGTGGCATACATCTCGCGGACATACACCGAGGATGCTTGGAGACGGTTGCAGAGTTTCTTACTGAAGAAGGCCAAGCGATGTCCCTGTTGAGATAAAACTGTGCCAACCGCTACTGCAGAAGTGTCAGTCTCGAGGACAAAGAGCTTAGAGAAATCCGGAAGACACAAAATTGATGTTTATGTCATGTGTTTCTTTAGTGTTGTAAAAGTTGTCTCAACAGATGTACTCCAAATTAATTTATTAGAACACAATAAATCGGTGAGAGGAGCGACAAGTGAGGCGTACTGACAAAAAAAAACGTCTGTAAAACTCGGCGAGGCCTAAAAAACCCATGAGAGTCGTGAGAGAACATGGCGTAGGCCAGTTGATGATTGCTTGAATCTTTTCCGGATCTGGGGTTACACCGTCACATGAAATAATATGCCCTAAATAATTAACAGTCGGAACAACAAAAACACATTTGGATAACTTGGCATAGAATTGATTAGATAGCAATAACTCCAAAACTAATTGTAAATGATGAACATGGTCAGAAATGCAAGAACTGTAAATCAAAATGTCATAAAAGAACTAAAACGAACCGCCTTAAGTATGGTCGAAGCAAGTCATTCATTGCCGATTGAAAAGAACTAGGAGCATTAGTAAAACCAAAAGGCATAACTAAAAACTCGTAGTGCCCGTCAAATGTTCTGAATGCGGTTTTGTATGTGTCTTCTGGCGCAACCCTGATCTGGTGATAACCTGATCTTAAGTCAATTTTAGAAAAAATAGTTGTTGAACCCAATTCATAAAAAAGTTCATCAATTGTGGGTATTGGGAAACGGTCTTTAATTGTTACTGCGTTTAAGGCTCTGTAATCAACGCAAAATCTCCAAGAGCCGTCTTTCTTTCTGACTAAGAGGACAACTGATAAATAAGGGCTATGTCTAGGTCTAATAATGCCCTCATGTAGCATGTCATGAATGATGGTTGTCATGGCTTCTTTTTGTGAGTGAGGATATATGTAAGGTTTCACGTTGATGAGGTGTATGTTAGGAAGTACAGGAATATGGTGGTCATGTGGTCTAGTCGGAGGTAGGCCTTGTGGGGTTTGGAAAACCGCTGCATAAGATTGTAACAATGATGTAACCTGTTTGGGTAAAGAATGTTGGAGGGACTCAAAAGTATAATGGTTGTGTGGGGATGGCTCAGGTTGGTATAGTAAGAGATGGATGGAAGC
This sequence comes from Lathyrus sativus, assembly GCA_963859935.3. Taxonomy (NCBI): domain Eukaryota; kingdom Viridiplantae; phylum Streptophyta; class Magnoliopsida; order Fabales; family Fabaceae; genus Lathyrus; species Lathyrus sativus. The sequence goes on along the minus strand of OZ012738.1, from coordinate 204,130,759 downwards.
AATTGAGTAAGTATGGACAAGGTGACAAAGTTGTTGGTAACAAGAATGAGTAGGAAGAGTTTTTGGATCACTTGTGATTGAGATTTTATTGTTGTGGTAAGTGAAGGAAATCTTTGGTATTGAGAAATCAGCTAGGAGGGGACCCAGTGTACGTAACCATTCCATGCCGAGGACAACATCGGCTCCTTCGATGGGGATTAAGTGGAACGGAATAACAAAGAGGTGGTTTTGTAAGGTGATAGGGACTTGTGAGCAGAGTCCCGAGCAAAATAATTTTGAACCATTTCCAATCATCGCAGAGAGATTAGGGATTGGTTTAGTTGGAAGTTTTAAGTGCTGAGCGATGTGAGGTTGTAGTATATTGTGGGTACTGCCCGTGTCAATTAGGACCGTAACAATAATGTCGTGGAGTAAACTGCTAAACTTAAGTGTCTTAGGAGAGAAACGACCGCTGACGGCTTGTGGTGAGAGTTGGAAGTAAGTATCCTCAGGTTCCTCCGTTGGGGATAGGACCTCAGTATTGTCTAAAGATTCTTGGGTAGTAGGATCGTCCTCATCCACCTTTAGCAATAGGAATTTGCTTGTTGCACATTTATGACTTGGTATAAACTTTTCATCATAGTTAAAACAAAGACCCTGTGCGCGACGCTCTTGAAGCTGAGCATTGGAAAGTCGTCGTATAGGTAGTTTAACGGGTGGAGGTACGGTTGAGGTTTTAGGGTATGTGGGGGTCGGGGTTGTGGTTGTTGTAACGGGGTGTGTTTTGCTAAGCGGGTGTAAAAAAGGTTTTTGATATTTGGGTTTTGAATCCTTGATTTTGGATTCAATAAGCTTAGCTAATCCAATAGCTTGCAAGATCGAAACGTGTTTATGAATTGCGATTTTGTTTTGTATGTTGGGTGCCTACCCAGAAATAAAACAATTTAGGGTAGCTTCTGGGGATAAACCGACGACTTGAGTACCCAACTTTTCAAACATAGCTTGATATTTTGTAACAGACCTTGCTTGTTTTAACTTAAACAATTCAACCTGATGATTTGCATAAGTAGACGGCCCGAAACAAAAGTCCAACGCTTTACCTTTCATATAAAATGACATCATAGACAATTTGTTTTTAGGGGGTAATTGGTAAAATTCAAAGAATTGGTCAGCTTGAAATAACCATTTCAAGGGATTAGAGCCATCAAACATAGGGAGTTCTAATTTAGGGGTACGAAAAGAGGGGAGATGTGTGGATGGGTGGAAATGGGATGGATTGGAACATGAGAAAATTATAGTTTTGGGCATAGGGTAATGTGTTGGGCTGAGTGATGTAAGGTGAAGAAAACAGTATGGAAATTTGATTTGGTGTGGAACGCAGTGCAGTAGTGGTCATTGTAGGTGGATGTGGGTTGTAGGTGATGGTCAACCTACAGCAAAGATCAGAGAAATACAAAGGGTTACATAGATAATCAAGTGCGACAACAGGCACGAAACTCTTTTAGCAACTCTTTTGTCTTGGGGTGATCAGGCCGAGTGAGTAACCCTTCAACAAGAAACTCTCTCTGCATAATAGTGCACTGGAGACCTTCAACAGAATCTTCCCACGCTCCCTGGCCAAAGCAATCTTCTAACCTTCACTTCTTAGACTCGAATCTTTGCTTGTGATCTTTCAGGTTAGCGATAGCTTTGTTCAGCATGTCCTCAGTGGCATATCGGCGAGCAGTTTCTTCATCAAACATCTTCTCGCTGGCCTTCACCTGAGCTTTCAATTTGGAGATCTGCTGTTTCAGTTTATCTTCCCTCTCCTTGTTGCTGGCTATAGTGGCATTCCACTGCTGATTGAACTTGGAAATTCTACGGTATGCTTCATCCAGATTCTGCTTCTTGGTGGCCAATACATCTTTGACAGATTTGAAGTCCAGACCCAAGTGTTCACGATCAGCTATCTGCTTAGTCAAGTCCGTGCCCGACCTGTTCACCAACTCTGTTTGCTTCTTGAAGGAGTGGACGACTTCGTTTCTCTCGCTTCTAACCTGTGCCAGCTCTTTCTCCAACTCTTCGTTGGCCTTCTTCAGTTCTTCCTTCTCAGCTAACACCTGATTATACTGCTGAATAGACACGGTAGTAGGCTCTTCGACCACTGGAGGGCACTCTGGCTTAGCAGGTGGAAATGGCATCCCTATGGTCTCTGCTCTGGTCTTGATCCAGGTCACGTATGGAGCATAAGCTTGGCTATTTCTTTTACCCAACAATGATTTCCCTCGTCTACTGATATCATTCCAGGCCTGCTGAAGCTTAGCTAACATATCCCCCTCTAGAAGACCGGTGAGGTACAAAGATTCCTGCACCTCTTCCTCTTTTGGCGGAACTCTCAAAGCATATGCAAACTGTCTGACAAGTAGAGATGGATTATAGTTGATACAACCCTTTCTTCCAATCAAAGGCACATTTGGAAACCCACTGCAGCTGAATATGACTTCAGTACCCAACATATCTCTATCAAACCACACAACACTCTCTGCTGATAAACCCATCAAGCGCTCAGACCACTCAGCTGTGGCTGCAGATGAAGCAAAGAGACCCTTCTTGGGAAGGTGACTATCAAACCATCTTTAGAGTAAGGGCACACAGCATGATACATTCTTACCCCTTCTATTTTCGTTCTTGTAATGGACGGAATGATACACATCGCCAATCAAGGTAGGAACTGGATTCCTTGATGCAAAGATATGAAAGGCATCCAAGTCTACAAAATCAAGCATGTTGGGAAACAAAATGATGCCATATATGCAGAGGGTAAGAATGACGTTGAATACGATCCAACAACCGTCTTTGGCACATTGTTGGGCTTTCCCAACTAAGAACTATAGAGAAAATCCAGGAACCCCATTCCAACTGGACAAGATCAACTCAGATGCATCCAGATGAAGAGAAAGAGCTAGATTAGCCAGATTAGGCTTAGCATCCATATGAACAAACGACATCTGAATCTTGATAGGCACACCCAACAACTCAGCGTAATCCTCTAATGTAGGTGCAAGAATGAAGTCCGGGAAAGTGAAGCATCTCAATGGAGGATCATAGAACTGCAGCAAGGCATACAACCCGTTCAACTCATACACAGAAGGTTTAGGAACCAGGCTGAGCAGCTTCCCATAAGATTTTCTGAATTCCCCTCTCACTGTATCATCTGCCAAGGCAATCAAACTGGAAAATAGAGCAACATCTGGGGTAGGGAGCTTATAGGCTACATTCTTCTTCAGAGATCCCATGCTAGCATAATAGAAGGCAAGAAAACCGGAACCGGGGGATAATATGCACCTGCAACACAGACACATGTTGATGATATGCAAATGAGTATGCAAAATGCACAATGCAAACATGCAACAGGGCATCAAGATGATGCTGCTGAGGAGATCAAAGCTCTGATCCAACACAATCACAACTGCTCTGATAGCACAACCTTGAAGAGGACCAATAAATATGCACTGTCGAGAACAACCACATCTCTGATAATAAGAACCCTCTGAACCCAACAACACTTATTCACTGTCAAGAAAACCAGGTAGTCTGAAGGTTAAGGTTTCCTGCAATAACCCGACCCCGCTCACAGGTATGGACCTAATCACAAACAAGGTATGGCATCCTATGCGTTTCCCAGCGTCACAGACTTTCAAGAACGATGATACGATACCTAGAAGGTGTGACATCATCATCTCTTGAAGTGGCCTCACTCCGCTGAGTTACAAATGATCGGTCCCCAGAGTCGACAATCCTCCAAACCAACAACCCCTCAGGCCCAAAGGGACGGAAAAGAAGTCAACCGGGAGAACCTCGTCTGAGCGTGGATTTCATTAGACACTAGTGCCTGAAAAGCAAGCACGCGCCCACTAATTTCCACAACTAATGCTAAGTACACTCAAGCCTAGGTCTGGCTTCTCACTCATTAGAGCCCCTTCCCACAACAACACAATAATAATAATATCATACTGAAAATAAAATGCGGAAAGTAAAGTGCGATAAATAAAAACCCAACAGGTAAACACACAAGCGCTAGGATTGACTCGTATAGGGAACCAGAGTCCCCAGCAGAGTCGCCAGCTGTCGCTACTGCGAAAAACGATGCCGACAAAACAAAAGAGTTTCGTTATTTATCCCTCAGAACGGGAAAGGAAACAATCGGGAAAAACCTGACGAAAAGGTATAAAACAAGGTCATCGCAACCATTTTCTGGATTCGGGAGTCGGTTACGCAAGGGGAAGGTATTAGCACCCCTCACGTCCATCGTACTCGACGGGATCCACGCTTGTTGTGTTTATCTGACGGGTTGATTAATCTATCTACACTAAAGGTCTGGCCTGAAAAGAAAATAAAATGACTCGGAAAAGCGTCGCACTTTATGCCTACGTATTCCCGTCTGGAACGAGAAATTAGAGTCAACGTAGTTCGCCTAACTACGGGTTACGGGGGAAGGTTGCTCGCCGAGATATCGCATCTCGTGCCTACGTACTTTCACACAGCGTGAAAGATCAGAGCAAACGTAGTTTGGGACACGAGAGACACATGTTTGTCTTTTTTTATCTGAGTAGGGTTAACAGACGGTTCCAGCAGTTTGGTGTATGCAGCTCGCTCAACGGAGACTTAGGCGTTTATCGTTTGCGGTAGAACCGGGAGTTAACAGAACTCTCCTTCTGAAAAGGGTTTCCAAGGGATTAAAGGTCCAAGAGGACAAAAAGAGTTTGATCTTTGTTTTCTGTCTTTTAGAAGAAGTATCTTTTATGGATGTTTGCAACTAATATCGCACTAGAGACTATGACCTGAGAGTGAATGCGTCGTATGTCACCCAAAGGGTGCCATACTAAACACCCAGACTGTTGGAAAGAAAATCTCCAACAACCCTTTCTCAAGTAGCTTAAGGCTCGTAGCGTACGACGTCAATTAACCTTTATTACTGTATTTTGATTTGTTTGAAGATGAGAAGAGAAAAGACGCACTAAAGGGGAACTAATCCAATCCTAAAGTTGTCATGCAAAATTGATCCTATGGTTGAGGTTAGGGGGAAGATAACTAATGTTATCATGCCTGGTTAGAACCCTAATGTCTGTCATAACTTCTCTCGAACAAGAGAAGTCAGAGTTCCTAGGGGAACATGGCAAAGGAAAGCAGCAGCAAAATAAATAACTCTACAGAAACAACTGTAAGTAAAATGCATGCAATGCAACAAACAAGCAGAAGGAGCCAAGCTCAACTTCTAGAACAAGCAAGCCCAAAGGCAACACACAAAACACAGGCAAGGGAGACAGACTCAACCTTAAGCCAGCAAGCAAAGCCAAATAATAACAGTCAAGCAGAGAGAGACAGACTCAACCTCTAGATGCAGGAAAGCAAAGGGAGCTAATCTCAACCTTTAGGATGCTCTTAGGTCTAGAAACCTCTATATGAGAACCTAGTATAATGCAGCACACCAAACAGTCACACAAGCAACAGTCAAGCAATCAGAAAAAACAACAGACAAAATAGCAGACAAACAGCTCACAACAAAGCATATAAACAGCAAACAAACAAACAGTCTGCAAACAACTTCAAGCCCAAGCCATCTTCAAGAGAAGTCTTCATCTTCAAGCTCCAACAAGAGATAAAAGAGTTAACATCAAGATTATTGATTGATAATGGGAAGCAGGATGGAAACCAAGGGAATCCAACCTGGCACTCAACCAGTCATCTGAGGTAGGCATCCTCAAAGGTTCTACCTCTTGTGAAATGCCACACATCCTTCCAAAGGAAATATGAGGCTTTCACATAGGGACCTTGAATCATAGGATGAGAATGGAAAGCAATCAAAGCAATCCATGTTTATTTGAAAAAAGAGAAAGCAAACTAGGCTCTTCCTAAACCCTAATTGAACAAGCTCAAAGAAAGCTACTAAAAGAAGGTCTAAACACCAAAATCAAGCACCACCAACAAGCAAACAGAAGCTTATACATGTCTAAAACACCATCAAAGAAGATTAGAAAACCTATTATGAACTAAAGGCCACCATTGAGGTCATTCTAAAGCAAGTGCTATGTTGAAAGCATCTTAAAACTAGCCTAAGTATTAAATCAAATTAAAATACCAAAACTACTTCTAAAATCCTATATGATTTTCTAGGGGAACCTAAGAAGGTTAAGGAGCTATAGTAGAAAGGTCAGGGATCAAATAAAATGGGAAGGTCACCTAAAAAATCCTAGATCACAAGGTATCAAATGAAAATCCTAAAATGGAAGGTCTAATGATCCTAATCCAAAACAGAACCTATTGTTGTCTAAAAAATCTAAATTAATTCCTAAGGGATCATGCATCTCTATTCTACCAGCTAGCCAAAAATCTCAACAAGAAACCATACCAATTGAAAGAACAAAAATTAGAAAGAAGATGGATCAAATATGCAAAATTAAAGAAAATAGCAAAATGAGAAAATGCCAAATAAATTGAAAATCAGGCAAAAAAATCAAATATAAAAGCACAGAAAAATCACAAATAAAATCTAGAGCATGGACATATTTTTATTTTATTTTTCTGATTAATATTGGAATTATTATGAATTTAAAATGAAACAAACAATTAAAATAAAAGAAAAATGAATTAAAAACAATTGAAATGCAAGATTAAATGAGAGGCGTAGGATCATGTGATTGGTCAAGGCATCTAAGGGATCTAGTGTTGCCAGTGCATTAATGAAACGCGCGCATTTTGGTTCAGTCAAAGGCAAATCTGAGATTAAGTTGTGGCCATTGGATGAGGGGACTTTGTCAACATTCCAGGAAGATCCAAGGGTGAGGAACTCATCTTCCTCGTTTGAATGTCCAGTTGGAGGGAAACAGTCCAGGCGAACCAGACGGTGGTCCGGTGACCGCGCCACCGTCTTCTCCGGCGAACAATCATTTGCAGGTCACAAAACCTTAACAAATCTTACACAGATCCACTCCAATTTCCACATAGATTCCAAATATGCTATCCATTTCTTCTAATTCCTCATAGATTCTCAAACACGAATGCAAACAGAAAATGCTCCATAATTCTGATAATCACCAAACCTCAATCTAAAACCACATATCTACTCCTCATGTTACATAGATCAACCTAAACTATCTAGATCGTGCTGAAACCTCATGATCAAGCCAATCCAACTCCAAACAGAAATCACACATCACCTTAAATTGTCTCTAATCCTACAATTATTGATCCAGAATCCATCTAATAACCTTCTTAAAGCCTAACCACATGTCAATTCTACTTAGATCATGCTAAAATTAGTGCAATCGTGAGAAATAAAAACCTGGAATGTAGCTTGAAATTGAGGTATCTGCAGAGTGATTCTTGGCTCCAACTTGTGCAGATCTACTCAATGAAGTATGCTGAAGATGTTTGTAGCTTTGAATTGCTCTGTAACTGAAACTCGATTCTTCACTTGGAGCTTGAAAACTCAACTTGCAATCTCTGGCTATGGCACGAAATGAACACCAAAATTGCTATGAATCAGTCATAGAACTTATATAGAAGTGATTTGTGGGCTTTGAAGGTCCATTGGAGGCCCAAATCAGAATATCCAAGTTTCAATTTTCCTTGAAAATTCCAAACATGGAATGCACGAATTTGCACTCAAAACTTCCCCAAGAAGTTTCAATTTCCTTGCTCGTGATCTGGTGAGAGTGTAGAGATCAATTGGAAAGCTTAAACTTATCATATGAACAAGTTTTGATGTGTTGCTTATTTGTGAAGTAACAAGTTGAAATGCTATGAAATATGCATCAAAATGAATTTCTAATATTGCCAATGTACTCAAAATGGTTTTTCTGATTAAAATGAGTACTCACTTGGCCTTATTTGAACACAAATGAATTAATCTTGAATTTTTCACTTAAATGACTTTAAATTCTCCTTTTTGCCAAATTTCTCAAACCAAGTCTCACCCTAAGCCAAATCAATTCATCATGAGGACATGGTCAACCTAAAAACACCATTTTGAACAAGTTTTGTGTTGAACAAAATTTCATTTGAAGCTTTCAAGATGGAGAAAATGACCTATAATGCCAAATGACCTATAATCTTACTTTCCCAAAATACCCCTAACTTGTAAACCTCATAACTTGAGTTCTACAAATAAGATGGAAGACTTCTAGTACAGTTTGGAAAGCTAAGATCAAGACCTAAAACTCTCATGTTAGCCAAATGTTTAGGAGAAACACCCTTCTAGGTCAAACGTTCCTTGGAAGTTGGTTGACTTTCATAGACAAATTTCACATTCCTCAGATGACCTGTAACTTGTCTGGATCATAACTTGAGTTCTATAAATCCAATGGAGGACTTCTAGTACTTGAATTAAAGCTAAGAGCATGCTCTACAAGTTTCATGTTGGCCAAAAGTGGAGATGAACCTTGTATCTTGAGATAAGTGGTCTTGAAGTTAGGCACTAAATGTGGGATTTTACCCTGAGAACCCTAGTTTAGCAACTCCTCACACTTTGAATTCTTCTTGAATTGATCTTGGAATATCACCTCATGTATCTCAAAACAACTATCCATGATTAAAAATACTTAGAATTGAGCTTTGATCCTCTTCAATTGCACAGTTGACTTAGGGTTACTCAGATGAAAACCCTAATTGCAACACCCTCAACTGTGGCTCTTCATACTTGGCATAATGACTTGATTGAGCTCCACCATGACCCTTAAGGTACTCTATGATATCTATCCACACACTCTCTCATTGATCAATACTCCACAACCCACTAATGATCTTCCATTGGTCCTCAGGTTAGGAGATTAACCACATACAAACAACCAAACTTCTCAAGAACCCAACTCTCTTCTTGATGACTTTGGTGACTTCTCAAGCTTGAATAAGACCTCTAGATAGGCTCCTCTTGATGTAAACCACACCTGATCCCCTGCACAAATGAACAATGCTATGCTATGCAAATGTTATAACAATGATATGCTAATGCAATGAAGCATAAACCAAGTAAGAAATGGTTAGGCAAATTTTGGGGTGCAACAGCTGCCCCTATTCAAGCGGCTTGGACCCGACTGGGTGAAAAGCGAACAACTTTCAAACAATCGAGGTAAAAGACGGTTGAATACCAGAGAACCTGGAAATTTGCTAATCGAAGGAAAACAAACTGCACAAACTGCTTAGGGAACAAGATCCAGAAAATTGAATCCGGTTGTCACAACAACAACTGATCAATCATCTGATACAGAAACTGATTTCAACATCAACCACCTGTGTGACGCCACATGCACTGAATCAACAATCAATCTTCCAATATACGCTACAATAAGCAGGCACTACGTAAAGCGCGTCATCCATGCACTATCCTGGATCTTCCATTTCTGAAGAAACGGGCATCACACTAAATAAAAGCGCGGTATCCCTGTACTATCCGGGATCTTCCATCTCCGAAGAAACGAGCATCACACTAAATAAAAGCGCGGAACTGTCAATGTACTATCTTTTGACCTTCCATTTCCGAAGAAACAGGCATACGCTACGTAAAACGAGTCATCCCTGTACCATCCGGGATCTTCCATTTCCGAAGAAACGAGCATCGCACTAAATAAAAGCGCGAAACTGTCAATGTACTATCTTTTGACCTTCCATTTCCAAAGAAACGGGCATACGCTACGTAAAGCGAGTCATCCCTGTACTATCCGAGATCTTCCATTTCCGAAGAAACGGGCATACGCTACGTAAAGCGAGTCATCCCTGTACTATCCAGGATCTTCCATTTCCGAAGAAACGGGCATACGCTACGTAAAGCGAGTCATCCCTATACTATCCGGGATCTTCCATTTCCGAAGAAAAGGGCATCGCACTAAATAAAAGCGCGGAACTGTCAATGTACTATCTTTTGACCTTCCATTTCCAAAGAAACAGGCATACGCTACGTAAAGCGAGTCATCCCTGTACTATCCGGGATCTTTCATTTCCGAAGGAACGAGCATCGCACTAAAAAGCGCGGAATCAGGCATCCGAAGACTTGAGCAAGCAACTCTGCGGGGAAAATCTGGCAACAACTCCAAAGTCTAATTATGAAGCCGTTTAATGCTGACGTAACAACCCTTCGAGGAGAACTCTGCCAGGGAATTTCTGACAACAACTCCAAAGTCTAATTATGAAGCCGTTTAGAACTCTTCCGGGGAATTTCTGACAACAACTCCAAAGTCTAATTATGAAGCCGTTTAAAACTCTTCCGGGGAATTTCTGGCAACAACTCCAAAGTCTAATTATGAAGCTGTTTAGAACTCTTCCGGGGAATTTCTGACAACAACTCCCAGACATTAAACTTGACGACGAGTAATGACCTCAATAGTCTCATCCCTGGAATCTTTCTTTTTAAAACGCTAACGTGACAGCAACCCGAGGAAGACTCCGCTGGGGAAGAAGAAAAACTTAACCAAGCAACTCTGCTGAGGGGACACATGATAGGACAAACGTTATCATCACATATCTCATGCCAACAATTTGAATATCCGAAAACCATCATGAACAAGAATTCCAATTACCTGCAGGGAAGAACACCTGAAAACAAAGAGGTAACCAACCTGGCTTATGTTTCAAAATGCATATGTTTGAAAATGGCGTAATGCTCCATACGGAATGGAAATGCTACGCGTTTGGGTAGATGCAAATATGATGCAGATATGATGATACATGCAAGATGCAAATGCAGGCACAGGCTGCCGGAGAAAAGCTGGATACAGAACCGCTCCAGCAAAATAAATGCTGAAGACAAAGATAACTCCGCTGGGGATAATCTGGTATCACAGAATAAATCCCAGCAAAATAAATGCTGGAAAGGTGAACTGACTCCACCGGGGGATGAAACAATCCTGCTGGGGGATAGTTTAACAAAACCGGAGTTACGAACTCTGCAGAGGATAATCAACCTGTTGGAGGAAAGACAACCTGCTGGAAAAACAGAAAGAACAATCCTGCGCGGGGATGAACTTTTTCAAAACCATGGACAACCTGGTTGTGCCCTGTGAGGACTTCAATGGGGATTAAACGTGCACATGATCATCGCTGGGGATGCACATCACTGCCTGACCGCTTACTAACTCGCATCCAACTCTTCTGGGGATAGAGATATGACTTCCATCTGCTGGGGAGAAATAAAATCACATAGAGCCTGCACCTACGTTAAAGGACTCTGGCTGGGGAAACACGATCCCTTAGCTGTTTGCTGCGAAGGTAACAACCCTGCAAAATACGGGCAACAACAAGATATCCTATACGAAAGGAACTATCCAGGTCAATAGCCGTGACAATTGCTCAGTCAATTCAAAGCTTTAACAATTATTTGCCGAGGCCTGCCAGTTTATGCATGTGTGTTGTACCCCAAATTTTGACCCCTTAGATTCTCATTATCATTTTAGAAGCATGATCATGATTTATCTAACCCTAAATCAGTGCAAGTTCATTATTGTCAAGTTACAGATGAATCAGGGTTTTCGCACTGACAAATTCAAAACAACCAAGGAATGATCAACCAATGATTTGGGCCAATTCAATCATTGAATGAAATCAAAGATAATATCAAAGTCAAATGAGAAGTCGATTTGAAGAAATCAGTTCAGAATCAAAGACAGTGCAATCAGGAGGCCCCGATTAGGGTTTTTAACTAGTGAAAAGTCAACTGTGGTTTGACTTTGATGTTGGAAGATGTTGTAATGGTGGGATTGAGGTCCATGAAGTTCATATAGCTTATTAAAGTCTATTAAAGAAGTGTCAATGTCTCAGGATGTCCAGAATATCAACAGGCGACCCGATCGACACCGATCGATCGTACGGTTGACCGAAAAGTCAATTATCCAAATTTTATGAATTGGACTTCAAGTTGTGAAACAAAGTTGTTCCTTATGTCATATTGGACTTGCATATAAATTTTCATGATCATTGGATCAAGGCTGAAGGAGTAATCGAGAAATCGGGAAATTAGGGTTTTGAAAAGGGCTAAACCATAACTCCTTAACCACACACTCAATTGAGTTGGTTCCAAGCTCATTGGAAAGCTCTTAACAAGTCCTACAAAAGTCCCATACTAGTCCACAACCATAAAATGCATACTTTTTGAGATAGAAGCAAAAACATTCCTAGAAGGGAAAATAACTTAGAAAAATTCTAAGTTATTTTCACCTTAAAAGCTTGTGTGCAGCCAACTTTGAGAGGATTTTTCACCTAGTTTCAATTGGAGTTTGATTTCTTGGCAAACATGAATGTTTTAGAGCTATGCGAGGGCTTTCTAAATTGTACTAGAACATCTCAAGAGGAGTTATGAGCAGAAAGTTACATAGGTGCAAAGTTGGAGGTTTCACATGTTAAGTCCCACATTGGCTGAATTTTCAAAATGACTTACTTCACTAAATCTGCCAAAATTTCTTGATTCAACTTGTTGTATGTGGTATATCAGATGTGTGTAGCATGAAGCAAGAGCAAGTTATGGAGAAATATCACAAAATCAAAGGATTGAGTTCATTGCCATACAAGTGGGCAAGTGGACAATTTGAATTCTCCAAGCATGAGGTGGAAAGGTAAAGGCTGTACCAGCCCCTTCCCTATGGTTTCTAGGCTGAAAATCATCTCAGAAATTCATTATAAATGTTGACAAAAGGGGTCTTGCATCAGAACAAGTGGAAAACCCTCCAAGGGAGGTTTGCTCCAAAATATCCAAAGCTTGCTTCATGGTGAAGAAAGGTCCCTAGCAAGCACCTCAATCTCTTTTCCTATAAAAGGAGGACTCATTCACCTCATTCCACACACAATTCATCTGATAGAAATCACAAATAACCTCTGTCATCACAATTCCCTCATCTTGCTTCAATTTCTCAAAAATCACAAAATTCACAAAAACACTCAAAATGGCCTTGAAGTGAAATCTGCCCAAATTCATTTCTATCCTTTCCAACACCTCAACCACCCTCCACACAACTTCTAAATAATATATAGAAGGTGTGTAGTCCATTAAACCACTAGAAAACCTCAAAAATCAAAAAGTCAACTCCCTTCCCACCATACTTTGACTAAATCCACAAAACTTGCCAAAACTCATTCCACATAGTATCTTGGCATTCTAACCATTCTAACACCTCATAAATAACATATCTCAACTTTTCAAACACTCATCAACCATTAGAAACTCACATCTCTTCATTTGGCATTGAAAGTGCATTGTTGCTTAAAGTTGAAGAAAAGTTCAAAGGCCAAAAAGTGAAATCAAGGATCTCTGGTTTTCTCAACTGTTCTAGCATATTCAAAAGGATCATCAAGAGTTCAGTTTCAGCCCCAAGGAGGATTTAAGCTCTTTCATTACCAATTATCTATGATGTGTGCATGATTAGTAGGCTTGGAGCATGAGTGTGTAAGGCTGCCCCTTGAGAAAATGCAATTCTTGAGCCTAAAAGAAGGTACTATCGGGTTTTGAAGAGGAATAAGAATTTTCAAAAATGACCACCACCATCATCTTCCTCTTGATTTTCTACCCCAAATCCATATAAATTTTGTACCGATCCGATTAACGGTTAGGAAGTTACGATACAAAACGTAAATCCATTTGTTGTGTATTTTTGCCCAGCCAGAAAATTGTCACTTTTTATACTAAACTTCCACCAGTGGAAGTTACTCGTAAAACTTGTCATTTTTCACTCCAAATTCAAAAATTCATAACTCGCTCGTTTTTTATCGTTTTTCGCCCGTTCTTTTTCTGTTGTGTTCGTATTAATGTCTATTTTCATGCTGTATTTTTATTTGCCATGTTTGCATTTTTTATCACTTAGTTTGATTATGTACAAGTATGCGCGTTTACGCGACCGTTTGTATAGTTGCAGATGAATGTTTATGTGATTCTTTTAGATATTTTCTTGAAACTTGTTGGAATCCATGTATGCACATGTTAGTTAACATGCTAGGGTTATTTCTTGATGTTTAACCATTTTTTTTTCATCTTTTGTTTTTCGTCAAAGTGCGAACCGCTGTTGCAGTATCGTTTATTTCATCTGTTAACTTTCATCACCATGCTTCATTTTCACCATCTCCTATTATTTAAGTGGTTGTTGTAACACCCTTCTAAACCCCGCAAATAATATATGCATAATCAGAGTAAAAGCTAACATGCATTCATAAAAGGGCATCACACAAAACTTGCACCACATTAAAACAATCTGTCATGCTCATAAACACCTTTCTATTTAGCAGCGGATTCATTAATGAAAATCCTTTAAAAGAAACATTTACTTTTATCATATAAAATCAACATCTCTAGGCACTAAGGCCAACATCTCATTATCTCAATTACTCCAAATATGAAAACATAACTTAGGTTACATAATGTAATCCTAAAACATAAGCAATCGATCCCCGTGTTACACGACCAGAGCATGACTCGACCCATACATAATTACTAAACCGCTACACACGTAGCGACCTCGAACTACAAGCAGAACTTCATAAAGGCCTCCAGCAACCTAATCTGCAATGCCTCATAGAGCATTATAAAACAGCAGAAGGGTGAGAAATATTACCATAATAATCAAAGCATAAAATCATGTATACATAGGTATCATATAATTAACTCCCTATTTCTCACCACAATTCAACTCATAGTCATTTACATCGTCACTTATATTTATATACAACATGAATATTCACCAAGCATTTTACATCATGCATACATCCACAATTCCACAATCTTAACATTCACACGTAAGCATCTCTTCCTGCACGCTTCATAAGTATTCAACAAACATCTCATTCACATGCATACTTCACAATTTCACAATCTCATCATTCACACATAAGCATCTCTTCATGCATATGTCATATATTAATGTGACTCAACAACTCAATGCAACTCATGCAATGCGGTACCGACTCTCGTTATCTTTTTTTCGGTTTTTACATTAAACTGGGTCCACTCTTCTAGACCGATAACCCGTTATCTTTTTTCGGTTTTTACATTAAACCGGGTCCACTCTTCTAGACCGATAACCACAAAGGCCCGTCCTCTAAGCCTTCAAACCCACTCTTCTAGGTTTGGGACAAGCCACTAGTTTCCACGAAACTAACAGACATTGCCTCTTGACTAAATGATGCATGTACAATCAACCACAACAAATGCACTTAAGACCGACATCTTAATCTCATGCATTCAAATAATTCATCTCTTCAAGAATTACATTATGATTGCACACACAACATATTCACATAACATTCATCGATGTATTCATAATTCAACACTATCACCACATTATCACTCACAATGCACACATATCCACGATATGTTCTCATGCATTCTTCACAGTTATCAAACAATGCACACATATCCACGATATGTTCTCATGCATTCTTCACAGTTATCAAACAATGCATACATATCCACGATATGTTCTCATGCATTCTTCACAGTTATCAAACAATGCACACATATCCACGATATGTTCTCATGCATTATTCACATTTAATCACATACATACAATATGCATTTACAACATTTATCAAGCAATGCACACATATCCATGACATGTTCTCATGCATTCTATTCATACCACCATATACCAACAATATACATTCACAATTCAATATCATCACCGCATTATCAACAATGCACACATATCCACAATATGTTCTCATGCATTCTCAAGTAATTCATCATACAAGAATTACATCATGCTTACACGCATAACACATTTACCACGCAATGTACATATATTCACGATATATTCTCACGCATTGTTCATACATAATCGCATCCAATCAATACAAACATCATATTTATCAAACGATGCACGCATATCCAACAATATGCTCTCATGCATTCTTCATGTATCTTAACATACAACCGCATATAAACAATATACATCCACAATACATTTTTGTATTATGTTTATTATTCATCTCATGCATTTTCATACAAGGTATACATGTCACAGTACCAATAATACAATTATAAGCTATGCACACATATATCCACAATGTTCTCATGCATACTTATTACCTAATTGTATACACATCAAGCATTCGCAAGTTCATTAGACAATACACATACATTCATCATTGTATTCACATGTATTTCTATTTATCACAATTAATACGCATCGCGCATCAACTAGGATTCACGCCCGTAGTCTACCCACAGCACACATCATCACAATAGATCATATCTATATCATATCATAGAGGCATTCCCCTATGAGAAGCAACCAAACCATCTCCACATGAACAACACAGCAAAAGAAAAATGCTGTCACATTCGCCTTCATTCGCCTGGCGAACCCTCGCAGCGAACCTTCGCCTGGCCTTCGCCTGGCGAACTCTCTCAGCGAACACTCGCTAGGCTTCGCCTGGCGAGACTTCCCAGCGAGCCCAAGTCAGTAGCTACTGACTTCATTCGCCACCATTCGCCGGCACCTTCGCTGGGCGAACCTTCGCTATCCACCTTCGCTTGACGAACTCGCCAGCGAAGTCCACTGGGACATAATCATAATTACTCGCCAGCATTCGCTAGGCTTCGCCTGGCGAGAGCCAGCGAACCTGCGCAGAACAGAACCCTATTCTGCCTCTCCTTCATCAATCCATCATCAACCAAACCTCAAACATCCAAATCAGTACAAATAGCATCAATACATGTTACCCGACTATTCTACGGCATTATTGCTCAGTTCCAACCGATTAAATCATCAATCTACTGATTAATCCAACATTTGCCCTAATTGGAAAGTGATGAAAACATCCACAAACCCAAACCCAACATACATAATAGCATACAATGATTAAATAGCAATGTTTCTCACCCTTACCTCGATTAATCGGAGCTTTGATGTTGGTTCTTAATGATTTTCCACTTTCCTCTTCTTCTCCTCTCTTTCTCTTCTTCTTTCCTCTTTCTCTTCTTCTTTCTCTTCTATTTTCTTTACTTTACTATCTTTTCTTTTCTCTTCTACTTTCCTTATATACTTCCTTATTTTCTTTCTTTCCCATTTCTCTCTCAATTCTCTATTAATTTCCAATTAATAAAAATTAATTTCCAACATTAATAAAAATCCCACTAAATCAATTAATTACTATAATTAATTATTTAATGAAATTTGGGCTGTTACAGTTGTAACCATGATTATACTTCGCTTTGATTGTTATCTTGCCTAACTTTTTTATTTCTTTTCTCCCCAAGCGACGAAACTCGTTAGTTCTCGTCCAAGTCGTCTCCCCGTTTTCCCTCCAAAGGAAGGTCTGTCCACTTGACCTTCAATGTCATGAATAATTCAATCACACCCTTTACTTTGTTAAGTCGTTTTCACCCTTAGATTAGAAACTCTAGACTTTGCTTAAGTCTAAAAGACCCGCCCGTACTAGGAGCGTTCTTCAACTAGAACCCTAGGAAAGAGTTCGTCAACTCTGTGTAAGAATCATCGTCATGGTCTCTTACCTTCCCCCTTTTCAACTTAGAATAGGGAGTTTTGTCAAACTCCACACAAACATTGTCATGTTTGTTCCCCCTTGAACCTTGATCATAATCAAGTGTTCTTTCCCTTGTAAGGTGAACTACGATTGCTCTGATTCTATCCTAGTCAGGATACGTAGGCAGAAGGTGCGATGCCTTTGCGAGCAAACTTAGAAAACCACTTAGGCCTTTTATTTACTTTATCTCAATTCCCAATCCTTAAACCATAGTGCACAATTCACAAACTTAGCAAGTAATTAAATAAAAGGTTCCTGTAGAGTACTACAGATATTTAGGGTGCTAATACCTTCCCTAGATATAACTAACCCCCGATCCCCGAATCTCTAAAGCGTTGTTGTCACATCGCGCAAAAGGTTCTTTCTTTCTTTAGACCTATCCTTTGGATAAATTAAAGTCCGGTTGTAAAAGAAATAAGGTTCAAGTTAATTAATAGCTTGATATACAATTTTCACCGCAACAATGTGCAAGTTTATCAAAAACATCGGCGTTTCCCACAAACAAAACAGCAAAAGTTAAAACAAGAAACAAACATCAAGTACTGAATAGTATGCGTTTATTGATAACGGGCCTGTAAATAGGCAAAGTTTTATACAACGGATGCAACTCCTGAAAAGAGGAAGTTACAAGACAAATACAAATATGTACAGAGGTACAAAGGAACTTGTATACATGTTGGCAACGGGGTACAGACGAACACCATGAGCTGATCCTCCTATGACTCGCCTGACTTCGACGCTTTCCCGATACTCCGTCTTCAGAAGAGACTGACTTGGATAATCGACCCTCAGGTACTCCCAAACCACTAAGCAATACAGTTGTCATACCCCAAATTTGTCCTACCTCGACGATTAATGAGTGTTTTACTAATTCATGATTTCGGGCCACGACTCTCCAAGGTCTCTCTTTAAATAAGTTGCTTATATGCAAAGGGGCAATCTCATCGATATGGAAATGATTAAGAGGATGTTCAAAACAAAGAGTTCTTTTTGTGTGTATTTCAAAGTAATGTTTTCAGACACAATTAGAGTTGACTGCAAGATCACCACTCCACTTTGCAGACATGGTGCTAAAGGGTAAATTAAATGGAGATTTATTCCTATATTCAATCCAAGGCAAAGTGACATGAATTGCGGTATGGGTGTCTTGAACTTAGATCAGGCATGGGCATGTTTGCGCATTCATTATTATTCAAGTTTGTTTGTCCAAGCTTAATTAGTGATTCAAGAGTGAAGAATTGATTACAAGATTTGGCAATGGCAATAGTTACACTCTAATCCCAAATATCCCAGTTGATTCAAAATTAAGGCATTGCTACCATTGGTGTTGCAAAGTCACAAATGAATGATGCTTCAAGTTGTATTATAGTTGATTACAAGAATGGATGGGCTATGTATATGAACTCATTTTCAAGTTGTGCGCGAATGTATTGTTAAGAAGCCTCCAAAGACATGACCGAACAAGGTTCCAAAATTGAGCAAGTGCTGCCTAGAGTTTGTATAGCTCACGTTCAATTTCACAAGGGTAATAATGTTTTTAAAACAATATCATATAGTTTCGGCACTTGGCCCATTTCATCACACATTCAAAAAGAACATTGGCAGTGAATGTTGATCCATATTTCAAAGGAATTCATAAAGGCTTGAGGCTACAAGAAACAAGACTCATAATTGGTTTTAGTAGTCCAAAATTATAAATATTGATGCAAAACTGGGGTCACGATCATTAGTCCAAAATTCGTAAACCGTCCAAGAGACGAGATTACGCGCAAGTCCTGGCTGCACACGCAAAATGATACATCTGCAAAATATGGAGGATTCATTAAGTACAAGAGAGAACATAACTACTGTCACAGTTTTGAGATGTCAGTTGTTGAAAAAAACTTTGACAGACATAGAGTATGCAATACCGTTTCATAAAGTCCATAAAGTCAAGGACCTGCACAAAATCAAGAAAACCTGCAAATCCAAAGAGAAGCAAAATCATTTTGTATGAAAAAAAACAAACAAGATAACAGCACTTGAGATTTTGGATGGAAACTTACAGACTTGAGGGCAATAGCATATGAGTTTTTTATTCCCATTGCATTCCATTCATGCCAATGAGTATATATCATGCCATTACACTAGCCTTGATTCACAAGCCCTCAATGCATGATTTCAACTGTAAAAAATGAAGACAACAGGCCCTGCTACCAACATTTTCTGCCAAGAACCCACAGCCTTCACGTGCACGAAGCCGATAATTCCATAACACGAGCTGAGCACACAGCTTGCGATTTCCAAGCTAAACATCAAGGTGTGAAGCCATGTCTTGGGCAGGGAATTTATCTCATCCATGTCTGTTGCAGCACGCATAACATATGGCCCGTATAACCTGCAAAGTTAATGAAAAACTCATGAGCGAATCCAAAACACAAAGGGCTAATTCCAAACAATCATGATCCATGCCAGACAACGATTCAACTAATTGAGAAATAGCACCAATGCTAACTAACAAAATCTTAACTTCTTTATAGAAACACACTGTTTTGAGGAGGCTTAACCCAGGACAGATTCCATTGCTATGTCTCTTATCCTTAACAAGCCTCATCAAACCAACCAATAGACTATGGCTGGAGATAACCTCAGAACCAACAGCATATGAAGTAAAAGGACCAAGTAAAGAACACAAAACAGAAACACCACCTTCATCAATCACAGACTTATGAGCAGTAGCATGAAAAGCCACAACCTGATGAAGTTCCTTCAAAGCATGAACACGAGCTTGACCCTTCACCTTCTTGAGTGTCTCCACAAGCTCAGAAGCTCTTCCTTGAACATCTTCGGACCGTTTCTTCATCAACAAATACTTCTGAGAGAACCAAGTGTAAATGAGTCTGTAAAATGTTGTGTTTGGAGTGATGGAATCATCCCAAAGCTCCTGCATAGTAGTGGGACATGTCAAGTGTCCTAGGTTAAACCATTTAAGAATGTTGTTCCTCTCGTAGGTTTGTCCAGTGCAAAGTGTAACAGGGTCTTGCATTGGTTCAAGAGAAATTGGACAAATGAAAACACTTGAAACACAGTAAGGCAACCAAGCAGCACCACCAGCAGCATTGACGTGTGGGATGTGAGCAGAATCTAGAACAACAGTAAGTGCAAAATCAACTGAATTGTGCAGACGATCATAATGGATGTTACTTCTAAATGCAGATGAGCTATCTGCGTTTTCATCCCCGTTCAACCCCAACATGATTTTCAAGACATAATTCAATTCGTGGTTTTTTGAGCTGAAACGACATCTCCAACTTGTGCCTGAGCTGATCCCTTCTTCCAAGCAATTAACTTCAAGAATTCTCTCAAAACTGGTATAGGTAAGGTGAGCATGGTTATGAATGAACCAACACTTGTGAAGCAACTTCGGGATGAAACCGGAGCTGGAATGATGGACTGCAAAAATGCTCTATCAGAGAGTGAAGGCGACATTATTAAAGCACAAGAGCTCCTTAAGAAAAAAGCAAGCAAGAGCAGAAATATTAAGTCAAAATAAGGTTGAAACAAAGCCATGTCATAGCAGTGAAAATCCCCAAATTCTCACAGTAAAAATTCAGGGTAAAAATATCAGTTATTTTCATATAAAAAATATGAAATTCAAAGACAAGAAAAATAAGATAGCAGAGGACAGCAGGGCCAAGTTTACTAAAATGGAAAGACATAATTTTAACATCAGAAAGTGATAGCAGGGGTGATACAAACATAGGCAAAACCCTAATCTCATGTGATATATATTTCGTGACTATTCATTCAGAAAGGGGGCTGAGAAAAAAAAAAACCTAGAACTCTTGCTGCACAGCCCCCAAGCTCTTCACCAGATTCATCTTCACTTTCTTCCCATTCAACTGTCATAAGAAAAACCACCATAATCAACCATTATAACACGAAAACACATATAAAGAACTGAAAAAGAGAGATTTGAAAAAGGAGCTTATCTGCCTTCGATCGGTAATCTAGTTGCATCGGTGCAACAAGAAGCTTTGCATCATTCAAGTTCTTCATCACTAGCGTGAGAACCTGTCAGACTCGTTCCAGCTCTGTAAGTATCCCATTATCTTTTTCCTTGTCTTCATGATTTTAAATTACTGTCGCTTCGTTTTCTGATGATGAGCCTGCGAGAGAGAGGCGTTGTTTTGTTGTGGATAAAAAGGAACCTCCAAACCCTAGTCACAAGGCCAGTCCCCCAGCTCCCTCGTCCAAACTCATCCCTATCTCCACCTACAGTCTTAGCCGCCATTAAACCTTCAACAAAAACCCATATTTCTAACTTCTAAACAACTCGTTTTCTTCTCAATGCAAACACCCCCATTTCCTTTCATCAACCTTCGAACAGCAACCTATCCAGAAAGCTCAACAACTTTTACATCAACTTCAAATCAACTAACCTTCAGCATCGTTCCATCTTCTCCGTTCCAAAAACGGGCACCATAAACTCATCCCCGTCCACCATTGATTTCCGCCGTTCTTCAACCACCTTCAGTCATCACCTTCTTCACATTACCGTTCAAATTTCATTTCAAAAAAAAACCTCCTTAATCCATTTTCTCAGATTCACCATATCTGGCCTTCAAACCTTCCAAACTAACCTCTTTAACAGAGAACCACAACAAATCCCCGTTGATTCAAACCCCCGAGCCCATAAAATCACTCAACACCAACTTCGAAAACCAAACCGTAAAACGAAATTCAAACCCAGAACTTCTCCTTCATCCTCTCTCCTTCGAACACCAGCAAACCACTCTTCCAAACATCCTTCAGATCGAAACCCTTCTGAATCCCTCCTTTAATATTCAAATTCGATAAAACCCCAGTAAACTTCGAACCTCCTTCGTTCTTTTCTCCAAATCTCAAACCTAACAGAAATCCCAACTCTTTCAATTGAAACATTACACCCAAAAGAGAAGGTTGGAGCGAAGCCCTTTGAGAATGATAGGGCTGTGTTTTGAACCGGTTCTGTTTTGCGAGGAATAACAAGAATAGTTCTGTTTCTGTTGTTGTTTTTTCGTGTGTGATTAGCTTTGGATCACCACCGAACGGGTTTTGTACCCAGGGCCCATATAGCCGTTATGTTCATTTCATACACCCTCAGGTTGAGTCCAGCGCCTCACCACATTTTGGTTCTCTTATCAAATCTTGGCAAGAGGTGATGGGCTTTGAAAGAAAGCCCAAATGATCCTCTTTTCTTCTTATTTTTTATATATACTTCCATTTCTGATCTTCACCCCCTCTTTGTTTTTTTAATGTAAAAGTATTTTATGATATGTAGTCTTTATTTTATTTAAACATTATTTTTTCAAATAGATTTATTAATATGTGTATATATTAGTTTTGATTTATAAGCTATGTATACTATTTTGAAAAAAGTTTTATTGGTTATATCATTTTGTATTAAAGTTTTAAGACTTATCTTATTTTAGGATTAGACTCCATTTCTCTTTTGTTATTGGGCGTTTTGTCCCATTTTCATTTGTTTCGGTCGATGACGAGACCTCCGTAATTCATTACCAGTCAAATTATTGATGAGTAATGTTGGATCTGAGACCACCTCTTTTCCCTCTTCGTTACTTGTCCCGACTCGGTTCAAAACTTTGTCAAACAATTTTCAAAATCAACTTATCTTTGTATTGAATTAAAAAGAGGGGATTAAGTGTAGACTTTCTTCCTCTCCGAGTGTTGGGATGCCCACTGTAGTGAGGGTGGTTCCGACACTCGTCTTTCAATACAAAGACGTTTCCCATCCATTTTCAAATCTCATCTCCTTAAAATCAATTCTTTGTGTTGAGCTAAAGAGAGGATTGGGTGTAGACCTCTTCTTCTTCGAGCATAGGGATGCCCACTGTAGTGAGGGTGATCTCGACGTTCGTCTGTCAATACAAAGACGCTTCCAACATTTCCTCATAAAAACCTCGGTCTCGTACCGAGTCCTTTTTCAAACCATAATAATTTGATTTCTCTTTGTACCGAATTAAAAGAGGGGATTAAGTGTAGACTTTCTTCCTCTCCGAGTGTTGGGATGCCCACTGTAGTGAGGGTGGTTCCGACACTCGTCTTTCAATACAAAGACGTTTCCCATCCATTTTCAAATCTCATCTCCTTAAAATCAATTCTTTGTGTTGAGCTAAAGAGAGGATTGGGTGTAGACCTCTTCTTCTTCGAGCATAGGGATGCCCACTGTAGTGAGGGTGATCTCGACGTTCGTCTGTCAATACAAAGACGCTTCCAACATTTCCTCATAAAAACCTCGGTCTCGTACCGAGTCCTTTTTCAAACCATAATAATTTGATTTCTCTTTGTACCGAATTAAAAGAGGGGATTAAGTGTAGACTTTCTTCCTCTCCGAGTGTTGGGATGCCCACTATAGTGAGGGTGGTCTCGATACTCGTATTTCGATACAAAGACGTAACTTTATCCATCACATATCTCTTTATCCACCATCTCGCTTTCACAACTTCCTTCCACAATTTTCACACCTAAAACCTCGGTCACGTACCGAGTGCATTTTCAATTTCCTTTTCATACAAAAACTTGAATGGTCGTGGAGTGGTTAGGCGTAGGCCTTCTCCTATCCCGAGTGCGGACGTTTACCGTAGGGTTCTCTGTCGCAAAACACTTACCATTCAAAACCAAAAACATCTTTAATAAGAGAACGAAGTTCTCTTTGCATTGAATTAAAGAGAGAGGATTGGGTGTAGACCTCTTCTTCTCCGAGCGTAGAGATGCCCACTGTAGTGAGGGTGGTTTCGACGCTCGTCTTTCAATACAAAGACGCCTCGTTCGCGACACCTTTTTTATAACAAAAACTTTGAGATAACGAATTGGGTACTACCCGTAGGGGTTACTATCCGAGGACCTGTCTCGCCCCCTAAAAACAATCCAATCAATCAAATGCGACTTCTAGCCCCGCGTGGCGAAAACTAATCAATCTTTCAAAAAGGATATGTTACGTCCGTTCTACCGCAAACAGGTAATGCCTAAGTCTCCAACGAGCGAGCAGCAAAACACCTAACTGCTAGAATGCGCACGATAATATCATCCATAAAAAAAAACATCAACACACCGTAGGCCGAACTACGGCTGCTCTGATTCTTTACTTTCTCAAGTAAAGATACGTAGGCACAAGGGCCACAATCCTTGCCGAGCACATCCCCCCATATCTGTAGTTCCCCGAACTACGTCGACTCTGACTTTCTCACATCTATTGAGAATACGTAGGCATAGGACTGCGAAGTCTTACCGAGTCTGTTCTTTCTTTTTTTTTTTCCCCTGTTCTCTCTTTCCTCCTAACTTTCCCGTTTCTAACCCTTCTATCCCTATCTTTTAGAACAACTTTTTAGCATAACATTTAAGCAGATAAATTCACACATCGACAAACAAAAGGTTCCCATCGAGTACGATGGATGCGAGGGGTGCTAATACCTTCCCCTCGCATAACCGGCTTCCGAACCCGTTCTTGGTCGCGAGACCATCTTATCCATTTCTTTCTTAAGGTTTTCTCGATATTTTCCTTTCCCCTCATGGGATAAATAAAGTCCGGTGGCGACTCTCCTGTCTATCTCTTTCGCCTCCCCGTCGTTGCGCGATGCATTTTTCGAGTAGCGACAGCTGGCGACTCTGCTGGGGACTCCTAGCGAGCCAGACCTAATTTGTTTGTCGTGTTTGTGTTCTATTTGCTTTTATTTCTTATTATGTTATGTTCACTAACTGTTGGGTTTATTTGGATGGTTTGTGAGATAAAGCTTTCTACCCGAGCTTTCAAGTACACACTAAGATAGGAGGTGGGTTCTTTCTGATTTGCGAGACTTAGGACTCGTTGAGTTGGATCGAATTCCACCGCTCAGATGAGACCCCGTTGGAATGATTATGTCTTACGTGTAGTCGTAATGACGTCTTTATTTCCGACGTGGGAGTCCGCGACTCTGAGGACCTTTGTAGAACCTTATTCCAAGGGTTGCTAAGACATGACTCTGTGTTCATCCTTTGAAGGGATTACCGTCTTACGAGTAGTCGTTATGATGGAAAACTTTCGAGGCTAGTGCATGGGACTTTGTTTAAAAGCCTTTGGGATACCCTCTTACAAACAAATAGATAACCCACCCGATGGGAGAAATATTTTGTGTTGTTTTGCAGGACCAGTGATCTTGATCTCGTTTTGTGCTCTTTATCATGTGCATTCATAAAACATTGCATTGCATATCATTTCTCGCATATCAAGGGACTTAAGAGACTGTGATTATCTCAGGTATCGGTGAATACAATGACTGACCAAAGAAAGCGAAGCACAAATTCCATCAAGTTTAGAGAACCAAAGCTGGAACTAATTCAAGACATTCTGATTGACGTGCCAAAGGCTATCAAGATCAACTTTCAGGGGAAGTATGGGAAATTGCTTGATCTCTTCCATTCTAGGGTCGACACTTGGGCTTTGTTCGCTATGGCTCAGTTCTATGATGCACCTCTCAGATGTTTCACTTTTCAAAACTATCAGTTGGCCCCTACTCTTGAGGAATATTCTCACATTTTGAACATCAAGATTAAGGATCAACCTATATACACAGGCTTGGAAGAAGAACCAAAACCTCCTGCCATTGCTCTTACTCTACGTATGACCAAAGAGGAAGTCAAAGAGGGTCTAACCAGTAAAGGGGGTGTTCAGGGTTTTCCATTGAAATTTCTGCTAGAAAAGGCTGCTCAATACAAGGTGGACGAAGATTGGGAAAAGTTCGGAATAAGCGTTGCTCTAATGATTTATGGGATCGTCCTCTTTCCAAATGTGGACAATTTCATAGACATCACTGCCATCGTTCTCTTCATGCAGAAGAATCCCATCCCTACACTCCTTGCCGATGTTTATCACTCCATTCATTGGAGGAGTGAAAAGAAGGCGGGAATGATCCAATGCTGCTCTCACCTACTATACAAGTGGTTTGCTTCTCATTTACCCAAGAAAGGGCCTTTCATAGAAAACAAGAAGAAATTAAAATGGTCTCAACGCATCATGTCTCTGGAAGCTAGTGATATTGCTTGGTACTCTCCTGAGTACTATGATGTGGAAATCATTTTTAGTTGCGGAGAATTCAGTAATGTACCTTTGATTGGTAGGGCCGGTTGTATTAACTATAACCCAGTCATGGCATTACGTCAGTTGGGCTATGCTATGGAGGGCGAGCCCGAAGCAGAGAAGGTTCAGAGTTTCTTTTTGCTAGCCACATCAGAGGACCCTGCGTTTGTCAGGAAGATTGCTAAGGCTTGGGGTAAGATTCATACAAAGGGGAGGAAGGAGTTAAAAGCGAAGAATTGCGTGGCAAAGGAGCCATACAACCGGTGGTTACTAGCTAGAGTAGCTGAAAGGTCGTTACCATTTCCCTTAGAGCCCTCTATGCAAGAAGCACCTCCTGCTCCCACTCACGTGTCCATAGAAGAATATGAAAAATTGAAGCTAATAGTGGAGAGATTGACTAAGGAGAACCAGGACCTTCAGAATGAAGTCCACCAAGCAAAGGTGGAGAGTGGTCAGTACAAGAGAAAGGTGGAGTTTGAGCAGGATCAAGCAGCTGAAAGTAGCAAGAAGCTAAAATTAGAAACGGATCTGAGAGTCAGGTACCAACAGGGTTACGAAGGGGCTGATGCATCATTAACAACTCTCCGACAACGCTTAAAGGACACCAAAGCTTCTTGTGATAGGGCGTGGCACCTCTTTGAGATAGCCTCTGCCGAAAAGAAGGAAGTACGAGAGAATCTTGAGGCCGATATTGGGGATCTGGAAGAACGACTGAGAAATGCCTTGACCCTAGTGGAAAATGAACGAAGACTCAAAGAAGAGGCATTGAGAGACTCATATGTCACGTCTGACCTGTGGAATAACAAATGTCAAGAATTGGAAACTGCCCAAGAAACGGCCCTTCTGTGGAGGAATCGTTTCGAGGCTTTGCAAAGAGATAGTGCGCAGTGGCTCGAGAAGGAGGCCCAGCTCAATGAGTTGTTGGACACCCATGTGGATTCCATTTGTTATTACCAGTCGACTCTAGATATGTGTCGTGCTAGGTACAACAATTTGGTGGAGCATTGCAACCTCATGATCCGTGATATCCCATGGAGGTTGGAAAGCGCCATTCAAGACTTGGAAGGAAATGGTATCCCCCCTTCTGTTCACCACTTTATCCAGCTCTGCGACCAAATGGTTAGGAGGTTCATGTTTGAGACGAAGAAGCTTGAAGAACGTCTCCAAAGGAGAGAATTTTAGTTATTCAGTTATCTTTTGTAGCACGACTTGTAGTTTCGGCTTATTCAGCTTTTGTCTGTATGAATTTTTCTAAAAAATTTAATGAAAGATTGCTTTTTGGTCCAAATTGTGCATTTCTTTATTATTCAGTCATGATTCTATGATACCAATGATAATCACAAGCCTCGAAAGTCTCTCGAGCATTTTGCATACGTTTGCGCATTTTTCTTTTTGCATTTCCTACAACCCGATCTTACACACCGCTTACCCCTTTCAGAAAGAGTAAAGCAAGCTGACTTCACGGCATCGGTATGACACCAGGAATAGCCAGAAGAGAATCATGGACCAGATAGAACAGGACCAGGCTACGATGAGAAGCGAGATGCTAGGCATGAAAACGCAAATGAATCAACTCATGGAGGTGATTCAGAATATGGCCAGAAGCCAAGAGGAGATGAGACAAGCAGCGGAGAGGAGCGCTAATCAGACTTTGGCTGGTGCAGTTCCCAATGCGAGTGGTGCGATTCCAATTCCTGTTGATGCCACCCCAACCCCTGTTGGGGCAATTCCTACCTCTGCCGGCGCCGTACCCATCAACACCGTCCCTCCGCCAGTCGGTACTACTCATCCTCATGGTACTACAATCCCAACACAAGTCCAGTACGACGATCATGAAGGTTTCTATGAGAATTCAGGTGAAGCGTATGGATCACAGACCGTCGAATTAGAGAAGAAGTTTAATGCTTTACAGGAGATGGTGAAGACATTGCAAGGCCCTGATGTTTTGGGACTGGATGCCGCTGAAATATGTCTTGTACCCGGAGTTAAGATACCTCCAAAGTTTGTAATTCCAACCTTTGAGAAGTACAAGGGTAACAGTTGTCCTAAGACCCACATAAGGTCTTACTGTAGGAAGATGGCCGCCTATTCTGATGACGAGAAGCTACTAATCCATTTCTTTCAAGATAGCTTAACAGAGGCATCCCTAGAATGGTATATGCACCTTGAACGATCCAACGTGAGAAGCTGGAAAGAGTTGGCAGACGCTTTCGTGAGGCATTATCAGTATAATACTGACATGGCTCCGAATCGTATGCAGCTTCAGAATTTGGCTCAGAAGCCGAATGAGTGTTTTAAGGACTTCGCGCAAAGATGGAGGGGAGTAGCTGCAAGGGTACAACCTCCACTGATGGAGAAAGAACTGACAGACCTATTCATGGGCACGCTACAAGGACCGATCTTTGAGCGGTTAGCATCCTCAACATCCACAGTGTTTTCTGAACTTGTTATGGCTGGAGAGAGATTAGAGAGTTTCATGAAGGCGGGAAAAATTCAGAATGCAGGCGGATCTGCAAGCGGGGTCAAGAAGCCTTATCAGGGCTTCGTTAAGAAAAGGGAAGGCGAAGCTAGTGCAGTGTTCACCAATGGAAGGAGAACTCACCAAGGTTATCACCACATCGCTGCCATCGCTCCACAGCAACCACTTTCTATTCCGGCAAATCAGCCTGCGCCTCAGCAAAATCGACAACAACAACCTTATCAACCAAGACAAAATCAGTATCAAGGGCAGAGAAAGCCAGAAAGGAGGCTTGATCCAATTCCGTCCACTTACGCCAAATTGCTTCCGTTCTTGTTGAAAGCGGGTCTCGTTCAACTTAGGGAAATGAAAGATCCTCCGGCGGTCCTCCCCTATGGCTATGATATAAATGCGAGATGCGAATTCCACTCTGGCGCCCCGGGCCATAGCATCGAGAATTGTAAAGCTTTAAAATACATTGTGCAAAATCTTATCGACTCAAAAGCGATAAACTTTACCCGAAATACTCCGAACATCAAATCTAATCCAATGCCACCACACCACTCAACAAACATGATTGAAGGCTCTAAGGGGATCCGGTTAATTTCGAATATTGAGAAATTGAGGACCCCACTTTCCACTATTAAGGAGCAACTCTTGTTGAAAAACATTTACCCAGGATGTCCAGCTAATTGCCATGTTTGCATGGACGAATCTCAAGGATGCGCTGAGCTGAAGAAGGGCATACAAGGCCTGATTGAGCAGGGTGTATTAGTAGCAGAACAACTATCAAAGATTGAGGAAGTTGCTACTCTTGAAATTCCGTTCGAAACATTGGAGATACCATATGATGATGGATATGAGCTTTGGATCCCAGTTGACAATTCGAACCGCACACCATTGACCATACCGTGCGATGAGGAAGAATGGGACAACATGTATGGACATACTTCTATCCCACTGCAGATCCCGTATGATCCAGTTAAGATACCTATGTCTCCACCATCAATGAACCAGCTTGTCATTTCGACCCCATCTCCGTTTCCGTACAAGAGCACCAAAGCTGTACCTTGGTTATACGATGAAACTGTTTTTCTCAACGGACAGAAGGTGGCAGAAGAAGATGTATTGGAAGAAAAGAAGACTGTAGAGAACATCGTGGGAACCGGAGGCGTCACTAGAAGTGGTCGAATCTTCGCTCCGACGGCATCTCCTGTCAACGGCAGTGACAATACAAGGAAAGGTACTGCCGTACCGAGCACCAAATGAACAGGGGCAGTCATCTAAACAGAAGGGCATCCCAAATGATGAAGCGGAGGAGTTTCTAAGAATCATTCAGAAAAGCGATTACAAAGTGATTGATCAGCTCAATCAGACGCCTTCAAAGATATCCATGCTGTCATTGCTAATGTGTTCAAAGGCCCATCAAGAAGCATTGCTAAAATTCTTGAAGGCAGCTCATGTGCCAGAGGAGATATCAGTAGTACAGTTTGAAGAAGTGGTGGGAAATATTGCATCAGGGCATATTTTGAGCTTTAATGATAGTGAATTACCTCCCGAAGGTAAAAATCATAACAAGGCCCTGCACATTACCATCGAATGTGTGGATGTTGTATTCTCTAGGGTGCTTGTTGACACTGGATCATCGCTGAATGTATTACCCAAAAGCTCGTTGTGCAAGCTGTCAATTGAAGGACTTGTGATGAAGCCGAGTCAAACTATTGTAAAAGCATTTGATGGAGCTAAGAGAACTGTGGTAGGCGAGGTTGACCTCCCGATCAAGATCGGACCTCATACTTTCATCATTACATTTTACGTAATGGATATATACCCCGCTTACAGTTGCCTTCTTGGTCGTCCGTGGATTCATTCCGCAGGCGCTGTAACTTCAACCTTGCATCAAAAGATCAAGTTTATGATTAACAATCAGATGGTCATCATTGAGGGTGAGGAAGATGTTCTTGTGAGCCATCTTGCTTCTTTCCGCTATGTGGAGGTAGGAGATGAGGTGCATGAGACACCGTTTCAAGCTTTTGAAGTGATCAATGTTGAAATGATTTACGAAAAGCCAGCATCTTCAATAGTGACTTGGAAGGACGCGAGGACGGTGATAGAGGAAGGACATCCGCGAGGATGGGGCAGGGTGTTGGAACTGCCCGTCAACAAAAATGGAGCTGGTCTAGGCTACAAGCAGAAGAATGCAACTGATAAGGGCAAAGGGCTTGCAACTCCGTTGGTTTTTACTGGTGGAGGCCACCTTGTCGATGGTCAAGTCATGTTTTTGGAAACTGAAGCCGAAGATCATGAAGAGCTGTGTATGGTGTATCCTAGGGCGCCTAATCAAACTTTGAACAATTGGAGAGTCATTGAAATCCCCGAAGTTACTCTAGTAGACGAGTAATTCCCTTTTATTTTATCTAAAAAAAAAATCATATGCTCTGCCCAAGGCATATGTATCATGTTGTAGGGCCTTTTGCTTTTAAAGCATAACTTATCATCAATAAATAAACTTTCGCATCCAATTACGCTCTCTTTCTTTCATTTTTTTACTTTTTGCACATAAAATTATCTTTGAAAGACAATGTTTTGTTTTATTTTCCTTTTTTCTGTCAACCTTTTCTAAAAATATAAAAAAATAATAGTAAAGCATGAAGTCATTCATCGTGCAGATCTTCCCTTGCTCCTGTCAATAACGACCCCACTATGGTCCAATATGACTTTGATAACCCGATATACCAAGCCGACGAAGACTGCGAGGAAGATTGTGATCTCCCAGAAGAGCTAGCTAGACTATTGAAGCAGGAGTCAAAGGTCATTCAGCCCTACCAAGAAGAGGTCGAAGTCATCAGCATGGGAACTGAGGAGGATGCCAAAGAAATCAAGATAGGCGCAACTTTGGAGTCAGAGATTAAGTCAAAACTGATAATATTGCTTCGAGAGTATATTGACGTTTTTGCTTGGTCTTACAAAGATATGCCCGGTCTAGATGAAGAGATTGTGATGCACAAACTACCTCTCAAGGAAGGCTGCCCGCCGGTGAAGCAAAAGTTGAGGAGAACAAAGCCAGAGATGTCTTTCAAGATTAAAGAAGAAGTACAAAAGCAATTGGACGCTGGATTTCTGGCAGTATCCAACTATCCGCAATGGATAGCGAATATTGTCCCAGTACCTAAAAAGGATGGGAAGGTGCGAATGTGTGTAGATTATAGAGACCTTAATAGAGCAAGTCCGAAAGATGATTTCCCTTTGCCACACATTGATGTGCTAGTAGACAACACAACCCAATTTTCTGTATTTTCATTTATGGATGGCTTTTCTGGATATAACCAGATTAAGATGGCGCCTGAAGATATGGAAAAGACGACTTTCATCACTCCATGGGGAACTTTCTGTTACAAGGTTATGCCATTTGGACTTAGGAACGCAGGCACAACATATCAGCGAGCAATGGTCACTCTTTTCCATGACATGATACATAAAGAGATTGAGTGTTATGTAGACGATATGATTGCGAAATCCCAGACTGAGGAAGAGCACCTTATCCACTTGGGAAAGCTATTCGCCCGGTTAAGGAAATTCCAGCTGAGACTAAATCCCAACAAATGCACTTTTGGTGTAAGATCTGGTAAATTGCTAGGTTTTATTGTGAGCCAGAAAGGGATTGAAGTCGATCCAGATAAGGTCAAAGCTATCCAGGAGATGCCGGCTCCTAAAACTGAAAAAGAGGTCCGAGGATTCCTCGGGAGGTTGAACTATATCGCCAGGTTCATATCTCATCTAACGGCCACTTGTGAGCCCATCTTCAAATTACTTCGAAAGGATCAAGCCGTGGTATGGAACGATAACTGTCAGAAAGCCTTTGAGAAGATAAAGGAATACCTACAAGAACCGCCGGTCTTGATGCCTCCGGTGCCCGGACGACCCCTGATCATGTACTTGACTGTGTTAGAGGGATCCATGGGATGCGTATTGGGACAACATGATGAAACCGGCAGGAAAGAGCATGCAATCTATTACCTCAGCAAGAAGTTTAATGACTGTGAAACGAGATATTCGATGCTCGAGAAGACATGTTGCGCATTGGCTTGGGCAGCAAAACGCTTGAGACAATACATGCTCACCCATACGACTTTGTTGATCTCCAAGATGGATCCCGTCAAATATATATTCGAGAAGCCCGCTCTCACCGGGCGGGTAGCTCGTTGGCAAATGGTGTTAACAGAGTATGACATCCAGTATGTTACGCAGAAAGCTATCAAAGGAAGTGTGCTCTCTGAATACCTTGCCCACCAACCTATGGACAACTACCAGTCTATGCGTTTCGATTTCCCTGACGAAGACGTCATGTTTGCCAGAGATTATGCCACACCAGACCCAAATGAGGGACCCGAACCAGGATCGCGATGGACGCTCGTGTTCGATGGTGCCGCAAATGCCAAAGGTTGTGGAATCGGGGCAATCATCACTTCTCCAGCTGGCTTTCACCTGCCATTCACCGCCAGATTATGCTTTAAGTGTACTAACAACATGGCCGAATATGAAGCTTGTATTTTCGGAATTGAAGCTGCCATTGATAATAGAATCAAGATTCTAGAAGTCTATGGAGATTCCGCGCTTGTCATATGCCAGATTAAAGGGGAGTATGAAACACTGGACCTCAAGTTAATTCCTTACAGAGATCATGTCTTGAAGTTAATCCCGTACTTTGATGAGATCACTTTCCATCACATCCCCAGAGGAGAAAATCAGTTGGCTGACGCTCTAGCAACACTAGCATCTATGTTTCAAGTCAAGTGGGAGAATGAGGCGCCATCCATCCGTTTAGAATATTTGGACGAACCCGCTTATTGCCTAGTGGCCGAGGGGGAAGAAGTTAAAACTGATGATCATCCTTGGTTCTATGACATCAAGCGATATCTAGAGACACAAGAATATCCAGAAGGCATAACTATCACTGACAAGAAGTATCTCAGAAAGCTCTCCTCAAAGTTCTTCCTCAGTGGTGACGTGTTATACAAGCGGAATTACGATTCGGTTCTACTCAGATGCGTGGATAAACACGAGGCAGAACGTATCATAAATGAGATGCATGAAGGGTCTTTTGGGACACATGCTAGTGGTCATACTATGGTTAAAAAGATTTTGAGGGCGGGATACTATTGGATGACGATGGAAACGGATTGTTGTCTCCATGTCCAATCATGCCACAAGTGCCAAATTTACGCAGACAAGATCCATACTTCACCACTCCCTCTGAACGTTTTGACTTCGCCTTGGCCTTTCGCTATGTGGGGTATAGATGTAATCGGACGCATCGAGCCAACCGCTTCAAATGGGCACCGTTTTATCTTAGTGGCCATCGATTATTTTACCAAATGGGTAGAAGCGGCGTCCTATGCCAACGTCACTAAGCAAGTGGTGACTCGCTTCATCAAAAAAGAGATTATTTGTCGATATGGAATCCCGGACAAGATCATTACAGACAATGGTTCAAACCTCAACAATAAGATGATGAAAGAGTTGTGTGAAAACTTCAAAATTGAACACCACAATTCAACACCTTATCGCCCTAAAATGAACGGGGCTGTTGAGGCGGCAAATAAGAACATTAAGAAAATCGTCCAGAAGATGGTGAAGACTTACAAAGACTGGCACGAGATGTTGCCGTTCGCGTTGCATGGCTACCGCACCTCAGTGCGCACTTCCACGGGGGCAACCCCGTTTTCTCTCGTATATGGCATGGAAGCAGTATTGCCCATTGAAGTAGAGATTCCCTCCTTAAGGATTTTAGCAGACGTCAAGCTAGATGAGGCCGAATGGATACAAGCCAGACTCGACCAACTCAATCTCATCGACGAGAAACGCATGACGGCCATCTGTCATGGACAATTATACCAAAAACGATTGAAGAGGGCCTTTGATAAGAAGGTTCGCCCACGACACATCCAAGCAGGAGATTTGGTACTAAGGAAAATTCAGCCAACTCACGTCGATCCAAGGGGAAAATGGGCACCAAACTATGAGGGTCCGTATGTAGTAAAGAAGGTTTTCTCCGGAGGGGCCTTGATCCTGTCAACCATGGATGGTGACGATCTCTCATCCCCTGTGAATGCAGATGCAGTTAAAAAATATTATGCCTAAAAGATAGACCCGGTGGACCCAAAAAGAAAATCCACGCAAAAATGGGCGTCCTGGTGGACCATAAAAATGGTTCAGGCAAAATTAGGGACTAGAAAAAAAAGGGAGTATCCTGATAGGCTGAAAACCTGAAAAGGCGGCCTAGGCAAAAGTTAGGGATTCAAAAAGGCAGAACTGCATCTTGAAAAGACGTGTGAATTATTCCTCGTAACCATCAAGCTCTCAATTGAGAAAGATCAATTCGATTCTGGGCCCAAAAGCAAGGTGTGAAGGGTCTTCAGAGACATATGGGCCATAGCGGATTTGAAACTTGGCAGGGACCATTTGCAACATTGTCTTAGTCTTTATTTTCTCTTTTAAAAAGCAGTTACCTCTTTCAGGAATTGCCTCCTTTTGTAATCTTCCCATTTATGGGTGTTCATCAATAAAATTACTTTCATCAAAGCTTTTCTGTTTTTATTTACCCTTTTTGGTTGCAAGTTTCATTTATCTGATGATGGGTTTTGCATATAATGACATTACGGTAAAATAGACTAAGGGATAACTTACCCTCTTGGGGTAGCTAAAGGGTGACCATGACTCTAAGAAGTATGCAGGAACATCGTTCTAAATCTTATTCTTTAAACCCGGCAGAGCAGGCCATGAGCTGAAAATCTCAACACATCCAAGTTCTTTATACATCATAAATAGATGATGTCGGGAAGTCAGGCTTATCTTTCACTTTCCCGCCACCAAAGTCTGCCATGTCGGCACCTGTTTTTCCGTTGCCCGTCCGCAATCATATGCATCATACGCATCGCATTCGACATCATAAGAATCTTGCTTCATAAGTATCTTGCTTCGTAAGCATCTTGCATCATATACATACCTATGATTACATCATATTTTCCTCAGCTCTTGCATCACCGCGTGTTAGCATTTGCATTTGCATTTCCATTCGTTATGGAACATCATTATCATCAAACATTTACATATACGAGATCAGATCCAGGATCAATTTCGAAGATTTTCAAGATCCTAATCAGCCCAGTCAGGGGCATCTTCCGCAAGACCATGGGCGTTCCCCACGAATTTGTTCAACAATTTGTTGGGCAAATTCAAGAGCTTCAATACAATCATCAGCCTAGTCAGGGACATTATCTGCAAGACCGTGGGTCCTCCCACAAAATTCAGGATCACTAAAGCAAAATTCAGCCCAAACCAGGGGCATCTTTCCAAGACCATGGGTGTATTGCAGGATGTATTGCAACCTCATGGTTAATCTGATCTTCAAATCAGCAATCAGCACGGACAGGGGCATCTCCAGTAAATCCACGGGTGATCCCCAGTGAATTGTCTCCAGCAGACTTCAGTGATAAGTGGCAATCTCTTCAGAGAAGCTTATCCATTCTTCAGTGATAAGTGGCAATCTCTTCAGAGAAGCTTATCCATCTTCAGCGATAAGTGGCAATCTCTTCAGAGAAGCTTATCCATCTTCAGCGATAAGTGGCAATCTCTTCAGAGAAGCTTATCCATTCTTCAGTGATAAGTGGCAATCTCTTCAGAGAAGCTTATCCATCTTCAGTGATAAGTGGCAATCTCTTCAGAGAAGCTTATCCATCTTCAGCGATAAGTGGCAATCTCTTCAGAGAAGCTTATCCATCTTCAGCGATAAGTGGCAATCTCTTCAGAGAAGCTTATCCATCTTCAGCGATAAGTGGCAATCTCTTCAGAGAAGCTTATCCATCTTCAACGATAAGTGGCAATCTCTTCAGAGAAGCTTATCCATCTTCAGCGATAAGTGGCAATCTCTTCAGAGAAGCTTATCCATCTTCAGCGATAAGTGGCAATCTCTTCAGAGAAGCTTATCCATCTTCAGCGATAAGTGGCAATCTCTTCAGAGAAGCTTATCCATCTTCAGCGATAAGTGGCAATCTCTTCAGAGAAGCTTATCCATCTTCAACGATAAGTGGCAATCTCTTCAGAGAAGCTTATCCATCTTCAGCGATAAGTGGCAATCTCTTCAGAGAAGCTTATCCATCTTCAGCGATAAGTGGCAATCTCTTCAGAGAAGATTATCCATCTTCAGCGATAAGTGGCAATCTCTTCAGAGAAGCTTATCCATCTTCAGCGATAAGTGGCAATCTCTTCAGAGAAGCTTATCCATCTTCAACGATAAGTGGCAATCTCTTCAGAGAAGCTTATCCATCTTCAGCGATAAGTGGCAATCTCTTCAGAGAAGCTTATCCATCTTCAGCGATAAGTGGCAATCTCTTCAGAGAAGCTTATCCATCTTCAGCGATAAGTGGCAATCTCTTCAGAGAAGCTTATCCATCTTCAGCGATAAGTGGCAATCTCTTCAGAGAAGCTTATCCATCTTCAACGATAAGTGGCAATCTCTTCAGAGAAGCTTATCCATCTTCAGCGATAAGTGGCAATCTCTTCAGAGAAGCTTATCCATCTTCAACGATAAGTGGCAATCTCTTCAGAGAAGCTTATCCATCTTCAGCGATAAGTGGCAATCTCTTCAGAGAAGCTTATCCATCTTCAGCGATAAGTGGCAATCTCTTCAGAGAAGCTTATCCATCTTCAGCGATAAGTGGCAATCTCTTCAGAGAAGCTTATCCATCTTCAGCGATAAGTGGCAATCTCTTCAGAGAAGCTTATCCATCATCAACGATAAGTGGCAATCTCTTCAGAGAAGCTTATCCATCTTCAGTGATAAGTGGCAATCTCTTCAGAGAAGCTTATCCCCCTATCATCTTTTTGGTGTTAGGGTTGATTGTGCGAATTTTGCTTGTCTCGCTCCGTCATCCTTTTGGGTGGGGGGTCTATCAGGGTCATTAATGATAGATTGGGCGATGCGTTTATTTGTGTTTCGCTCTGTCACCCTTTTGATGGCAGTGGCCGTGTGTGTTTTGTCCCATCATCCTTTTGGTGATGACGAATTGTGCCAGCTTACTCAGAGGTTTACATCATCCGGTATTTTCAATTCTCAAGCGTCTCTCTTTCTTTCGGACAAATTCAGGGTCCTCTTATATCTAATAGACTTCTACCTCAGGAGTGTGAACGCCAATGCAGTTCATCTTCCAAGGTTTAAGCCCATTAGATAGGGGCATCTGTCATACCCCAAATTTGTCCTACCTCGACGATTAATGAGTGTTTTACTAATTCATGATTTCGGGCCACGACTCTCCAAGGTCTCTCTTTAAATAAGTTGCTTATATGCAAAGGGGCAATCTCATCGATATGGAAATGATTAAGAGGATGTTCAAAACAAAGAGTTCTTTTTGTGTGTATTTCAAAGTAATGTTTTCAGACACAATTAGAGTTGACTGCAAGATCACCACTCCACTTTGCAGACATGGTGCTAAAGGGTAAATTAAATGGAGATTTATTCCTATATTCAATCCAAGGCAAAGTGACATGAATTGCGGTATGGGTGTCTTGAACTTAGATCAGGCATGGGCATGTTTGCGCATTCATTATTATTCAAGTTTGTTTGTCCAAGCTTAATTAGTGATTCAAGAGTGAAGAATTGATTACAAGATTTGGCAATGGCAATAGTTACACTCTAATCCCAAATATCCCAGTTGATTCAAAATTAAGGCATTGCTACCATTGGTGTTGCAAAGTCACAAATGAATGATGCTTCAAGTTGTATTATAGTTGATTACAAGAATGGATGGGCTATGTATATGAACTCATTTTCAAGTTGTGCGCGAATGTATTGTTAAGAAGCCTCCAAAGACATGACCGAACAAGGTTCCAAAATTGAGCAAGTGCTGCCTAGAGTTTGTATAGCTCACGTTCAATTTCACAAGGGTAATAATGTTTTTAAAACAATATCATATAGTTTCGGCACTTGGCCCATTTCATCACACATTCAAAAAGAACATTGGCAGTGAATGTTGATCCATATTTCAAAGGAATTCATAAAGGCTTGAGGCTACAAGAAACAAGACTCATAATTGGTTTTAGTAGTCCAAAATTATAAATATTGATGCAAAACTGGGGTCACGATCATTAGTCCAAAATTCGTAAACCGTCCAAGAGACGAGATTACGCGCAAGTCCTGGCTGCACACGCAAAATGATACATCTGCAAAATATGGAGGATTCATTAAGTACAAGAGAGAACATAACTACTGTCACAGTTTTGAGATGTCAGTTGTTGAAAAAAACTTTGACAGACATAGAGTATGCAATACCGTTTCATAAAGTCCATAAAGTCAAGGACCTGCACAAAATCAAGAAAACCTGCAAATCCAAAGAGAAGCAAAATCATTTTGTATGAAAAAAAACAAACAAGATAACAGCACTTGAGATTTTGGATGGAAACTTACAGACTTGAGGGCAATAGCATATGAGTTTTTTATTCCCATTGCATTCCATTCATGCCAATGAGTATATATCATGCCATTACACTAGCCTTGATTCACAAGCCCTCAATGCATGATTTCAACTGTAAAAAATGAAGACAACAGGCCCTGCTACCAACATTTTCTGCCAAGAACCCACAGCCTTCACGTGCACGAAGCTGATAATTCCATAACACGAGCTGAGCACACAGCTTGCGATTTCCAAGCTAAACATCAAGGTGTGAAGCCATGTCTTGGGCAGGGAATTTATCTCATCCATGTCTGTTGCAGCACGCATAACATATGGCCCGTATAACCTGCAAAGTT